>CM053769.1:465601031-465625639 GCA_028658325.1 Potorous gilbertii | reverse complement strand
CCAGTTACTTGATTTCTGAGAGTCCTCTCCACCCCCCTGGCCTAGATCCGCCCGCTAGTGCTTGGGGTCTGAGATTCAAATGCTGCTCCCCAGTCTCAGGGGTTTTGGCGGCAGGCCTGACTGCTCTTCAATGGGGGCTTATCTGCTGGTTCTCAGGTGGGGGCAGGGCCGCCTCTCAGGCTCTGTTCCCTCAGGGGGTTTATACAGAGATCCTTTGTAGTGGAGCTGGGGTGGAGCTCCTGCCTGCTCTGGGAGTCTCTGGCTGAGCTGCCTCTGCCTCTGGCCAAGCTGCCTCAGCCTCTGTAGAACGGCCGCTTCCCAGGGGGTCCGAGTCCTGGAGATCCCCCGCTACCCTCTCAGCCCGTCTCTCTCACTGACCTGTGCGTCTGTGGGTGGAGGGACCTTCGTGGCAGCCGGAGATTCAGGTCCCTGACGCCTGCTGGGCCCTGCTCGCTCCTCTCAGTGCCGCGTGGCCGGGGCGGGGAAGGGGAGTGCTCGACAGGACAGGACTCCGCTCCTGTCTGGGGTACCTTGGCGGTCGGTTTTTCAGGGCTCTCTGCAACGGAAATCTCCTTCACTGTGTTGCTGCACGGCTTCCACTGTTCCAGAATTTGTCAGGAGTTCTTTTTACAGGAAATCTATGGGCTGTGGATTCGGAGCTAGCAAATGTGAGTCTTTCTACTCCGCCATCTTGGCTCCGCCCACCTATCTGCTCCATTTTATGGAGGAAGAAAGTGAGGTTTGTAGAGGGGAAATGACTTTCTTAAGGTAACACAGGTACTAACTGTCAGAATCGGTATTTGAACCCAGGTCCTCTGATGACAAATTCAGTGTTCTTCTGTCATATTATGCCACCTCATTTCTGTACAATGCTGAATGTTAACCCTATAATAACTAACCCTAACCTGTAGATGTTACCTCAGGTGAGTCACTTGACTTCTGGTGTTCAGTTTGCTTTTATGTAAAATGGAAGGTGATCCTTCCAAAGTAAGACCTAGGCTCCTTCAACCTCCAAATCCCCTTCCAAGCCTTAGTCTGACTTTGTGATCTTCTGACCCCTACTGTCCCTCCCAGGACACCGACAACAGAGAAGAGATCTGTCCCTAAGTTGTTCATCCAGAGTGGACACATACAAATGGAAACAAAACAGAAAGAAAGCCTAAAAAATGATAGAGAATAAATGCAGTGTACCTGTGCATGCTCTGTTGCTTTTTCCTCTTCCAGGCTATAAAGAGGCATTGTTCTACAGATGATTGCTTCTCGTTCCCATCTTGGCGACAGTGTGATCCTGGGGAAACAAACAGCTTTCCTTTCATTTCCTGTCTAAGGACAGAAATGCCACAGATTCTAAGGATGCTCCAGGGGTCCATCACTGGCAGCTTTTCATCAGCTAGGACAAGTTGGGGAGTCCCATTTGGCCAGTCCAAAACTCAAAGTCTTTGGTGCTGTGGTTGGATGAAGCACTGATTTGCAAAGTCTTGACAGGGGCAGGAATAGTTTGGTACAATGGACAGAGCTCTGGAATTGTAGTCAAATGTGGCTTCATATCACAGCTCTCCCACTGATGAACTGGGTGACATTGGGCAAATTCTACTTCTCCGGACCTCAGTTTCTTCATCTGAAAAAGGACCTATAAGGTCCCTTCTAGCTCTAGATCACTTCACCACCTGATAAGGAAACTGACAATTGACTCAGTGGAAAGAACATTGGATCTGGGCTTGTTCCCTAGTTCTGAACTTCCTTCCTTGACCCTAGATGAGTCTGTCCCCCTCTCTGAGCTCCAGTTTCCTCATCTGTAAAATAAGAGGGTTGGGATCCTCAAGGTCTCTTCCAGATTGAAATAATTGGTAGCTACACTTCGTTGGGCAAAGCACATAATGAATTATTAATAAATGCTCAATGTGTGCATGTTCATCCTTCGTTGCCAAAGAAAACCATGCAATCAGAGAAATAATGACATGACTTGCACTTCATTTTGTTCTGAATGAGGGAAGACTATGCAGGTCACTAGCCTCACTTCTTGTCCAGGGCCATGTGAATCCAGTGACCAGATATTCATCAGGATGACCAGAGATGACCCAAGATGAGGCAATTGAAGTTAAGTGATTTGCCCAGAGTCACATAGTGAGTGTCAAGTGTCTGAGGTGACCCCTGCACTGGTGCTCTATCCACTGCAACACCTAGTTGCCCCACTCAATGAATGAATGCTTGGGTGGATACATGAAGACATGGGGACAGGCTCATGGTCTTCTTGAACAACTGAGACTTTTTTCAACGAGAATGGCCAGGAGTAGTTATTTCTTCCTGACTTGCCATCACATTGCTAACCATCTATGAGCCATTTTGTTAATAATCTTCTTTTTTTCATCTGGAAGAACAAAAGATCCAGAATATCAAGGGAATTAATGAAAAGAATTGCTAGGAAAGGTATCCTAGACCTAACAGATCTCAAATTGTATTATAAAGCAGCAATCTCAAAACCACTTGGTACTGGCTAAGAAATAGAGGTACTGGCTAAGACCAGTGGAATAAGTTAGGTACTCAAGACATAATAGTCAATGAATAAAGCAATCTACTCCTTGCTAAACCCAAGGACCCCAGATTCTGGGATAAGAACTGGGATAAGAACTCATTATTTAACAAAAATCATTGGGAGAACTGGAAAATAACATGGCAGAAACTGGGCATAGACCAACATCTTACAATGTATATTAAGATAAGGTCAAATTGGGTACATCATTTAGACAAAAAGAACAAGACTATAAGCAAGTTAGGAGAGTGAGGAATAATTTAACTGTCAAATCTATGAAGAATGGAAGAATTTATGACCAAACAAGAGATAGAGAACATTATGAAATGAAAAATGAATAATTTCGATTCCATTAAATTAAAAAGGTGTTTTTCCTTCCAACTTCATTTATTTATTTATTCATTCATTTATTTTAGTTTTAGTTTTCAACATTGACTTCCATAAATTTAAAATTTTCTCCCCTTCTCTCCCCAAAATGTCATGCAATCTTATATCAACTCTATACATACATTCCTATCAAACACATTTTCACAATAGTAATGTTGCATAGAAGAATTACAACAAAATGGAGAAACCATGAGAAAGAAAAACAAAACAAAATAAAACAAAAAAGAAAATAGTCTTCTTTGTTCTGCATTCCAGCCTCATAGTTCTTTCTCTGGATATGGATGGCATTTTCCATCATGAGTCCTTTGGAATTGTTTTAGTTTCTTGCATTGATGAGAAGGGCTAAGTCTATCAAAATCATTCATTATGCACTGGGGCTGTTTGTTTGTTTTAGTTTTTTTTGCACAAAGTTATTACAACCAAGATTAGGAGGGAAGCAGAAAGCTGGGGAAAACATTTTGCAGCCAATGTCTCTGATAAAGGCCTCATTTCTAAAACATATAGAGAACTGAATCAAATTTATAAGAATACATATCATAGTAAAAAGATATGGACAGGCAGTTTTCAGATGAAGAAATTAAATCTATCTATAGTCATATGAAAAAATGCTTTAAATCACTATTGATTAGAGAAATGCAAATTAAAACAACTCTCAGTACCACCTCACACCTAGCAGGTTAATTAATATGACACAACAAGAAAATGATAAATGTTGGAGATGTGGAAAATTAGAACAGTAATGCATTGTTGGTGGAGTTGTGAACTGATCCAACAATTCTGGAGAGTAATTTGGATTACTGTGCATACCTTTTGACCCAGCAATGCTGCTTTAGGACTGTATCTCAAAGAGATCATAAAAATGGGAAAAGGACCCAAATGTACAAAAATATTTATAGCAGTTCTTTCTGTGGTAACCAACAGTTGGAAATTAAGGAGATGCCCATCAGTTGGGGAAGGCAGAACAAGCTGTAGTATGTGAATATAATGGAATATTATTGTGCTATAAGAAATGGTGAATAGGATGGCCAGAAAAACCTGGAAAGACTTATATAAACTTATGCTGAGTGAAGGGAGCAGAACCAGGAAAACTCTGTATAGAGTAACAACCACATTGCATGATGACTGACTTTGATAGACTTAGCTCTTCTCTGCACTGCAAGAATCAACTTCAAAAGACTCATGAAGAAAAATGCTATCTATGTCCAGAGAAATAACCATGAAGTCTGAATGTAGATCGAAGCACACTATTTGCTGATTCTTCTTTACAACATGACTAATGTGGAAATAGGTTTAATATGATTGTAGATATATAGCTTATATCAGATTGCATACCATCTTGGAGGGTGGTGAGGGAAAGGAGGGGGAAAATTTAGAACTCAAAATCTTATAAAAGTGAATGTTGAAAATCAAAAAAAAAAAAGAAAAAGAATAACCAATATTTGCAATGACATTTATCTGTGAAGAGGTAACTATTACCTAATTGTAATTATGACTAGAACTTATAAAATTCTTTGAGACTTGGCAAAGAACAATCCATCTGTTATCTCATTTGATCCACACAACAACCCTGACAGGAAGGTAGCATTAATAACTTCATTTTGTGAAATGAGGAAACTGAATTTTAGAGAGGTCAAGGGACTCCCCCAGGGTAACCCAGTCAGGAAGTGTCTGAGACCAGATCCAGCCTCAAGCCTTCCTGACACTAAGCCCAGGGGTTTAACACTAACACTCTGATTCGTAGCTCTTCAATAGGTAGACAGCTTCAGAATTAAGAAGATCTGGATTCAAATTCTCACCCTGGTGGTGTGACACTTGGGTCCATCACTTACATCTCTAGGCCTCCAGAAACTATAAAACCATATGTTGAGGAGCAGGAACTCATCTGTATTCATAGAGAATTTATTTTTCCTTTCCAAGGAAAGGTCCTTCTAGTTCTAGATCAATTGATTACCTGATAAGGAAACTGATGAGTGATGTAGTAAGATCATAGGTCTACTTCAAGTTAAAGCAGAGAACTTTATGTACATTATCTGATATGACCCTCACCACAATCCTGTATGGGAAGTACCATGGATCTTATTATTTTCATTTTATAGATGAGAAAACTAAGGCTCGGAGTGATTAAAGGACTTGGCTACAGTGGCACAACTATCATCATTGGTGGCGTCTGCAACCAGATTTCCTTGACTCAGGTCCTGAATCCTATATGTGGCAATCTTCTGTCTCTCCTTTAAGATAGAGTTGCAAAGCCACTTGTCCTTCTGCCTCAGGGATGAAAGTTGCATGAGCTCCTTAAGAAGCATTAGGTGGCCACACTGTCTGGGATGTCGCTCTCTACCTCCATCCACAGTAAAGTCATGCTGGAGCCATTCAAAGGAACATGAACTCTTTCCAGTGAAGCAAAGGTATCCCGACAGGTAGGTGGACTTTCACTGGTTGCCATGGAAATTCTATCAGCTGCTGCTCCTGCCTCCCAGATCCACATTCATCCATTATTAGGTTTCCAAGGGAGAGACAGAACACATTGCCACCCCTAGGTGGGGGTTGTAGGTGGAGGGAAATGGCAGATTTAGGGTAGTCAGGGACAGATGTTGAGGAGGGGGTCACTGTCATTTTCTTTCTTGATTAAAATGTTTCTCCAAAGGTTGAAGCCTGTTTCAGGTATGTGAATTCATGTTTTTTTTTTTCAAACAACCCTCAAGGCTCCCCCTCTCAGTGAACAGTATCCTGTCTCCCTGCACACCCCAGTCCAGGGATGTCTGAAGATGTCAGCAGTTTATCTGAAGCTTGGATGACCCTCATCAAATATGTATGCCAATTTCCTTTCTGAATGTCTTTGGAGCAGATATGAATCAACACAGAATGATTTACAGTAAACATTCATTTGACAAGTGTCAGAACCAGAAGGAGACACACCTGCCTGCCAACCTCCACCTTCTCCCAGCTGAGACAACTCCCCTTTGTGTTGACTGTCAATAGCTTCAACCATGAACTGGTTGCCTGGGGCTGTCCAAGGTCACATCTGCTCTCTGTCATCTAGACTGGAGCTACCAACAGGCCAGAGGATTGGAGAGGTTGGGACAGGGACCCCTGAGGGCTACAAGGATGGTGTTATTCTTCACTAACCAAAAGAATAGGATCACTTCCTTCATGGTGCCATTAGAAATAAGAAAGAAGGCAGATCAGAGAGTTAGAGTGGGAAGGGTCCTTGGAAATCTCTAATCCAACATTTTCATTTTATAGAGGAAGAAAATGAATCTCCAGAGGTTAAGTGATTTGCCCAAAGTAATGTAGGTGTTATTATTATTTATTATTATAAAAAAGAAGTTAGCCTTGTTCTATAGTGATTTAAGGTTTGCAAAGTTCTTTATACATGTTATCTCATTAATCATCAGAACAACCCATTAAGTAAGTACTGTAATTATTCTCTTTTTACACATGGGAAAACAGAACTTGAGAGAAGCTAAATGATGAGCCCAGCACCAAGCCTGATAAGAACCTGAGACAGAATTTGAATTCCAGCCTTCTTGATTCCATAGTCTACATTCTCCACTAGTAGGGCGAGAAAGGAGGTAAATCCTGTTGCTCTGACTCCCAATCCAGGTATAGGGAAAACAGGAAAGATGGCAGAAAGGAAAGCAAGAGGGAAGGAAGACAGGAAGGGAGGGAAGAAAGAAGGAAGGAAGGAAGGAAGGAAGGAAAAAAGGAAGAAAGGAAGGAAAAAAGGAAGAAGGTGAAAGGAGACAAGGATGGAGAGAGGGAGGGAAGAAAAGAGGGAGAAAAAGGAAGAAGGCAAAATCTTAGACAGCCTGGCCTTACCCCAGGAGGTTTTTATAATCCCCAGCTGGAAGACCTGAAAGTGAAGTACTGAATGCCATAGCTGCCATCTCTCTGTGCATCTGAATGTTAATAAGTGTGGCCTGATTAGGGAAGAATCCATTCATTCTAAATGCCAGCAGCAAATCCCCTTGCAAGCCAATCAGAATGATCACAGGATGCTTGAGCTATAATGGACCCTCAAGGACATCCAGTCCCTCCCTACCTCATTTTACATGTGGTGTAACTAAGAAGCAGAGGAAAGGCCTGGCCCAAGGTCCCACTGGCAGGATGTATCTCTCCTCCCCGAGGAAGGGCTGAGCCTGGAACCTGGGGCACCTAATCCCAGAGCTCCAGTGGCATTTTTGAGCATCACCCCTTTGTGTGCCAGGAAAAATGAGCAGAAGGATCTGGGAAAAGGGAGGGCTGAGCAGTACAAAGATTGGTGACTTTGGGATGAGAAGAGCCTGGACTATGTGACCACAGACTGGCTACTGAGCCTTCAAAAGTCCGGACTTCCTCACTTGCAAAATCAGGTCATGCTTGTACCACCTCCCCATATCGCAGGAGTATGTCGAGGGTCTCCTGTGATAATGAATATGAAGTACTTTGGAGGGGACTGATGATGATGATGATGATGATAAATAGTGAGCCTTTATATAGTACCTACTATGTGTCAGGCACAGTGCTGAACACTTTCAAGCATTATTTCATTTACTCCTCACAACAACCCTGGGAAGTGGGTGCTGTAATTACACACATTTTACAGGTGAGGGAGGCAAACACAGGTGACATGACTTGCCCAATGTCACATAACTAGTTAATGTCTGAGACTGGATTTGAACTCAGGTCTTCCTGCCATTCTATCTAATGGCATCACCTAACCACCCCTCAGTAGATAACATCATAGGATCTTGATGTTGGAAGGGACACTAGAGACCCAAGATTCCACTCCTCCTTTTTTACAGAGAAGGGAGCTCCAGGGAGGAAGAAGAAACCATTACCTCTGGAGACAACCACTGAAAGTTGCCTAACTTTAAGCCAGAGGTTCTTGACCTTTTTTATGTTATGGATCCCTTGGCGGTTGGGTGTGGCCTCTGGGTCCCTTCTCAGAACAATGTGTTTAAATAATTGATAGAAAGCCAAATTTCAACCACAGGGTAGAGAGAACAAAAATGTAATTTTTTTCCCCATCCAAGATCATGAATCCCCTGATGTCTATCTACCACCCTTTGGGAAGGGGGTCAAATCACACCTCTAAGACCATTGCATTAAATCTAATTTGGCTACTTTACAAGCTCAATGCCATGTTTCTGGATCAAGCAGATAGGTCCAATCCTTTCTTCCATGCTGCTCTGGCATACCCTCTTGAGCTGCTTTTTCAATTTTCATTTAAGTTGGCCCACTGGGTCACCAGAGTGGCTGGTCTGTTCTCTCATCGGAGACTAGGAGTAACTTCAAGGGATGGTGTTTTTTCTAGTATGATTCCTGACAAGCCCCCACCAGTACGCTTCCTACTTGTTATCTGCCAAATTTAATCAGCTTTTAGAAAGAGTATTTACTAAAAAAAAAAAATATAGCAAGTACAGTTGTTACCAAAACTATCTTCCCATTCCACCAAAATCTGGGATACATTCTCTTTTTGAATACTCAAGGTCCCTGGAAAAAGAAGGTCCATACTTTAGATACTTAAAGACAGCTAAGCTGCACCCTCTGAATCTTTTATTTGCCATGCTAAATATCCCTAGTGCTATACATCAGCCCATTATCATAGACAATTATCTTGAGATTCTCCACTCTCTTGTTTGCTCTCCTCTACCATTCTCAGAAACTTTACACTATCCTTCCTGAAATGTGGTGCGCAGAACTGAGGACTCTATTGTAGACTTTACCACCTAGGGTAGGAAAAAGCAGTATTATCATTTCTTTCATCTTAGGTACTATTTTTTCTTTAATGCACTCAGGTAGCTTTAATTTTCTTAGCTGCCACATCACAAGATATCTCAGAATGAGTTTGTGGTCCACTAAAACCCCCAAGTCTTTTTCATCTTAACTTCTGTCTCTCCACATTTCCCTATCTTGTCCTTAGGAAGTTGAATTTTGTTTTACATCTTCACATTTATCCTCATTGAATTTCCATTTATTAGATTTGACCCAGTATTACAGACTGCCCAAATATTTTTGCATCTCAACTATCCTCCAGGGTGTTAGCTGCCATTCTCAGGCTTTATAGCATCTGCAAACTGACAAACACGCCATCTAAGTCTTTATCTAAGCCATTAAAAAGTTCCCAACAGTGATCTCTCCCTGGTGAGTTTTCTTTCTCTCATTGAATTATTTTGTATTTACTTAACTGGGTTGTATCCCAATAGCAGAACCTTGAGGGCATGGTGCTTTTTGTTTCAGTCTTTTTATCTTCATGGCCTGGCCCATGGAGTGTTTGATGTTTTTCAGTTGTTTTAGTCATATATGACTTTTCCTGACCCCATCTGGGATTTTCTTGGCAAGGATACTGGAGCAGTTTGACATTTAACATCTCACACTGACAGTATTCTGGCCCAGAGCTTAAAAAATACCCAATATATATAATCAGAACACAAACTTCCAGCTCTCTGGAGTCCTGGGCACAGATGCAACTTGTAGTGTTGGGAAATAGTGTTTCATTCCTGTCATCACCCACTCAAAGATCAATACCAGCATGTTCAGCTATTACAAGTACGCAGAGAGTGCGAGGGGCAGGGTGGGGAAAGAGAACGCTGTGACTTCTCTGGGAGGTGGATTAGCAGGCCTGGGAGCAGGAGGAGGGGGGCCCCATTTTAAGAGCAGCCATCATTGGTACCTACCTCACATGGCTGTTGTGTGCATCAGATAAGATTATGCAAGTAATATACTGGAAAAGCATAGACTACCACGTGGGCAACAGGTACTGTCATCTGTCCATCCATTTGTTCCACATTTACTGAGCTGCTTGGTGGGTCAAGTTAATTCGAACAGGAGCATATGTTCAGAGAGTGTGTGATTGAAATACTAACAACAATCGAGATGGGGGGGCTAGCCTTAGCTGGGAGATGGAAGAGTCAGTGGATGATGAGGATTCTAATGTTCATCTCTGGACTGCTTTTCCATCTACCTCCTACTCTGTCTCAGATTTTATCTCCAGGCCCCCTTAAAAAATAAGAAACCAGATAAACCAGATTACATGACAGTTTTTGGTTCTCTGGGGATCCATGAAAGACCTTTTCAAGTGGTTGAATAACTCACACATTTGACGTTTTTTACTAACACAGATCAGTCTATTGTTCCATGCTTGGTGCCCTACCTGGTCCAGCACTTTGTCTGTGCATTGAACATTTCCTTCTGCTCAGATATCATCTTTGTCACTTTGCTCTAGCATCCATAAATTGGGGGGATGGAGTGATTGGACCAGAGATGGCCTGATTGCCACATATGGCTCCTTTGTGGGACCTACACTGACCTGGCCTTTCTGGGCCCTTTTCTTTGTACATGCAAACACAGCTCTATAGGATGGGTCCCTTGTATACACAGGCCTTTTACAGTAAGGTTCAGGAACATTTCAAACCAAACATTTCTAATTACAAAATAGTCTTTTTGGAATGGACAGACATTACTGTGTGGACCTGGGCACCAAATGGGCTCCTTGGTATTACATTATCTAGTCAAAGTTCCAAAATGACTTACCAGTCACTCCTATGAGCTCTACCTCTGCCCCAGGCCCAATGAGACTCAAAGAATAAGAAGACAAACCAGAAGACTGATTCCCTGAGATGTCTGAGCCAGACTTTCAGCTGCTTGTCACTGGGGATGCCAAAGTGTTACAGACTCTGGGATGAATAGCTAATCTGTGAAAAGTGACCGGCATCCTAGGTCACTGAGAGAAAACTTTGACTTCCTTAAGCCTCCCAAAAGAAACTAGTGAGTCCCCTCTCCTGCCATGAAGAATGGTCATGTCAACTTGCTTGGATTTAGAGAGAGTGGTACTTTCCGGGATGGGGGGACTTTCAACCTCATGTTCAGCTGGGGCACAGGCTGCCTCCTGACCCCTAAAGAGACCACTGAAAAGGTTCTCTTGGTAGGCCAGCAGAGGTCTGGGGGCTTCTCTCACCCAACACTTTGCCTAAAATATTTGAATATTCTAAAATAGTCTGGATTGCCCATGGGAGAGAAACCTACAGATACCTTCGAGGAAGTCGAGGAAGTCAGGGGGGCTCCTGGCAGGTGCCCTCCTTGGCCAGAATGATTGAATGGAGTATTGATCTCAACTGGGCCTGCCTTCCGCCTGCCAGGAATCAGTCTCAAAGGCTTTCTTAGCACAAAACTCCCTCCCAAGCTTCTTCTCTGGGTCTCTTCCCTGATTTAGAGAGCTGGGTTTAATCTTTAAAGAATGATCTAAGTACAAAGGAGTCAACCAAGTGCTGCAGTGTGTGTGTGTGTGTGTGTGTGTGTGTACTGTATCTACTCTCAGATATGTGCTACGCTTTCAGAATTAAGTGACTTGCCCAGGGTCACACAATTATTAAGAAAAAAGAAAAACCTTCAGAAAGGCCTCGAAAAATCACTTAAGATTGACCCAGGGCCTTGCAGAACTTTCTTTTTAAGGCAAATATTCAGGCTGGCTGGGCTTCCTGCTCCTTCACCTTCTGCTGGCCCTGCTCCCAATTCTCTACCACACCTCCTTCACCACTGTCCTCCTCCATCCTTCCCTCATCACCACAGCCCTTTGTCTCTAGACTTGGGGCATGCTCCCTGGTTGCTCCTCAACCTTGGAGAGCTCTCCCCCTCCCTGCCTTCAACCTAGCTTCCTTCAAGTCTCAGCTAAAATCCTGCCTCACACAAGAATCCTCCCCTCCATGTCAGAGCCTTCTTTTGCTGATGACCTCCATGTCGTTTGCATGAACATGTTTGCATGTTGTCTCCCTAGCCAGAACAGGAGCTTCTTGGGGGCAGGGATTGGTATCCCTAGTGCTTGCCATAGTACTTGACACATAGTAGGTCCTTAACAAATATTAACTGGTTGGCCACTCACTCAGTCAGCTAGAAGGGTCAGCATGGGAGCTAAGCTCCAAATATTATCCATCCATAAGTGTCAAGGTGTGCCAGCCCCAATGCCAACCCAAGACCACCAGACCATCTGCTGTACCTGAAGAACCTCGGATGGCCAATTCCATGGTTCTGGGACTCTCTGCCAAACCTTGGTCATTTTCTTGGGAGCATCACTATGCAACCTTTCTTGATGTGGCAGGAAATTTACATCAAGAGAGAAATTGACTTTTCTCATCTGGGTAGAGAGAGTTGGCATCCTTCAGAAGGGCAAGTCTGACCTCTTCTGGGAGAAACCAGGCAGTGATCAGGGCCTCAGATTGAAATATGAAGTTATTTTTCTCCATGTTGCCTTCTATGGCAACAAAGAAGGCTAGGATGATACAGCAGAGTATCTTCAGACGCTGTACTTCCTGAAGTCAGCTCCCCTTGTTCTGAGACTCTTTGGGCCCCACTGCCGGTGACAAGGCAGCTTCCATCAGGGTGCAAAATCAACTCTTTGGTCAGTTAATGATCCTCTTTGCCAATGGCTGATATTTTTCAAGTAAAACTCTGGGAAATGTGATTTTTTTTCAGCGACTCTCCTGTAATGCTAGGATTATTCTACATGGTTTCACAGATGTAGAAAAAGAAAATCCCTACTCAGTATTCCTGGCAAGTCCATGTTGTCTTATAGAAATGCGTCTCATAATTTTCCCCAGAAATACTACCCCTCCAAACTCTCAGAGGCCTTGGGCAAGCAAAGCCAAGTCAAACATTATCTCTAGCTCAGGGCAGGCTTGATGGCATCACACATTTTGCCTCCATCCTGGTTTCTGATAGAAAGAGACTGACTAAGAGTAAACATTGTCACCGTGGCTGTTGTTATTAAGAATTTGTTATCATTGAAATTCTGCCTCTGACACACCCCAGCTCTCTCCTAGGCAAGCAAGATCAAGCATCCGACACTGATCAAATGTGTGACCCTGGGCAAGTCACTTGACCTTTGCCTCAGTTTCCTTAACTGTAAAATGGGGGTAATAATAGCAACCAATTTTCAGGATTGTTACGAGGATCAAAGGAAGGTTGGACCAGGCGGTACGAGACTTTCAGTGCTAAACAGAGGGAATCACTTTGGATCCCACAGGGAAAAGGAGCCCAGGTAGTTTGTTAAGCAAGGAGGTGACATGTACAGTCCCAGGCTTCAAGAACGATTGCTTCAGCAGTTACTTCATGACTATTTCAATAGAATTGGTTTCTTTTGTGATTCTATTTATTTTATTTTATTCATTGAAAAAGATGATTCTGAGAAGGGGACCTTGGCCTGATCAAGAGGGCTGGGCCATTGGTCTAGACCAGAATTCAACCCTTGCACTTGGGAGAAGCCTTTCTGACTTGGCTGCCCAAATTCGCCCCACAGATAGATCCCCATGTGCCTGGGCCCTGCCCCCCAGACCTCAGGACCAGCATCAGGCATGGGCTTAAGCCTCCTCCAGGCAGGTCAGTCTGGTCATGGACATTCATTCTGGGCTTACAGGAGAATGAGTCACCCCTCTCTAGCAACAGGATCCCAGGGTTCCAAAATCCCTGAGGGAACCCTGGACGTAGGCTCTGTGGACCTGCCAGGCTACCTAGGGGCAGGCCACCCTCCCATCAGCTTCAAGCTGAGGCAATGAAAGCCCTGACAAGTACAATTTAAGGAGTGTGGCGGCATTTGACATACAAATGATTCTCTTGCATTTTCCATCTTAAAAATTCTTTATTGAGACTGTCAAATCTGTAACAGAGGTTGTAAATCAGTTGTACTTAGTGATTATACAGACTTAACTAAGGACCTTGACTCTTGCCTTCTTCCCACACTCCACATCCTGCCATCGTGCCATCTAGCTGCCACCACCTCATGCTTCCCTTCAGACCAGGGGAGCCAGTGCGAGTCAACCCATCCTTGTGAGAATCTCTGTGAAGAAGGGTCAGACTGGGCCACAGGGACAAGTAGCTGTCCAGCAGGGACAAGCGCTGAAGCCAGCAGCCTGAGGAGGCCACCACTCTCCACTCTGCCTGGAGGTAGCCTGTGGAATCAGGGAGAAGCAGCGTTTTCTCTTTTGGTTTTTGGAAATTAGCCCTCTTCACCCTACTTCACGGAGCTATATGGAGTTTAAATAACAATTACAATGGAATCAACTATGATAGCTACGTGATTAAAAAAATACATTTATAGAGCCATTCAAGGTTTACAAAGTGCTTTACAAAGATCTGCTCCTCACAACAGGTGCTATTATTAATATTTTCTCTATTTTACTGATGGAGAAACTGAGGCAGACATAAGTATAATGACTTGCCCAAGGTGACATAGCAAACATCTGAGGCCAGATTTGCACTCAGGTTTTCCTGATTTGAGAGTCAGAGCGCTACCCCCTGTAGCTGAAGCCTAGACCTGACGGGCTGGTTCAGAGGATTTGGAGGTTGGCATTGCTAGGTGCCTTTTCCTTTGATTATTAGGGTGATCCTCTTGTCTTAGGGGGCAAAGGTGTGGGGGATTTTCTTGTGTGCCTGCTCATGTCACCGAGCTCAAGGTGTACTCTGCATCACTATAGGGTTGTCTGTGATATTTTTGTAGCTTGGAGCCAGGTGCATTCCTACCTGAATATAGTAGTAGCCTCCCAAGGGACCCCAGGGGCCATCTTCAGCCCGGAACCATGAAGGCACCTGTTTTACAGACTTGCTAAGTCACCATCCATCCTCCTTCTGAAGACCTCAGGAGAAGGAAACTTCTCTGCTGGACACTTAGCTCCCAATTACCACCTGCTGCCCTTGAACCTAGACATACTGGCTCCATTCCACCACACTGACTCCTATATCAATAAATTCTGTCAGCTACAGACTGTGAGAAGCTAGGAAGAGGCAGTGTTGGCCTACATACATGTATATATGTGGGTATTTATATATATACATATGTGTATATATATATATATATATATACACACACACATAGACCCTACACACTACCCTACATGTAGACATGTGTGTATAATAATAATAGTCACATTTATATACTGCTCTGAGGTTCCCAAAGCACCTGCTGTATATCAACTCATTTCATGTATGAATATATACATAAATATGTATAGATATACATCTCTTTATATACATATATCTACAGCTACATCTATGTACATATGTATATATCCATATCTATCTATAGATAGCTACAATCTCTGTCTATCTCTCTGTCTCTCTCTCTCTTTCCTCATTACTGGAACATTTCTCACTAGATAAGTTAATGAATCTGAAGTCTTTCATTGTGTCTGAGGGACCACTTAGAAAAAAGAGGGAGGTCCTTTACCCCAGGTAGTTAGGTGTTCAGGGGAGACCCTATTCTCTAAGCAAACAGGAATGATTACTGACAATGATCTAGTCTCTTCCTTGTAAGATCTTATGCCTCAGATAATCCTTGGGAGATAGGTCATTATCTATCCCCATTTTTCCATTCCAGAAACTGAGATACAGACAAGTGAAATGACTTCCTTGCCCAAGGTTGTTCTGCTACAAAGTGTCAGAGCTGAGATTCAGCCCAGACTTGGGCCCACTCCTCTGCTCCAGCTCCCAGTCCTGGGTCCATCAGGCTCTCTGTGCCAGAGCAGGACTCCTGAGCCTCTGGCAGTTCCACTAGCCAGGAGCTGGAGATAGACTGTGGTAGACAAGCCTGGAGCCCCCATAACTGAGACCAGCTGGAGGCCTGTGTGCCCAACACTCTGAAGTGCTGCTGCTGATTTCATGTTCCCAGCTATCCATCCCAGTGTTTTTTATTCTCTTCCTCTGTAACAAACACAGAACAAAATTGACTTTTCACAACATGCTCTTTCTGGAAACTGAGGTGTACAATGTCAATGACTCAGAGTATCTCCAACAGTGGGGGTTTCAGCTGATGGCTGCCATTCAGAGATGTTCTGACTTTATACATCTCAGCCATTTGAAAACTAAGACTGCTCTTGCAAGATGAGTAAAATTTGGATGTTTAATATGATAACCTGAGACAAAGTCAACAGCCAAATGAAGGCTCTGACATCAGAAATGGATCCCCATTGGGACAGGCAGGCCTCCATGTTTCCCTCACCCCAGAGCCAATAAGGCGCAGCACCATGCAGATGAGAGCAGCAATTAAATCCTGCCTAATTGCAAAATTGATCACCAAAATAGCTTTGTCTCTTCAGAGCACCCATCAAAAATGTTTGTTTACAGAGACATTGGGCTCCTAATTATTTCCTGACACCCTGGAACTGCACTCATTCATTTCAGGCACTCTCCTTGACAGCCGCAAAATGTATGCTTGTCAGCATCACTTGCCAAGTAGCAATTTCTTTCTGTTAGACCGCTGACCCCTCTCCTCTCCAAGTGACAGAGATCAGACATTTCTTCATTGCTGGCAACCCAAGGCTCAAACAACCTAATCCACTTTTTGTGGTAATAGCATCAACTAATGAACCCTTGCTCATTGGGCCAGGTTTCCATATAATTGGGGGGGGGTGATTGCACATCACATAGAGTCTTTGGCAGCTCATCATGGTGGAAATGGGGGGGCAAGAAACCCCATAAAGACTCTAGAGAGACAGATGAAGGCAGTCATGAATTTCAGGCTCCCTTTGCCTCCACCCAGCCTCCTTCCATCAGCCTATTAAGGGGTCTTAAGGAGTTCCCTTCAGTGTAGAGGACCTCCTGGCCACTACTGGATCTCCCAACAAATGTCCTGTGGTAAATATCATCGGCACTGGGAAAGCATTCTCTCTCCACTGCCTAATTTGACCCTCATAGAGACCCTGTGAGGGAAGTAATCTAGCTATGATTATCCCCATTCTATGAATCAAGATACTGAGGTTTAAAGAGGTTGTGTTACTTAGGATCACTAGGGCTAGAAAAGCCCACTGTACTCACTTTACAGATGAGGAAATTAAAGAGGTTAAATGACTTGCCCAGGGTAGTACAATTAAAGTACTGAAACTCAATCTGCCTGACTCCAAGTCCAATGCCCTGAGCACTACTCCATCCTACCATTCAATGTAGGCTAGAATAGAGGACTTTCAGGGTCATTGAACACAACCCATTCATTTCACAAATAAGGAAACTGAGGTTGAATAAACCATTTTTCCCAAGATCGTACACTTAGTGTCAAGGGCTGGGTTCCAACTAAGGTCTCTCTTGACTCCAAGTCCAGAGTTCTTTCCACTATGCCATACTTCACCAAAAATGAAGAAAGTAGAGAAAAAGGGGGAAAGGTCAATTATTTTCCTATTGGCTTAGAAATTCCACCAAATTTTTTACTTATATAGATCCAAGCCTGAATCTACAGAAAGAAAAAAGGGAGATGGAGAAGGGCAGGAATGACAAACACATCCCATCCCACAATATTCACAGCTCAAGAGCTGGAAAGAATCTCAAAAGATATCGTCTGGTCCACCCATTTTACAGATGAGGAAACTGAAGACTAAGGCAGTAAAGTAACTTGCCAAGGTCACACAAGTAGTAGACCTTGGATGTGAAACCAGGTCTTCCAATGCCAAAGCCTGTCTCTCTCAACATGAAACCATCTAGGCACTTTTCTATCCACAATGCCTGATCACTTACAGCAAATTCAGCAACTGTGTGCTTGGAGATCATTGAAGGCATGCCGCTAGTTCAAGGTATAACAATATTTATGTGCCCAGTTCTCCTATCATAGGAAAGTCCCCATAGGTAGAGTCCTATAATTGCATGGGGCAAAAGGAGCATGAGGACCCTCCAGCACCATCTTGTTTTTCCTATAATAACCTCTAGATAGAAATTTACACTCTAGCATGAGAGAATTCTCAGTTACTCTCTGATATCACAGCCAGAACCGAGAAAGGGTAGCCCTGGGGTGCCAAAATTTAGAAAAGGCTCATAATATTTTCAGTTCTTCAGCAGTATGGAAACAATTAAACTTAATTCTTAGTTATTAAGAATAATTAATGAAAATAGGAGACTACAGGGGGCTTCCTTTCTCCTCTAAGTGGCCACAGGTGAGCTCTCCCTGACCCCAGCCCTGTCTTGCCTCAATCACAATGCAGTGATGTTAGAGTGCCCCAGGATCTTTTAAATGAGGTCATGTTTCATAATATACTGTGGGTCACTTGCTCCAGGTGGAAAGGATCATGATCCTACGTGATATTGATATAAGCCCTAGGGAAAGCACAACGCTCCACCCAGGACTCCAGATGAGGGGAGGGAGGGAGCTGAACATGAGGGAGTCATGAGTCTGCTAGTCCTTCACTTTCTGATGTTTTGGTGCCCTAAGTTGAACTTTACTGACAGAAAGGCCACTCAGTTTCCATCCATTCAGTTGTTGATTTCTCAACGCAGATATAAGTGAGGAGAGAGAGAGAGAGAGAGAGAGAGAGAGAGAGAATGATGGTGAAATAGTACATGGAGCCAGCTGGATTGGTCCCTGGACTGGAAGTTAGAAGGATTTGGGTTCAAATTCAGCCTCAGACACTGAATAATAGCTACTAGACACCACCGACATCGCATTTTAAGGTATGTAAGTTGCTTAACAAATATCTTACTTTATCCTCACAACAACCCTGTGAGGTAGGTGTTATTATTTTCCCCATTTTGGAAAGGAGAAAACTGAATCAGAAAGCTTAAATGACTTGGCAAGGTCAAGCTAGAAAGTGTTTAGCTTGGATTTGAATTCAGGTCTTTCTGATTCCAGATCTAGGACTTGATCATCTATCCACTGTGACGCTTGGCTCTATGTCCCTGAACAACACTTAACTGCCCTGTGACTCAGTTTGCTCCTTTGTAAAATGAGAGGGTGCATTCAGCGACCTCCGAGTTCCTTTCTGGTTCTAAATCTGTGATTCTATGGGGTGAGCACTGAGAGGTGCAGGGCTCATGGCTCCTTCCCATCATCTGGTGGTGCTATCTGTGATAGCATAACTTTGGCTTGTCCTAATGGATGGCACCTCATTGCCCAGTCTGGCCCCAGGTAGGGGTTTCTTCTTCCTGGCCTCTGCTTCCATTGAAAGCCAAGCTAGCACACCAGCTTTTGGAGATGGTCTCTGAGAAGCATCTGTGTCTCTGGGGCTCAGTTTCCTTCCTCCTGCATGCCAAGGGGTGTCCTTTCATAATCAGAATTATACTTTGCATGCTCATGGGGAGGTAGCCCTCAGACCTTCTGGTTGAAGAGGAGGAGGTACAGTACACACAGCTGTTAGGGAAAGCCCTTCTGGAAAGTCATCTTTGACAACATGACAGGACTCTCTGAGGAGACAGCCATGGTACGAGGAGCCTGAATAGCCACTCTGGTTCTGGGTAGGGATTTCATTCTCCATAGATATTCTTGCTTGCTTCTTGGAGTGATAGATACTTGAGTGATCATTTCTTCATTGGGCACAAGAATGAAGCAATGGGGCATCCCAGGAGAGAGAACTAGAAGGAATCCTCTGATCCTACACTTTGATTTTGAAGAGAGGTAAACTGAGGCCCAGGGAGGGGAAGGAACTGGGACAAGGTCCCACAGAGAGCAAGGGTCAGAATTCAAACTCAGGTCTTCTGACTCCTGATCCACTGTATCATGACTGCTCATGAAAAATGCACAGAAGAGAGCAATGGAATGACAGCAAGAGTCAGAGTCAAACGACCTGTGTTCAAATCCTGACTGCCAGTTATGACTCAAGCAACTTTGACTAAAGGACATGGATAGCCTGGGCCTCAGTTTCCTCCTCTGTAAAACAAGGAAGTTCATTGAGCTGATGTCTAAATTACCTTGTAGTTCTAAATCTAGGAGCCAATGAATAATCTCTTTGGCATCTACTTGAGGGATTTGTCCCTGCCCAGTAATTTCCTCCATTACACCCCTCTGCTTGAGGTCCCAAGCTGACCCATCCCATTTTTGCATAGCTTTCTTTGTTAGGAATTCTTTCTCATCATCAAAACTAAACCTCCACCAGTTTATAGAGTACTGAACCTGAAAGCAGGAAGCCTGAGGTCAGATCCATTCTCAGGTATTGACTAGTTGTGACCCTAGGCAACTCACTTTATTTCGCTCTGCCTCAGTCTCTTTGTCTGCAAAACAGGGATAACAATAGCACCTATTTCCCAGGGTTGCTCTGAAAATAAACAGCAGAAAATAAAACGAAGATAAACACCCTGTACAGCATCTTGTTAGTTCTTAAAGCTATGTATAAATGGTAGCTATGATGATGATGATGTTGGTGGTGGTGGTGATGATGATGATGAACTAAAGGGCCTCCTCCATTGCGGCTTTCTTCCTCCTCATGCTCTCCAACTTTATGTCCATCCTAAACTGTGGCCCCCAGAACTAAACACAGTCCTCCACATGTGGCCAGACCAAAGGCAGAGGACAGCAGAACCATCATCCTCTACCCATTATCACCCTCTATCAACACTCTCCACAAAATATCTCCTCCAGGTCCTTGGAGGCTACACCAGGTATAATGTAGTCTGGCAAGGGCAGGGGTTTCCTGTCTCAGCCAGGATCACAGGATCGGCCATAGCTAAGCCAAGCTCTTCTCAAACTCACACAGAAGCATCAGCTCCCAAGCAGAATGGAAGCATGGAAACCATCTGGTCCAATCCTGTCATCTTTACAGATGAGGAAACTAAGGTCCAGGCTTCTTTCCGGGTCATCCTTACTACCTCCATGAGAACATGGACCAAGTCTCATCTAAATTTTGTCTCTTTCCACAAAACTTATCACAAAGTGCTCTGTGTCTAGTACAGCACTTAAACATTGAATAATTGAAAGTGCCATCTTTATTGAACTATAAGGTATCCAAGAGCTTTATGTACACCATTAATTAATCAAAAAGTATTTATTGAGCACCTACCATGTTCCAGGCATGTGCTAAGTGTTGGAAATACAGAGAGGAAAAATTAATCCCTGCCCTCAGAGCTTACACTTTAGTGGGAAAGACTTGTAAATAATTAGGCACATATAAATTAGGGATACATAAATAATTAGACCAAACTCCCACAGAGTGGACCCAAGTCACTGGCAGCTGGGAAGGCAGAGACCATACAAGGCCAATTATAGGAGGTCTGAGATTCTCATCTGAGCTTTACAAATTGCCTTGTAAGACAGGTACACATGAAAGCAGATGGTACTTAAGTGACTTGTCCAGGATCACACAGCAAGTAAGCCTCAGAGGCAGGATCTGAACACAGATCTCCCTCACACTGAGTCTAACATTATGGCCACTGGGCTGAATGTATAAAGTGCCTGATCTTGGGTCTTTCTGTCTTTCCTCAGTGTCTTCCACAAGGTTGATCTATTTCGGTTGGATAGGAGATAACCAAATTCCTTCAGCATTCCTTGACTAGTGACTGGAGTCCAGGCTGTGTCTCCCAACCCTACAGCCCTGATATCCAAGTCTTCTTCTGATTAGAGACAGATCCCTTTCTCCCCTTTCCCTCCCAAATCCATAGGCCAAAGCTTGTCTTCAGGCTCCCATGACCCCTCCTGCCTATGTCCTCTACTTCTCCTTTCCTTTCCTTTCCTTTCCTCTCTTCTTTTTTTTCCATTTTAGGGATCCTACTGACCTCTGTGTCCCTTTTCGTCTCCCAAGCACTCTACCTGGTAAGTATTCCTAAGGCTGAGAATAGAGAAGGAAGAAAGAGATTTTTCTGCCCTGTCAGCTCTCTGGGGCTATCCTCAATTACTGCAGTTCAGTCTTCATTCTCAGAGGCTTTGGAGTCCAAGTGCCAGGTCCCCAGTCATAATTTCAGTGAACATAACTGCAATCATTGCTGCTCCTATCGCAATTATGCTCCACAAAGCACTCCCTTCACTGAAACTTTGAAACACAAGCAGGCCTAGTATTACCACACCCATTTGACAGATGTGGAAACTGAGACTCAGGTTTCTTCCAAGATCACCATGATTGTAAGTGCCAGGGTCAGGACTAGAAGCCAGTTCCAGGTGTCCTGATTCTGAATCTGAGACCTCAGAGCTGGGAACTTGGAGAAAACAGGAACAAGGAAGTGACTTGGAAATATACCTCCTTCCTTTCAGAGGTGAGGAAACTGAAGCCCAGATGCATGAATCATCCCCCAGATAGTAAGGGAGAGAGTCTAGATTTAGACCCTGGGTTTCTGACACCAAAGTCTTTTCTAACTCTAAAATATTAGGAATATATTTTTCTTGCCTCAAACTCAATTTCTGTGTGTAGGCATAGCACAGGGATAGGGGCCACACCTGTGATTTAATTGGCATTGGGGACACTCAGTTAAAAAAATCCTCTTATCAAAATGAGTTGGCAACTTAGCTTCAACCCAGTCTTAGAGAATTGCCTGGGGCGTCAGGAAGAGGTTTTCACTTGTCCAGGGTGGTGAAGCAGCCAACCTGGTGGACTCGGATATTCTTGATGGCAAGGCCGGGTTGGAGGATTGTCCTGCGTATCAAAAAGTCCAAGAGACAGAGTTCCTGTCTACTTAATATGAGGAAACCAAAGAGAGGGTCTTTGGGTCCTGTATGTAACATGGATGACCGGTATAAGAAAATAATCATTTGTTATCACAGTCAGACTGAGAAAATGCCGATTCCATGAAGGACTCCATCCTCATCTTGGAGTGCCTCAGCCTAGGACAGCTGTGAATCTTCCCCACCCATTTCACACCCAGATAAGATATTCTTAGCACTAAGTGACCAAGAAATCAGACCTTAATAACTTCCTAATACCCCTTTCTTTGGCTGCTGTGGAAGAAGTCTCTTAGGGAAACCTACCTTTCAAAATCACTCTTGGATTGAGTTAGGGTCTTGGGGACCCTGTCCAGGTCTGAGATTTATGTAATTCAGGTGATTAAAAAAAGGCAAAAGATCATCCCTGCCTTCAAAGAGCTCATAGTCTGACGGAGGAGACAACATGCAGACAAATATATACAAAACAAGCCTCTATCTAGGATAAATAAGAGATAATTAACAGAGGAAGTCATTGGAATTAAGAGGTATTGGAGAAGGCTTCCCGTAGAAGGTGGGGTTTTAGTTGGGGCTTAAAGGAAGCCAGGGAGGTCAGTAGTCAGAGCAGAGGAGGGAGGGCAAAGAGAGCCTGCCAGTCCTGGGAGCCAGTCCTGAGATGAGAGATGGAGAGGCTTGTTTGTGGAACAGCTAGGGGGCCAGCATCACTGGATGAAAGAGCGCGTGCCAAGGAATAAGGTGTAAGAAGACTGGAAAGGTAGGAGGGGGCCAAGTCAGGAGGGGCTTTTGATAATGGAGGGCTTTGGAGTCCCTTATTCTGATTTCCTCAATGTTTCTTTGTGTTCTCATGTGTGTGCTAGTCTGTACAAACAGCAGATTTCTCATGAGAGGTGAGACTAGTTGACTTTGGTGATTCAAGTTACACATGCAGAAGATTGGCACACTTGCTGGGTCTTCTGGGAGTGCTTATTTTCCGTTTCAAGGAAGATGGAGTCTATTCGCTTAGAGATCCCTAGTTTCTCTACACGACTATAATAAAATTATCATGTGGTATATGATAATATAATATAATTACACAATAATTACCATCATGGTTATCATAGCTTGCATTTATAGAGACCCCTGGAGTCCTGGAGACCTAGTCTCAGCACCTTCAAAAAGGGGGTGGTAGTGAAGTTGTCCTCCCCGTGTCTAAACATGGGGAAGGAGAAGTTGGTAGGGGCTCCCATGGCATCATGGCAAGAACATTGCATTGGGATGTGGGAGCCCTGTCCATCTATGCTCTGCCACCAAGACTCTGGGAGAACTGGCTCAGGACATTCCCCTTCTCAGCCACAGTTTAGGAATTTGTAAGGGGGGATGATAGCCACAACCCTATTGCTTCACCCCTTGGGAGGGTTTGGTTTCCTGGATCAATACATGGGAAAGTATTTTGTTGGTCCAATACCCAGTTTAAGAATCATCAAGTCATTATTTACTGGCTATTTGCTAAAAAAAAAAAGCCTAACAGAAGCTCTCATTGGCTCTTAGGCCCCTTCTGCTCTCTCCCTTCTCTGCGTTGTTCTATGTTTTGTGGTTTCTCAGGGTTTTTTAAGCATCCTTGTCCTCCCTCTTCTGAGTCTGCTTCCTTTTCTTTGCGTCACTTCACCTAAGTCTGCCCATATTTCTTTTTATGCCTCATATTCATCACTTCTAATAGGGTAATAATATTCTGTTACAGTCCTAGACCACAATTTATTGTTTCATGTACAATCATTTTTTCTTTGTCTTTGTATTTCCCTGTTGGTTTTTGTTGACAGTCTCTGGGTTCAGAATAAGAGAGGAGGAGAAAAAGGATCAATGACAAGGTTTGTTATTGTCATTGCACAGTTAGAACAGGCTGAGACTATGGAGAACTTCCCTCTCAATCCCCTCATTTGACAGAGAAGATGCTTGAAGTCCTTCAAGCCTTCAAGGGTCCCATGTGCCAGGTCACCCAGATAGAATGGGGCCATGATAGGGCTCAATCCAGATCTTCTGCCTCCAACAACAGATCTCTTACCTCTCACATCACTCATGAGAGCCTACATCATCTGCTGAATTCCTGGTCTGGAAGCTTGGGATGACCACTATAGCCTCGGGAGCTATCTGAACCCCTCACAGACTGTGTATCCTTGGAAAAGTGACTCTCTGTCTCATGTCATGGGCTCAGGGCCTTAAAGCTGGACAGGACCTCTGAGGCCTCTTGTCCAATCTGTGCCTGAACACATCCTTCTTGCTACATCACCAACAAAACACCATCCAACTTCTGTTGGAAGACATTCCATGACAGAGAACCCAATACCCAGTATATACCTTGGGTCAGCTTTAAATATAGGGAGAGTTTTCTTACATCAAGCTGAAACCTAT
>CM053769.1:465468514-465600931 GCA_028658325.1 Potorous gilbertii | reverse complement strand
CTCTCTTGGGATGTGATCGTCGAACATTAAAGACCGCTTCTGCTACCTCCGGCGTTCTGTCTGGTTATTCCTCCCAGAGGACTGGGAGGCCGGTGGCGCCCCGAAGACTCATCATGACTGGGATTGGTGAGTAGGAGAGCAACCTAGCTTTAGGCGCGAGGACCCCGTTTGGGACAACTAAACGGGGTACCCCTCGCACCTATCCTTTTGTAAATTCTACCCATAAACTTTAGGGGCCACACTGAGCAAGCCAAACCTCTCTTGTCCTTGATAGCCCCTTGATTACTCCATTGGGGGAAGTTACCCTGGCTTTAACTGCCAAGTTTTCTATCTTATAATAACACCTTTGCTATATAAATGGAAGTACATTAAAATCTGACAAAGGAAGTCTGATATCTGTCATATAGGATTTCACTAAATGCCCTGTCCAGACAAACACAAAAGGAGGTGCTGACCTACCCTTTAAGCAGCAGAAACCCTGAGCTCTTATTCCTCCTGGACTGAAGTCTCTCTGAAAATAAGACGTCACTATGATTCCTGGAGGCCTGAGCTCGGACTTTTAAAATGCATTTTTCCTCCAAATTCTAGTGAGACATTAACACAAATCCAATATAACTGAGCAGGAGCGCTAGATCTAGAATCAGTAAGACCTGAGTTCAAGTCCAACCTCAGACACATACTAGCTGTGTGACTCTGAGCAAGTCACTTCACCCTGTTTACCTCTGTTTCCTCATTTATAAAATGAGTTGGAAAAGGAAATGCAAACCACTCTAGCATCTCTGCCAAGAAAACCCCAAATGGAGTCATGAAGAGTCAGATGAAACTAAATAATAATTATAAAATATAGCTTCTCTCTGAGCTTAGTGTTCCCCTCTGTAAAATGAAGACTTGAACCAGACCATCCCAAAGGTCCCTGGCAGCTCTTGATGGTCTAAGAATCTGTGATTAACATTCGCTCCCATTAGGAGCTGAGGGCTAGAATCATCAGGTCCCTGAGACCTCAGCTTTTTTTTCTGACAATGACAAATGAAGGGCCATTATGTCCTGGGTTTGCAAAATGAGCTCAAGCTGCCATTTCTCTGCAGGAAAGTCCAAGAGCAAAAGAATGTGAAGGAAATTAGCTTCCCTTAGGTGAATTCTCAGGCATTGATCAGTGAAGAAACTGACCTGGGGAAAGACCAGACCACCTGAGGAACCAAAGGAAACCAGTTTGGTGGGTTTCCACAGGCCTATAAGATGCCATCATGGGGCCCTGGGAACAGAGGAGCCAAGTGAGCTTGTATAGGTTCTGAATGAACACTCTCCATGACCCTCAGTAGAGAGGTGTCTGACTGAGGTGGGAGCTCAGAACATGGAGGGCACCAATGAGCAGCTTCTCCTTAAATACTCTTAATGACCTTCCTCTAAGGCTGCTCATCTGCCATATTTAATTGGGTCAAGGGAAGAACCAATTGTTCTTAATGGGAACCAGACATTGTCCCAAAAGGTGGCAGTAACAAACTGATAGCACCTCTATAGGTTCAGAGTCTACCCTTGAGTGCCAGGCCGGAGCGGTGAGGGTATTGGGAAGGCCCTTTGCTCATGGAGAATATCCAGCTGTTGGGCCCATTACAACATATGTATCCACATGGGCAGGCAGTACCTGGGTCCTAGCTAAATGTTATGTCTCCTGGGGCTTAGCACAGTGCTCTCTCCACTTAATAATGCATGCTTGTTCAACAAATCACACAATTTCACTGGTCATTTAGCACAACCCTGATCTGGAAAAAGAATCCTCCATAGAACACACATGATGGATGAGCATCCAGCTTCTCCCCAAAATTTCCCATGAGGGGGGACCTGTCACCTCTGAAGCCCACCCCATTTTGGGGTCATGACAATCCTTAGATGTTCTGGTTATACAGAGCTCAACTTGTGTTTCTGTCACTTCTACTCATTCACTTCTCCTGGTTCTGCTCTCTGAGGTTAAAGGGAACAAGGAAATCATTCCTCTGTATGCCGACTGTTAAAGACCTGAAAATAGATACCCTGTCTTCTGTTATCCAACGTCCCTTCGGTACACCCTCAAGTGGACCTGAAGTCCTTCCTCACTCCGGCTCTTAGCAGGCATTTAACAAATGCTGATCGACCACTAGATAGATTAACCAGTCCTGCTCTCCTTGTTCTCTACCTTACCTGGACCTTTCCTAAATAGTGGTTCCCCTATATTCCAGTATTACAGAGAGAATGAACAAATGAATGTATAATGAACAAACATCTGAATGAATAGTGGAGATACCCGGGGAACTCTAACTAGTTACATGTTCCTGTGAACTCATAGATTTGGGATCTCTCTCCGTTGATGTCCACCCTTCCACGCCCAGTCTTTGGCCCTGCCCTCCAGTAAGTTCACCACCAGGGATCCACTTCAAAAGCACTGAAGGCCTTTCTCAATTTCTCCTGGTCTCAGGCAGGCAGCACCTCTGTCCTCTGGCCAGCCTTTATTCTTGTCAGCCCATCTTTTCTTCCCATCGTAAAATTCCTTGACTTTTGAAGAATAATGCAAGCGCTAGTGCTTCATAGCATTCTCAGGTGTGCAGAGCTCTTCATAAAACATGAGTTTCTTCATTTTATCCTCACAACAACCATGGTAGGTAGGTGCTGTGCTAATGCCCATTGGTGAGGAAACTGAGGCTAAGTGGTGTTAAGTGACTTGCCCAAGATAACCCACAGCTTGTGTTTGAGGTCCAATTTGAACTCGGTCTTACTGACTTCTAGTCTGGTGATCTATTCACCATGCCATTTAGTGGCCAGAACTGTTCCTCCAAGTGCCTTATTACATGTAGGTAATGCATCTTCTTCACACATGCCATAGCCCTCTCCGCTGACTGCCCTCTGCATAATCCTTGTCCTTAGTTCTTCAGAGGCAGCTGTTGTCTGTGTATCCGTACAATGAGAAATAGTGATTCCATTAAAATGTTGTTGTCAATCAGGACTGTGATCCAGATATACATACTAATGAACATACTCTGTAGGGTTCCCATCCAAGTTCAAATTAAAATTGGGATAATTCACTCACCTTTTATGTACAGATGGTTAACCCACTATTACAGATGGAGGGATTACGGTTCTCTTCCAAGAGGTTGCACAATATTCTGGGAATTGATGCAATCAGCAGGATGTCATCATCCAATGGAAACATTTAGATGCCCTCACTTCCCGTACTGATTCCTTCTTAAACCTGAGCTCTCCTCCATCCTGCTGGTGAATACTTTTGGTGAACATCCATCTCCATCTTTTTTGTCTCACTTGAAGGTGGATATCAGAGGGTCATTAAACCCAATTATTTTGTTGTTTCATGTTTCAAGGAATTTGGAATGACTTGGATACACAGATAGGAGATTCTTGGTCATAAAAGAGCCAGATCTTTTCTCTTCCAAGTCAAGTACTTTAGAATAACAACAAACAGTAAGCACAAGAGGATCTGGTATTCTGTACATCTTTCAGTGGTTTATAAAAAGTCAAGATGTGGTCTATTTTGGAAAATCACTTACAAGACCCTGCTTGTTTCCTGCTCTGACTTCCATATCCTCAGTTCATACACAGATGACTCTTAGAAAGCTTGTGTAGAGATGTGTAGGTGAATAGAGCAGCAGTTACTGATGTTTAGATCCTTTTTTGGTCCTAACAAGCCCTAAGATTTTTCTTCCCACCATTAGTGTCTTCCTCCACTTAAAGTTATCTTCTCTGTTGGTCCCTCAATGTTTTCTTTCCCAGCATTCCTCCCCTCTACCTGTCCTCGATCCAGTTCTGTTCCTGCCTTTTTTTTGCCTTTGGTGCCATTTCTACCACTTCAGTTAGCACCTCTAGAACTGCATTAAGGTCCAGATGGGCTTTTTCACTGTCCTTGTTGGATAAAACAACATTATGATGATTTTTAAACATCTTTTCCATTTTTCTTTTGCCTGCTGTCTTGCTTCCATTTTCATCCTTGAATGTCTTCAGGGGGGCTTTGCGTAACTGGGTACTTTGCCAAGCTTTCTTTCAACTAGTTTTAACCTCTTTTACTTCCCCCTGATTTATGAGATGACACAACTCCCTGTCGTCCATCATGTGCCTTCATCAGATTCCACAGATGAGTTTATGGTTTAGCCCAGTGTTCATTGGCAGCTGTCTTTATCAAAGGAGGGAGATGTTTGCTGAGTAAGACATTTTCTCAGTTCTTCTGTTTACCTTGTTACAGCAATTAATGCATATCGAATAAAGTTCTGGATAAAGTTAGTATACTTGGTGTTAGTGTCTTTTCTGCTATCCAGTTTCCATTCTTAATTTTCAATTAACTGATTAAATCATCCAGGGCCAAGTTTCAATTATGCACTATATTTTTTCTACATTATTAGTCTCTCAGTTTTAAAATTATTTTTTTTACTACTTTTGATAATAGCCCTGAGGAGTTGATGATGTAACTGTGCCCAGAAAGGTGCCTCACATCAAGTCTTTCCCAGGTTATTAATATCTAATCTATTCTTCCTATTCTAATATCTAATTCATTCTTCCTACCTAAAGATGCTTTGTACTTGAGGAGGTTGGAATTCTGAGTCAGCTTTTGGAGATAGGCAGCACATAGATATTGAAAACTCGTAGTTCTTTGCCATTAGCAGAGGCTTACACACACACACACACACACACACACACACACACACGCCCCACTAAGGCCTGAGAGCTCCTCATTAGGGATGTCTGTATGAACTAAAGCATCCACCCCCTTCATTCATCTTGTGGAGCTTCCTCCCTCTCCCTGACTCCCCATCAGCCTCCAGGTAATTGCTGTCTCCAGATAATAGCAAGCCAGTCTCTTTACTTAGCACCTGTAGGCCAAGGTGACTGACTGGGAGCATGGGCAACGGATCCCAAAGTCTCATCTACTTGCACTATTAAAAGACTATCAGTGATGACAGGAGCTCCAAACATTTCAGCAAGATGGTTAAGGTGGGTGTTGAATTTCCTTTACTCCCATTCAACAAATGGAAAGAATTCCTCTTCCTTTCGTAGGGTGGTCAGCTATTGGCAGTTCACCCAGTATGGTTAATGACCCCAATACAAAAAGAGATGAAGTCCTGGTCATAAAAAATGTAGCTTGGCCTGTAGAGTGATTGCTCTTTTCATTTAGCTTCTTTATGTAATCAGCAAGGCAGCTAAATGGTGCAGTAGATAGAGCACAGGAACAAAGTCAGGAAGGCCTGAGTTCAAATCTGGCCTCAGATACTTACTAGCTCTGTGACCATGGACAAGTCACTTACCGCTGCTTGCCTCAATTTCCTCACCTATAAAAATGAGTCAGAGAAGGAAATGGCAAACCACTCCAGTATCTCTGTCAAGAAAACCCCATATGGGATCACAGAGAGTCATGCATGACTAAAAGAGCTGAACACCACCATGTAATTAGCATTCAGGTGAATCAACCCCAAGAAGGCCGAGAACTAGGGGCTCTCATGTTGAGGGAAGAGTTTCTTCCTTCAGTAGAATGGGAGCTCATTGACGGTCAGGTCTGCTTAGCATTTTGTCTTTATTTCTAGTACTAGGTACAGCTCCTGGTTCCCTTTGCACAGTTACAGAGTCAGTTCAGGTCCTGTTGGCCTCTCAGAGAAGTGATGGTAGCTGTTCACCATCCTCCCTTGGCTCACTTTCTTGCCATTACAGCTAGGCCTCCACACTACTGTCAATATGATCTTCCTGAAGCACAGATCTGTCCAGGGTACTCCTGTGCTCATGTATCTGCAGAGTCTTCATATGATGGCCATTAGACCCAAATATCCAAGCCCCCTTTTCAGCCTCATTGATGATGGTTCCCTTTCTCGACTCTGTGGCCCAGATCAACTGGCCTTTCTGTCCCTTCCACATGCCCCCAAGCTCCCACATCCAAGCCTTGGCACTGGTATACTCAGTGCCTGAAATACACTCCTTCCTTGTCTGCCTAGCACAGACTCTTGCTCTTCCTTCAAAGCTCAGCCCAAGTACTACCTTCCATGGTAAACTTTCCTGAGTGAGCCCCTTTGCTGCAAGTTCCCCCAATGTAAATACCTTGTACTTATCCCCTTCAGTCATGTTTTGTAAATGAATTTAAGCAGTAGAGCCTGTAGAATGGGATCTCCTTGAGGAGAGGAGTCTTTCATTCCGAGCATCCTCTGCTCAACCCCGACTCGGGTGTCACATAATCAAAGTGAGTTGCTCAGTCAGATAGATGAGAGAAAAGCCAGAAGGGGAAGCCAGGCCCATTGACTCTGGCTGTGGCAACTCATGGAAATATGTAGGTGATGAACCTTTGCACCTTCTAATTGAAGAGATGAATATGCTTCAGTGCCCTGTGTAAAGGCTGAACATCCAAAATGGAAAAGGTGGGTGTGCAAATTCAATTTTTCTCTTTCCTTGGGTCTGACTGTGGGAATTATGGAGCCCAGAGAGTGACAAGGAGTCCATTGGAGCCCACCACAGGATGAGAATTGCTTTCTGTTTCTGGAGAGAGAACAAAAATGGTCCTGGAATTTCTTCTTTTTCTCCTTTTGCATTTGCTAACAAGTTTCTCATTCTCCCAACAGCCATCAAGAAACGCTGATTAAGTTGTCATGCTCAAATTATGTGTTGAGCAGAACCTTGGGCACCAGCCAACAGGATGCAGGGGAAGAAAATAAGCCCATTCCCTTCCTGGAGAGTGGGCCTGCAGGAGAGGTGCTGCTGGGGAGATGGGTTCAGATTCTTGACATCTTTGAGTAATCTGTGACAACAGGCAATGAAATAGTGAGTGGCATCCTACAGGCGGGAGGGCCCTCAGAGCCTCTGTCTGAGATGAAGCTGGACAGTACAGGTCCACAGGGCAAGGACTCTTATGCCACTGCGCCATGCCTAGAAGGGGAAGATCAGACAGTGTCTTCGTGTGAGTGTGTATGCAAGCATGTATGTGCAAATGTGTGTATATGTGTGAGGTTGTACATGTACATGTGGACAGTCATCATGGCGCACTTTGTCATATGGTCTTGCAGCCCTCAGGATGCGTCGACTGCATCTGGTTATTACTATGCCTTGGAGAGTCCAATGTGCTGCTGATCATTTTTTTTTATTACAACCTTGGACAAACCATCTGAGACAGTGCAGTATTGTGAGGGAGGAGGGTCTTAGAGCCAGACAAACCTGGTGTCCCATCTGCCTCTGCATTTCCAAGCTGCATTTCCCTAGGAAGTCACATAACCTCTAAGCCTCAATATCCTCATCTGCAGTATGGGAAGAGCTAGCCTTGACCTCACAGAGGTGTGGTGACACAGCCAAGGTGCTTAGGGACCCATGCAGGGCTTTATTCACTATTGTTAGTATCGTAGACCTTAGCCTCTTTCTGGCCCAACTCTTCCATTTTATAGATGAGGAAAAAGAGACCCAGAGACAGGGATGAAGGCTGGACCATTTAACTGATAAAGAGAACTCCCAACTGGGGAAGCTTCTTCTGCCAGAGCAAGTTGGCACCTTCTTATCTTTTATCTTTGAGAGATGTCCAAAGTACAGAGAGGTTGAGGTTTGCCCAGGGTCAGATGTAGGCCTGGAACCCAGTCCTCAGCACTCTCAGTACATCAAGAGCCTCCCCACACTCTGCTGCCTCCTTGCTATGGACAAAGGCTCAGGGTTGGGAATCCTGGCTCTGAAACAAGGGATCTGTGTGAACTTGGGCACAGAGACAGGCTGGGGCAGTGGTAAGGGCACTGGCCCTTCAGGTGGAGAACCTGGTCTTAAATCAACCTCTGGTACTTATTAGCCATTTGACAAGTCACTGAACCTCCCTGGATTTCAATTTCCTCAACTGTAAAATGGTTCTGAGGTCCTTTTCTGCCCTACTCCTACTTTGTGTGTATTTGCATGTATGCTTCTTCTATTTCTGCTGTGTAGACTTAGATTGTCTTTGTCTCCTCTTAAGAGGAACCCTCTTGAAAGTAGGAATTGTTTCATTCATTGCATTTGCATCCCCAGAAGCTAGCCCAGTGCCTGGCACATATAGATGTTTTACAAACATTTGATTGATTGATTAAATGAGTCTAAAAGTCACTTCCTAGGGCTGGACCCCAGTTTCTGTCTCTTTTACAGTGAGGGGATTAAACTAAGTGACTTCTGAGGTCCCTTACAATTAACCTTGATGCATCACTTTAGAGATTGTTGATGACATTGCACATGTTATCTTATCTGAGCCTTCCAGGGATCTAGTGATGAAGATATTGTCCCCTTTTTATGGAGGAAGAAAACTGAGACTCAGAGACTACAAGGGAGAAAAAATTCATGGTTACATGGCTAGAAAGTGTCTGAGGTGAGATCTGAACCCATGCCTTCCTAGTGCAAACTCTAACAGTCTCTACTGTGCCATGTTTCTTGTCCCAAGGTTCTTATATATTTCTCTAATTTTCACATTTCTACTACCCAGACAACTCTTTAAGACTACAAGTTGCAGAAGAGGTGATGAACTGCATTGGTGGAGTTACCCCCTCTAGAAATTCCCCAGACTAATAAAATCACAGGTCCAGGCCCAATGCCTATCACTATCACTGTCTCAGCCTTCTGACATCTGTCAGATGCTCAAAACAGATCCTAGTGCTGTGAACAAGTGTCTACCTCTCTCAGCTCTTAATGGGAAGATCAGTGGACCTTCAAGAGATTGGAAACCAGTTATGACTGCCAAGCACTGAAGGGAAAGGAGCCATTTTCATTTTTCCAACTGCCAAATGCCTGAATTCCTGTTTAAAAACAAAATGGGGCAGACCCAGAAATATCCGGAGGGGATATGGAGTGATGATAGAGATGGTTATCATTGAAAATGACTAGCATGGGGAATTGGAAATAGAAGCCTTAATGGCAGGGCCACCCTCTGCATTTGCTGCAGACAAATGAAGATGGATGAGGCTGAGGGGGCCTCTTGTGTTGATTTAAGGAGTGGGGATGTGGCCATTGGTGTGTCAGGTAGGTAAATCGCCAGGAACATTATTCTGTCATGATGTCAAAGGGATTCACTGTTCTTGAAATCCGTCAGCTAGTAACCTCTCAAGTTCCACAGTCCATCAACCTTTGGGCCTGAAAGTATTGACTGGTTCAACTTTTAAGCTGACTTTCTTTTCTAAGTTCTACAATATAAATATAAGTTCACTTTTCAGAGGAATAAACTAGAATACTTTGGTTGAATCCACCCAAGATTTGAACTCAGGCGTGGTAGAGATGCCAACACTTGGGGTCTGAAGTTCAGTTTCTAACTCGAACATGTATTAGGTGGGTGACTAAGGTACAAGCTTACCAGGTCTCAGAGTTAGAGCTGGGCATCTGGTTAAATTTATTTCATTTTATAGATAAAGATACTGAGACACTGAGAGGGGAAGTGTCCAATCCTAAGTCATACATGGAAAAATTAGCAGAACTGGGTTTTGAACCTGTGTCCTCTGGTCCCAAATACAACCCTTTTTCCCATTGTACCCTTTGACCTTGATATGCCTAGAGTTATTCTTATCACTTTAATCATAGACAGTTTGCAATCCACTGATGAAGGACTTGCCTACCCCCTCAAAGTCAGAGATCTTTTACTTCCTTGCATAGCTGAAGGACACAGGATTTAGAGTCAGAAGAGGCCTTAGAGGCCATCTATTATATAGTCCCTTCATTTTACAGATGAGGAAACTGAGGCTGGAAGGGGTAGCAACTTATCCAAGGTGACTCACTGGTGAATGGCAAAGCCAGGGTTGAGGTCAGCACAGGTCTTCTCAAATTTCTATCAAGCACTGTGAGTTACAGCTGAGAAAAATGATCAGGACATACAGAGATTTCAGTCAGCAAAGATTGAAGCACCTTGGACAAGCAAATTGCAACCTAGAATAGATGATTGGGAGCCTTTCTATTTGGTGCTGTTCACCTATTATTGCTTTTCTCTGTATCCCTAGCTCTTAGCACAGTGCTTGACACATTGTACAGGCTTAATAAGTAGTTGTTGATTGGTGGATGATTTATTAACCTTAGTAACATGATGAAAGGGAGGAGTCTTCAGAGCAAACAAGGAAGGATTCAAGGACTGTGTTCGTCTAGCTTAACCAATATGTCCCTTCCTCCAGCATAAGAGAGACAGCATCCTCTAAATCAGCTAAGAGAGAAACAGCCTAGACCAATGTGCCCTGAGATCTGAAGACAATGAAACGTTCTTAAAGCAACTGAGACCCTCCTGGATCCCTTCCTGAGAATGGGAAAAGCAGCATGGTACAGTTGACACATGGTTCAGAGAAACTCTAGTTCAAATCTCAGCTCAGAGCTTTGGAAAGTAAATTCTCCTCTCTGTGCTTCAATTCCCCTCATCTATTAAATGAGACAATATCACCTGCAGTGCTTCCCTGGTGAAGCTCAAATGAGCACATGGACGTGTTCTACTTTGCCAGCCCTGAAGTATTCCAAAAATATCCACTCTTGGGGTCTTGACCAAGGTCAGTGTCAAGACTGGTAGCTTTGCATCCAAAGGCATTTCATTCACTTGTCCATTGTTAAACTTTCTCTTCATGAAAGTAATAACTGTTTTAAGGACTAACTGACTGATGGGGTATTTCAATTCAGGTCTTCCTTTCTTGTTTTTTAATCAATGTTTTATTGACGTTTTCTTCTTTTACCATTACTTTCTTTTCCCAGTGACTCCTCCCTGGTCCAGTGTGAACGAGGCCTCTTTGTACCAAAGTAGTGCAAGTAGGCAAAACAAATCAGGACTTTGGCAAATGTCTGACCATGAATGTTGCATTCTGGACCAACAGGCTAACACCTCTCTGCCAAGACAAAAAAGGCAAACTTCACTATCGATCTTCTGACTGATCATTGCATGGAATAAAGGGATAGAGCCTTCCTCTGATTATGGAGTCAATACTGTGAACTATAGTTCTGATTCTTTTAGCAGAGCAATAATGTACCTCTGCTTTCATAAACCACAGTTTGTCAGCCATTCCCCTGTCAATGGGATGGCTTTGTTTTTAGGTTGTTTTATTTTTCTACCACAAAAAATATTTCTAGAAATGCCTTAGCTACCTATGGTTTCCCTCCATCTTCTCTCTCCTTAGGTGATATGCCCAGTAGTATCCTCTCTAGGTCAAGTGAAAGTGAGACTTTCCTCTTGGCTAAACAATGGAAGTCTTAAATGGAAAATGTTTCAAGGAAACCACCATTTTCTACAAATCTGACTCTAACACTAAATGCTTGAAGGTAAATTGTCCCAGCTCAGGGGATGAAGCATCACATGCAGCCAGCCCCAAAGGCCAGAAGTGACATTCTTCTGGGGTTTCCCTTCCTAGCAGAACATGGCTGTGGGGAGTGGTCTTGCCCAGTAAAACCAGCTCCAATGGTCCTTCCTAAGAGAAAAGAGTCTCAAAATTGACCAAGGGCTTTCCATACATGTCCTCATTTCAGGTTCACAACAGCCATAGGAAGTAGGCGTTCTCATTATCCCCATTTTACAGAAGGGAAGCCGAGATGGAGAGAGGTCATCATGGAGAGAAAGTCCCTTAACCTCTTCACTCCCTTCATACATTCACTTCCATCCATCAGTCACCAGACATCTACGGAGCGCCACCTGTGTACACCACCATCACAGGAAGGCTCAGTCTGGGTTTTCTTGTTAGTTACCAGACCACTACCCCACACTTCCCTGATAGTTGGAACCTCCTGTTCATTTTCCTTCATCCACACCATTTGTATCAGCCAAAGAAATGAAGTGTTTACACACCCACACTATGCTTTTGTTCTTTCTTCCTTCATTTCCAGTCAAGCCATGGAGATGAGCTCATCAGGCTTAGCTTTGAGCAAATTGTGCAACAATGTGGGATATACTTTCCTTGTGTGGGCTCAGACTTCCTTACACATGCCACCTTCCTCCTCCTCCTCCTCCTGACAGAACCTGGCCTCTGCCTCTGAGTCTCCTGGCTCTAATTCCCTCCCATGCTTTCCCAGCAGCTAGAGAGGGTCTGGGGAGTCAGGAAGATCTGGGTTCCAATCCAGTCTCAGAAATTTACTAGCTTAGTGACCCTGGGTCAGTCTGTTTCCTTCCATTACCTCCACTATACAGTGGGGTGATAATAGCAACTCCTTCTCAGGGTTGAATTCAGGATCAAATAAGACAGTATTTGTAAAAGTGCTTAGCAAAGTGCCTGGCATACAGGAGGTGCTTAAAAAATCTTCTCCTCCCTTTTTCCACTAAATATACCATTATCTTCCCCCATAAGAAGGTAAGCTTCTTGAGGACAAAGACTGTCCTTCCTTTTGCATTTGTACAGTCAGCATCTCACACATGAAATGTTCTTAATAGAGGCTCCATCCACCTATCACCTTGAGGAACATTCTGAAATCGCTGGTCTCTAGTGGGGAGTTTTTTCTCTCACTCAGGTCTAAACTCTTCCCGAACTCCTCCTCTTCCTCCTCATCACCTACATTGCACTTTGTAGCCCCTAGTGAGTCTCTCCCAGGATGTTCGTGGAAGTACCCAAACACAGCTAACTGCTCAGGGCTGCCTTCTCCAGAAGCTCCCTCCTCTTCCTCTCCACTTCATTGGTCCTGATGGGAACCTTCCCTCCTCTCTGTCCGGCTCCTCTTGGTGTGTTCTCTTCCCACCTAAACCTAGGAACTCCTAGAGACTAAGACCATATTCCTCATTGTGTGGGCATCCCCAGTACGTAGAGCCTGGCACGTGATAAGTACTCAATATGTGTTTAGTGACTGATTGCATAGGAAGTACTTCATCAATGCTTTATCTGTCTTTCATTATGATTCAACAGACACATTGAGTCCTATTATGACTGCGGTTAAGCACTAGAGACACACAGAAAAAGTGATGCACCTCCTGCCCTCAAAGAGACCAGGAGAGCAAAGTGGATGAGTAGAGTGCCAGGTAGCCTTTGGTGGGGCTGGTGAACAGGGGTGGCAGTAAAGAAGTGGTCCAGATAAAATGCTGGAAGAAAAGTGGATAAAGGACAGAGCTCACTCAGCTGGGGTGGACTGGAAGTGGAGGATTCCATCAGGCAAAGATGAAAGACGAAGACCTTCCAGGCCCAACGGACAACCCATGACCAAAGCCTCCATTGAGAGGAGTTTGGAGAAGATCCAAGAAGTACGTGTGACTGGCACAGAAAGCAGGGGTGGTAGCTGAAAAGGAAGATTGGCACTGGCTTGGGGAGGGGTTTCAATGCCCTTACTCTATGTAAATACCCCAGTAAATGTGAAGATGAAGAACATTTATCTCTATTCTGAAGGAACTGTTCATCTTCCTCGTGTCCAAAAGTCATCAGGTAAACAAACTGGATATAAATGGAGGTGGCTTTACTGGGATTCAAAAACCTGACTCTTTTGCTGTCCCACAAATTTCTTGAATATTCAGGGCTACAAGGAGAGCTGGAGTTCAGTTACAGCCCACCCCCCATCAGCAAGTGACAGGAATCTTGGTATGTGATAAAAATGAGTCTGCCTCAGGCAGTAACTGGAGATGGAGAACAATCTATCTTCATCATCAACGCTGTCGGATGGGGAGATCATTGAACATGGCGTAACCTGATGCATGAGAAACCCCTTTGGATATAAGAGGGGCTTGTGATTCCAGACATTGCCTGATGGCCTCAGGGTGACCAGAAGACAAAGATGGGCAGCTGGGGATCTGATGAATCACAGTAGGACTGAGGGACCCTAAGATAACTCCTTCATAACTCCTGCCCCCAATGTTGAGGTTTTCTCCACCTAGCTACTTTTCTGTGCTTGGGGGATGGGGGGGGCTATTGTGGGAGGCAGGGGGATAGAAGTGTAAAGGCTCACTAATCACAAGGAGAAAGGGGATATTTACCAGCCATAGATCACCCCCTGGAATAGAGGGCACAGTCAGTTCTCCTTTGCCTCTCCTTGATATTAAGAGGACTGTCCCCTAGGAGGGCTGCTTGAGTAGGCTTCAGAAGCAACTGTAGGATCAATTAGAGGTCGAGGGAGAATCAAACCTGCCTTCTTTGAAATCTGCAAACATGACTTTTCTTTCAATTTGTATTTCACTCACATACAGATTCTGAAGGTATAGGAAGGACTGACAAAGATGCACTTAATAAATGGTTTACCATCCATACATCCAATTATTCATTCATTCGGTCATCTATCCAACACAACCTTCCATCATCCACCTACCTATCTACTGATTGATCAACTGATCTATTGATCTATTCCTCCTATCTATCTATCTATCTATCTATCTACCTACCTATCATCTATCTATCCATTGATCTACTCTATCCATTTATCTACCTATTCAGTCATCAATTCATCCATATAACTATCTGTCATCTATCACCTATTTTATTAACAATTCATCATCTGTCTATAAATCTATTTGCCTATCATCTACCTACTTATCTAATTATCTAGCTATTAGTCATCTGATTGCATTAACTATCATCTATCAAATTACCTATCTAGTTACCTATTATATACTGCTCTAATTACATAATCATCACTGATCGATTATCTAATTATCTCTCTATCTATCCATCTAATCCATCCATCTGTACTGTCTTCCCCAATTAGAATGTGAGCTTTGGTACAGGAATTATTTTGTTTTTTCCATCTGTATTCTCAGTGCTTTGCACATAGCAAGTACTTAATAAAGGATTTTTTAATCCATCCCTCCATTCATGATGAAAAAGGATGTTTTCAGGAAAGTTAGCATTAGCAAAGATACTCAGGAGGGAAAAACATTCCTCATAGATGGTAGCTAAGGTGACAGTGAATGGAATGCTCAGCCTGGAGTCAGGAAGATCTGGGTTCAAATCTGGCCTCAGACTCTTAACTTTCTGTGTGACCCTGGGCATCTGACCTATGTTTGCCTCAGTTGCTTCAATGGGGATGATAACAGCATCTACTTTGCAGGGTCGTTGTGAGGATCACATGAGACAATGATCGCAAAGCATTTAGCAGTGTGCCTAGCACACAGTCAGCTCTGTCCAAATGCACGCTGTTATGGAGGTGGCTAGCTAGATAGGAAGGTGTTACAATAATCTGATGTGAGACAATGGAGCCTTGAAACAGAAAGTGAACCAAAGGCAAACACTCTCTAGGACAGTAACCGCAAACATCTTTGGCAACTAAAGGGGTCTCTCTGTCTGCCTAGGTGAGCGCCCCTCTGATGTCACAGAAAAGCGAGTCCTTGCCATTGTTCTGAGATACTTCTCAGGTTGAAATTTGAGGGATCAACTGGGCAAAAACAGTAATATCTAGGCACGTTGGTCACCAAATGCTCACGAATTTAAAGGAATAGGACACTTGGTTTGTTGGAGGGAACAAGGAAAACGTGAAGGGAGAAAAGACCAATCAGTCAATTGATCAATCAAAAACCATCGAGTGCCAACCATGACCAAGGGCTTTTAAAATAGATTCATGCCAAAAGGTCAAATGGGAGGCATTTTTAGAACTGTATCTAAGCAAGACCTCAGTTTTGGTTGTTGTCCTTAGTCATGTCCAATTCTTTGTGACCCCATTTAGAATTTTCTTGGCAGAGATACTGGAGTAGTTTCCCATTTCTTTCTCCAGTTCATTTTACAGATGAAGAAACTGAGGCAAACAACATTAAGTGACTTGTCCAGCTAATAAGTATCTGAAGCCAGATTTGAACTCAGGAAGATGAGTCTTCCTAACTCCAGGCCTGGCACTCTAACCATTACACCACTCAGCTCTGTAGAAATTCTTTAGCCATCGTAAATCATCACAGGTAAAGTAGATCAATACTAGCTAAAGAGTTAAAAACACATTCGGTCTGAGAAGCAGTCAGGCTACTTGTCCATTCTCCAGGACCACAGGACACAGGAATATGGTATTGTTGCCTCAAGTCATTCTGAGATGAGAAGAATGCCTGGACTGGCCAGGAACCTTAGTGTTAGAGCAATTCACTGTGTGACCCTGAGCAATTTCACACAATTCAATCTAATTCAACAAACCAAAGCCCCCCTAAAGCTCATACATTGTTGGTGGGGCTCCAGCCTGGCACAAACAGAGAACCATCTGGTAGTATTCAATGTCATAAGACATTAATAAATGATTTTTTAATCCATCCCTCCATTCATGATGAAAAAGGATATTTTCAGGAAAGTCAGCATCAGCAAAGATACTCAGGAGGGAAAAACAACTCCTCATAGATGGTAGCTAAGGTGACAGTGAATGGAATGCTCAGCCTGGTCATCCCTTTCAACCCAGCCTTTCTAGTGCTAGGACTTGACTGTAGAGTCAGAAGAGGAGAAGAGGACTTATTTATATTGATAAAATAGTCAGGGCTCTTGCAAAAAAATGTAAACATCTTGTATGCTCAACCATTAGAGAATAGTTGAATAAACTATAACATATTAATGCAATGAATATTATGGTACCAAGGAAGGAAGGAATGAGGAAAGGAGGAAGGAAGGAAGGAAAGAAAGAAGGAAGGAAGGAGGGAGGGAAGGAGGAAAGGGGAAAGGAGGGAAAGAAGGAAGGAAGGAAGGAAGACAAGGAACAGTAGAAGGGAGAAACAGAGGGATGGAGGGAGAAAGTGGGGACAGTCAGAGATACAAACCTAGGAAAGGAGCAAAAGCTTTGTTTCTGTTGATCTTCTTCCTGTTACTTTGCTTGTTTGCCGCTTGTTAATTCATTTGACCCTAGCAGTTGGAAAAGACTTTAGCAAGGTCATGAAGTCCAATTCCTAAAGATAAATTGCAGGGAGATTATAGAGAACCTTGAATGCACATACCATAGTCTCTCCTGGCCTTAGTTTTCTCCTTTGTAATATGGTTAAACCATACAATCTCTAAGGTACCCTCCAATTCCAAGTTTGGACCACATCAACCAAAACAATTGTGTAGAATTTACTGGCATTTCATTCATTTATTCAACGAGCATTTATCAAATAACTACTGCCAACAGAACGCTGTGCTGGGGCAGGGTGGAGGGGGCGCAAAGGACGGGTTACTTCAGCTCTGACACCCAGCCTGCTCTCCAGGAGCTCCTGGTCCAGATGGATTTATATTTATCATGTACTAGACACACAGGTCAAGTCCAATGGAGTCAACAAGCATTTATTAAAGTTCCTACCAGGTGTCGGGCACTGTGCTGAGCATGGAGGATGCAGAGACAGGCCCAAGACTGCTCTCAAAATCATCTTCTGATTAGGAAAAGCACGTGCAAACAGTTCTCTAGAGGGGAAGAGAAGTGAATTAGTGTTTGTATAACACCTACTATATACCAGACTCTGCATTAAGAACTTGACAAACATCATCTCCTTCGATCCTCACAGTCACCCTGCAAGGAAGGTACTATTATTTTCCCATTTTATAGTTGCAGAAATTGAGGCAACAGAAGTAAAGTGACTTGCCCAGGGTCACATAGCTAGTTAGTGTCTGAGGCGAACTCTGATCTTCCTGATTCCAGGCATACTACTCTACGAATTCTGATACCCCTTTTCTTGCTACAAACAAGATAGAAACTGGATGAATTGGGGGTAGTCTCAGAGAGAAGACACTAGCATTAAGGGCTATGATTCCTCCTCCCCAATACTGTCCCAAAGATTCCCAATCCACAAGCTCAGCCCTATGAGCTTTCTCTGTGGGCAGGAGAATGACATCCCAGACCTTTTGCCAAATTCCATTCCATCTCCCTCACCTTCTGGTCTCCCTCTTTTTCCAATCCCCTTTAGTACTGCAACTTTATGGAAATGGATGCTTAGAATCCTTCAGAGAGACTCCCAGGAAAATTACTTAGGGCCCTCCCCCTTCCTTCCTGCCCTGCTAACAAAAAAAAAAAAGCATTCCAATCTCCTAGGCTTTCTTCTTCTTTACAAAGCTTTATAAGCACTAATCCTTGCTGATGGCATTCAAAGTCAGACAATGTGTGGATGAGTGGATGGATGGATGGATGTGAGTGGATGGATGGATGGATGGATGGATGTGTGGATGGGTGAGTGGACAATGGGCAGACAGACAAATGGATGCATGGAGATGTGAGTGAGTGGATGGATGGATGGGTAGATGGGTAGATGAGTGAATGAATGAATGAATGAATGACTACTCACTCATCAGCCTAGAGGATCAAGACTTGGAGATCTAATTGAAGACTCTCCATAAAGCATTTTCTGAGGCCTCCATTTCTTCAAGCAGCTTTCAAAGTAGAGGATCTCTGGGCCCCCCTTAATCCTTGTTATCTCCTATTTAAATGAAGGGGCTAAAAGAGGAAGAGATTAAGGGGCTATTTGGATCCCCTTGGTTTTTTGCTTACAAGGTAAACAAGGAGAGATTTCTATCACTGTCCTGGGTCTTCATTAATCCCGCTGCCCCTTTTCACAAAATATTTATTGAAACTAATCTGGAGAGAAGAATTCAATGGATAGTGATAGTCCTTTAACCTCTGTGGTCAGGGCTCAAGGTGCTGCAAGGAAAAGCTCAACGAGGAAACCCCAGACAAAGGATTTCAGAGTCCCTTCCCCCATTTTGTTTAATTGATCCTTTGGTTATTTCCTTAGACCCTAGAATGCTGGCCTAGGGCCAGAAGGAACTCAGAGGCCATGGAGGCCAAAATCTACCTTTATATAGGAGAAGATGGGTTCTCCGGAGGAGGCTGAGCAGCCAGGAAATGTCTCTATGACTCTGGGCCTGGACTCACAGAGCCCAGGTGCTCAAAAATTTCTGCTGATTCCACTTGTACTTCTCTGCACAAGTGTTTGGTCACAGGCAGAACCCAGCGTAGCCTCCTTTTTTAAGGTGCCCATCAGTGTCCCAGGACCACAGTCTTGATGCTTAATTGAGCTCTGAACTTGCAGTACTGAGTTAATCCCACCCTACCTCTTATTACCTGTGTGACCTGGAGCTGTCAGCTTATCTTCTCTGGGCCTCAGATATCTCCTCTATCCATCTTCATGACCTCCAATTTCCATTCTGACTGGAATTATGATCAATTGTTTTATAAGAGAAGAAATCAAGACCCAGAGAGGTCAATAGGCTTGCTCAAGGTTTCCCAATGACTGTCAGAGCCATTATTTGAACCCAGGTTCCTAACTTCAGATATGGCCCTCTCCCTACTAGCCCACACTACTTCCCTCATCAATTTCTGAGTGGATGCCAATGACATCATTCATCCAAGAAAATGATACCTGGAGAGGGTCAGTGCTTGAAGAAAGCTTTTGAGGAACCATGAACTGAGGGGGCCTTGAGTGTCACATAATAGACCCTCTATTCTCTGATATAGCCCTTGGAGGGATAGGGCTCTTTTGACTCACTGGCTGTGCTGTTTGTATCATGGATAGTAATTGTAACTCTGGTGTCTATGGTTCTTCAAGTTTGTCCCAACAACAAGAAAAAGTGGGTAGGGTTTTACAAAAGAGGAAGCTGAGGCACAGAGGACACACACCAGTAAAAGTCACTTTGAGAGATGAAATCTCTAGGCCCACTGTCCTTCCCACTGTCCAGGTTGCTTCTTTCCAAGAGAGAAAGAGAAAACTCCTCAAGACTGAGAGAGTACTTTGGGCTACGCCCCTAATCACACAATCATGCCTTTAGAACTGAAAAAATTGTAAAGGCCATCAAATCCAGCTCCATCATTTTATAGATAAAGGCTTTATGACATGGAAAAGCTCAGCGACTTGCTCAGAGGCATAGAACAAATATGCATCTAAGGCTGGTTTAGGCTAAGGCTCCTAAGCACCACCCACTACACCACTCCTCCTTATAACAAACATCCTGAAGGAACTGGCACAAGACCATAAATCTTTGTTGTAAAAGTGTTCAGAACCCATGTCCTCTGACTCCAAGTCCAATGACCTTCTTCAATATCTCTGTTGTTGTGGTTCACTCGTTTTTCAGGTGTACCTGACTCTTCGTGACCCGCTTTGGGGTTCTTTTGGCAAAGATATTGGAGTGGTTTGCCATTTCCTTCTCCAGCTCACTTTTACAGATGAGGAAACTGAGTCAAATAGGGTTAAGTGTGCTCAGGATCACATAGCTAGTAAGTGTCTGAGGTTAGATTTGAGCTCATGAAGATTATGAGTCTTCTTGACTCCAAACCAGGCCCTCTCTGCATTCAGGCACCACTTACTGTCCTCTTCAATGTCTTAGAACATGGTAACCAACAACAGCTCCAATATCTACAAAGTACTTTACAGACATGACTTTGTTTGATCCTCGGAACAGCCTTGAAAAACAACAACCTTAAAAGCAGATGCGTTTATTATTTCCATTCTGCAGCTGAGGAAGTTGAGACATGGAGAGGTTAAATGACTTGCCTTAGGATAGCAGTGTCTGACATAGACTTTGGACCTCAATCTACTTGCCACACAGTTAAGACATGTTTAAAGCTGTGTGACCTTGGTTGAGTCCCTTCCTGCCTCAGTTTCCTCTTCCGTAAAATGAGGGGGTTGAGCTGGATGAGTTCTAAGACCCTTTCCAACCCACATCCTCCATGAATCTCTGTGTGAATTGGGCTGGGCTCTTCCCAGTTGTATACTTTATAGAGTAAGACAACATTGGCCCATCAAGGGCCAGGGAGAAGAGAAGTCTTCCTCTCCTAAGTCCAACTAAAGTTCATTAAGCACCTACCGTGTGAGCAGACATTTAGTTAATTTAGTTAAAAGAAGGCTCTCATGTTATTGATCGAGGAACAGTGTCTGAAGGACCATTAATCCTGCATGAGAATTAACCTGTATGTAAAGAGGGAATGACTGTTGGTGGGAGACAAGTCCAGGATTCTAGAGGACAGTAACCAGGGGGAGAGGCAGTGTAGCCAGTAGAAAGTGAGCCACATTTGGAGTTCAAATCCCAACCCAGTCACTTATTAACTGTGAAACTTGGTGCAATCATCCAACTTCTCTGAGCCTCAGTTTCCTCATCTGTAAAATGAGAGGATTGGACTAGATGGTCTCTAGAGTTTAAGATCCAGAGGAATTTGAAATCTCTGACCCTCTACTTAGGGGTAGTAAATGGCAGAGTTGAGATTTGAACTCAGGTTCTTTGACTCCAAAGCCTAATGATGCCACATCTTCCTTGCTGGGGTTTTCCTTCCTATGATCACTCTATAAGAGGATTGAAGGGAGCTGGGGATGTTTGAGTTTAGCCTAGAAAAAGAGAGTAGTAGGAAAGAAAACAGGAGGGATGCCCTCAGGATCTGAAGTTTCACTACACAATGAGGAAATTAACCTTGTCCTGCTTGACCTCAGAAAGCAGAATTAGGAGCACTTGAGAGAGCAAGAATTCTTCTTAGTCATTCGAGCTGACCCAAAGTGAAGTGGTGGTAGCAAGTTCTGGTCCACTAGAGTCTGTATAGCCATTGGTCAGGGATTCTTTAGACAAGATTCTTGGTCAAATAAGGATTGGACTAGATGACTGGATCCCTGAAGTCACTTACAGTTTTAAGAGTCCATTATTCTCTTTTCTTTGGGGATGAAGAAGGAAATATACTGGAGTTGTTTCTTTGCTCAGTTTTGTGTGACAAGGATGTTGTATGTAGATTTCTGACTGAATCCCCTCTGGGAAGAATCCAATTTGAGAGAGAAGAATTTCAGGTTTTGAGGAATCACTTTTTTAACCTTCTCGGCTTCAGATCCCAAGACACAATCCACCCTATCTCCCAGTTCAAAAATCCAAGACTATTTCCAACTCTTGTAATCCCATCAAAGTGGGAAAAAAGGTGGGAAACATTTCTAATAATCCCTCAAAGTCTTGGGAAGGAAGTTGTTGGGTCTAAATGCAAACAAATTTCCACCCCAGGGAGGATTAGACAAAGATGCGTTCCTTAATCCGCTTCACTCACCAGGAGAGAACTGCCCTGGGTGCTGAACTTTGGAGACCTCCATCACTTGGATTTTTTAAATTAGATGTTGGATTTAAAACAACATTGAGCACTGATACAACCAACTAGTCTTGTTTAAGACTCCTATTGAAATGAATTAATTTGTAATATCTTTCAGTATATGAAATCAGGGGAAATCCCCTTTTCCATAGAAGTTCTCTTTTTTTATTTTGTTTTGATTTTACCAACAACTGGGAAAACAATAACCCTGGAGTATACCCTCAGTGTAATGACTCCTCCCTCATCCTTTCAGACCCATTGCGGCAGTAGCCTGGCCTCAGGGCCTCCTAGAGCCTTTTCTGATCAACTACAAGTTAAAATCTATTATAAAAAATAAATGAGAAAGCAGTCATCTCCAAACACTGGCTTTTTTTCCCCCTTAGTCCAATAACACAATTAACTTATACACCTCAACTCAGAATTTCCAGAGGGATGATTTCTCCTGTTGATACTGACTGGTTTCAAGGCCAGAGATAGCTCAGAGAAGAATTAGCTGAGGGAAAAGGAGCCTTTTCTATTCAGAAAATAAATGAGATTGGAGAGGCTGCTGAAGAGTGAAGGCTCAGCATCCTCTCTCTTAGAGACAGATTGGCCCTATTCAGGTGGTTTTTCCTAACACATTTCTTCTCATAAAGACCATCTCAGGAAGAAAAAAATAAATCAACCAGAAACCAGGGTTTAACTGGTACCGTTGCCACTCTGGGAGGGAAAAGGGGAGAGAGATTTAGAGGATTTAATTATTGGAAAGAGTTGCTTAGCAGCTACACACTGGATTGGAGTCAGAGAAACCTGAGTTCAAACCTGTCCTAGTTAAAGATAAAGTGCTGAATTTTAGACACTTAACCAGTCTGTAAAATGGACCAAATGTATCTACCTTAGAGGTTTATTGTGAGAATCAGTTGAGATAATGTCTATGTAAAGTGATTCACAGACTTAAAGTTATAAGAATGTGAATTATGATTATGGCCATTAATTTTCTTCCACTCATTAGTGAAGGATAGAGAGGACATATAGCAGAGTAGAAAAAGTGCTGGACTTTAGATCAAGAAGGACTCAGTTCAAATCCCACCTCTGATCCTTACTAAGCAAATCTCAAGTTTCAGTTTCTTCTTCTGCAAATTAGGGATAATAACTGTAGTACCTGCCTCACAAAATTTGTCAAAAAGATCAAATGAGATAGTATGTGTAAAATGCTTTGACAGCCCTTAAAGTGCTATGTAAATATTGGCTACTTTATTATTATTATAGGTTCCACATTCTCCTAACCCTCTCAGTCTATTTCCTGTCCATCAGACTCTTGGCTCTTTAAAGGAAAGGATGACTCTTTCAGATCTTTTTTCCTTTGTAAAAATGAAACTTTGGGTCTTAGAGTAGAATTATATTGGTTTATTTCCTATGAAATAGCATGGGGGAAGAGACCCTGGCTCCACTTTTAAATTCTTACCTATGAAATTTTTGTGAAGAGATAAGATGATATGGATTCTTGTGTATAGATTTATTTCTAGATACATAAGCAAAAGAAATATAGGAGGCTTCCATTTTCCTTTACTGAGCCCTCATAAATTCTCATTTCATTCCTATGTTTCTGGGGAAGACTCTAAACTGAAATTGTCAGGGACGAAAAACCCATCAAGGAAGATATGGAACCATCAAGCCCCAGGCTTTGGAGTCAAAGGATCTGAGTTCAAATCCCATCTTTGCCACTTACAATCTATAAGATGCTGGACAAGTCCTTATCCTCTCTACTCCTTGTTTCCTCATCTGTAAAATAAAGAAGTTGGATGATATTTCCTCCAAAGTTCCCTTGAGGCTTAAATCTATGATCCTAATATTGAAAAAACAAAAAGTAACCAGAATAACATTAACAACTCTCGATCTACATTCCTACTTCCCCACATATATGAATGTGTATAAGAAACAGTTATCTACAGACTGAAGGTATCTGCGATCTGGGTATCTCAAATGATAACAGTCCAGTTCATCCCACAATTGATTAAAAGATGTGGAGAATTTAAGATTAAAATGTGTTTTTTTATTAACTGTGAAAAAGCATTTAAAAATTGTAAAATAAGCTTACCCTTCAAGTCTACCAAAAAGATGAAGCAGAAAACAGGGAGACATGCTTGAAAGTATGAGACTGGATGCTTTCTGAAGTCTTGATCATAGCCATAGAAGAGACACAGCACAGAATCCAAGCTGAAAGAAGATGTCCTGTAGATTCATAAGTCAATGGCCCAGACCCAAATGGCTTCTTTCTGGGTTAAAGAAATTTAAGAAATATAGGTTATTAATACTGATTATTAACAAACTTATGACAAACTCCTAAGTTCCCAAGTCATAAATTCCTCCCTATCCCAACTCCTGACTAAAAACTGGAATTTCTGCCCCATCTTAATTTCTATATAAATTTCAGTTAACGTGGTGTATCCCACTGGCCCCTTTTCTCTGTTCCAATGAGATAAAAATATTCAGTACACAGAACTCATGGTCAACCACAGGAGTTTTATGTCTACAGAAACAGAGTCAAAATAAAAGAACAACACAGAACATAATAAGAAAACAAATCACAAATGGACTTCTAATAAAGAACAACTCAGTGGAGGGGAGATGGAGAGGAAAACGTCTTATTGACCTTCTTCAGTTCCTCAGATAGGAAGAGTTCAGTTCTTCCACCCTCTCTGCAAAAGGATTTCCTCATGATAAGAACATCAAGTCACAAAATGTGCATCTGCAATTGAGGGCAGGCTTTTTATCTTTCTGATCACCTTTACAGACTTCCTTTATCTTTTCCTTAAGTGCAGGAGTGGATGATGCAGCCCTGCAGACTTTGCCATTGCCCACCTTTGTCTTCAGATCAGCCCCCACAGGGCTTGATCACTCCATCCTTTCCAGTAGTCTCAAATTCAACCTTTCCCCCCAGGACCTTTCCTCAGAGATGATGTTCCATCTGTATATAGCATATAAAGTACACAGTTATACTGGATATATGTATGTCTGTGTGTATATACATATACATATATATAATATATATACACATGTATGTATGTATGTATGTGTGGATGGATGGATGGATAGTTTTCCCCCTCAGTGGAATGGGAGCTTCCTGAGGGCAGGAACTGCTTTAACCTTTCTTTGTATGTCCAGTGCTTAACACAATGCCTAGCACTTAGTAGATGCTTAATAAAGTGGCCAGCTAGTTCAACCAATGCACCAAAAGAGCCTCACTATAACATACTCCATGAATGGTCCTCTCACTTCTGCTTAAAGATTCACCACCTCTCAATGAAATTTAACAAGGAGAAACAGACATCTCTGCACTTGGAGGAAGGGACAAGCAACCATTTAAGATTGGGAAAACTACTGAATTCATTTTACAATTGTCTCAGGGTTTTAAGTGGCCCTGAAATTGACAGGACTCAACAGTATGACCCACCCACCACTGTGTCAAACATCTGTGATTTCTTCTATGTGGCAACTCCCTCCACCTTTCCAGCCCTTCTCTAACTTAGTAGATGTATCTTTGAAAGTGGTCCAAAGCTCAGAGATGGTAAGTGATTTGCCCATGATCACACAGCATCAACGGTGGCATTCAAACTCATATCTTTTTTACTCCAGTTTGGTGTTCTCCCTGTCATAATTATAGGATATGGCAAAGGATGATAGTGCTCTGGGAGGAGCAGCAATGGGTCTTCATTTCACCACCACAGATCAGAAACCTTCTAGGACTTGTTAGATTTGACAATTGCTGTGACAACCCTGGGGCCACCTTGATTTTAGGCCCAGTCCTCTATCTACATAGTTATCTAGCTTCTCAGTATCTCTGCAGTAGAGTGGATTCTCCTTGGAGGTAGACTATGTTTTCTGTCTTAGCATTCCCAGTGCCTAGTAGGTGCTTAATATCTCCTGGCTGGATTGGATTCAAAGGAGAAAGTCACGGCCAGAGAAGTGAAAGGACTGGTTGGTTGTCACCAGATAGATCAGGTTTCTAGGTCCCTTCTTGTTCTAAAGACAAAGGACTTCATTTTATTCAGGAGGAAATCATGCTCCAGAGAGAACTTACTACCTTGAGGTCATCTGTGAGGTGGGTCAGCCAAATAGCATATATTTAACATGTTAAAGAAGAGACTTGGGAAGACAGAAGAGTCATCATCATAGCTTGGAAATGAAGACCTTAGGAATGGACAATCTCTGCTGTCTTTTTTAGCTTCCAATCTTGTGGCCCTGTAAGTCTCTACCTCTCTCTCACTTGAGGATGCCTGAGAGCCCTTCTAGCTGTAATTTATCCACCATTCTGCTCCCTTTTTCTGGGCCTTAGTTTCTCCTCTCTTTAAAAGAATGGACTCTAAAAATCTGCCCTTGGGTCCCCCTACCCTTCCTTCTCATCATATCAATAACCCAAGCTGGTAATTACAGTTAAATTCTAATTTGATGGATGAAATCGTGGCAGCTTGTGGAGAAAGTGGTGAGAGATGGTTTTCTTAGATTGTATTCCCTCCCTCCCTCCCTCCCTCTTCCAATGTCTGCCCTAAGTTTTGCTAAGGGTGGGAAAGTAGCACTTTATAAGCCCACTATAAGTGTCACAGGATGGAAGAGACCATAGGGATCATCTACTCCAACACTCTTCTCAGGTCAGAAAGGATGGGAGACATGTCCAAAGTCATCCAGTGACACAGACAGGATCCAAGTCCTGCCTCCAGATGGAGGGGTCTTTCTACCACATAATGTTATTAACCTCATTGAGCAGAGGGAGAAACTGAGGCCCAGAGATACAGCTATAGTACAGCAACAAGAGCTCTGGCTCTGGGGTCAAAGGACCTGGGAGGAAATCCTGCCACTGGTGTGTACTAGCTGAGTGGACGTGGACCTTCACCTCCCTGGACCCCAGTTTCCCTATCTGTCCCATGAGGAGGCAGGAGCAGATATCAGCTCCAGACTAGGATGCCATGATGTCACCAGCAGAGGTAATCAGCTGGTTGAATGTCAGGGATTCCCAAACCTTGGAAAGCCCCAGAGCCCATGTTGGGCACCTGCCTCTGCCCTCTGGTGCCCTATGACTCTTGTAGCCAATGCCCAGGGACTCCGGGAGCCAGACTGAGTCTACAACCCTCTCCTAGACACTGAGGCTTTTCCTTCCTGGACCCAGGGGTCATCCCATCATTGATGAATGGTGACTGATGCTTCCCTACCCAGGCTCAGGTGAGCAACTCAAGCAACGGGCCTTTGCTGCCCTCTCGTGTCTCTTGGAAGAATTTCTCCCCCTGAACATCTCAGGCTAGCTGCCTTTGGCAAGGGCTGAGATGGAATTCTCTTAGGACAGAGAATGGGGAGGTCAGTGCTAGAGTCATCCTGCTGTCCCCAAGTCCCAAATGCAAAGTATAGGCCAGTCTACATCTTGAGTGTCATGGGAAGGTAATAAAACAAGAGTCAGGAATTCTCATTCAGAGCTATTCACCTGGGAGTTTCCTGCCCTCCATGAACCCCCAGCTCCTCATCAATGAAAGAGGAACGATTCTATTTGTTTTGTTGGGTCTGTTCTGAGAAAAAGACTCTGCAACCTGGAGGCCTAAAGATACAAGCTCCAGTTGAGTCCATCACAAGGAGCCTGGTCTGCTTACGCCAGCCAAAGACTGGGTGAGCTCCCCCAGCAGAGTCTGCATGATGGACTTTGGGAGCCAGACTGTCCTCAACTCAGGTGGATGATTCAGAGTAGCCATCTACTCCGATGACCTCCTTCCTTTTTGCAGGGAGGGAACAAAGACACAGAAAGCTCAATAGACCAGCTCAAGGCCACCCAGGCTGCCAGGATTAGAAGCAGTGTCTGAATTCATATCCTCTGAGTTCAGAGCCTGAATGGCCCCTCCGTGTTGTTCAAGGAAAGCAGCAGGGCAGGAAATGCTGGAAGTGGAGGATAGAGCCTTTGCTCAGTCACTGTCCATGGAGGATCCTTCATCCCAACAAAGGCAGAGAGAGGCTCCACTCACAGACCTGTCAGTACTTGACCCATAGTGAGGGCTTAAATGCTTTGCATTTATTCATTCATCCATTTATCATGCATCCCCCCTTTGCCCCATACCCTGGAAAGTCCATCACCTTTACACTAGGCCTGGAGTCAGGAAGACCTGGGTTCAAGACTTGCCTCTGTCACTAGCTATCCAAGCCCATTTATCTCACTGGTTTTTCCCCATAAAAAGCAGATGACAACAGCCCCCATTCAGAGACTGGTGTAAGAGAATGTGTATAAGAAGTTTTGTAAGCCTTCAGGTGCTGCACAAAAGTTGGCAACCATCAGCAAAGAATCAAACCATGTTAACTCTTTAAGCAAAACTCCTTAAATTTTTCTAAGGAATCAACATCATAGACAATTCTAAAATATGAAAACAACATGCTGCATTTGCTCACTGATCCTGTCCCTCCTAGAAAGTCCAGGTCTCTGTTTCTTGTTTTGGGGTTCTGGACATTCTTTCTCCTTGTTGGAGGATGGCTAACTCTTCAGCCCCCATCTCCCCATACTCCCCATGCACTCTTTGGATTTCTTCTTTTCCATCCCTGAGCACATGTTCCATGCCTTTTATGCATCATGCTTCATTCAGCTCTATCCCAGTTGCTCGACATGTAGGCAGTTTTCCAGTTCTCACCCTTACAAATTAAATGTTTGGGAGTATTTCTGTACCAATAAATATTTCCTTTCTCCTTTTTCTGATATGTTTGGGACGCAGGCCTGACAGAAGAATCACTGAGTGGGTCTGAGATATGACCAGCTTTATAATTCTCATCATATTTTAACCTAGTTGAATTGGAAGGGACGCCGGGGGACCTTGAGTCCAGCCCAGACCTCAAAAGCATCGGCACCTGGATGTAAGAAATCCAGTTTATGCATGAAGACCTCCAAAGAGGAGGAGCCCTTAGCCTCCCAGAGGTGACTCTCTTTGATTTTAAAACTATAAACATTCCTCCTAAAATGTGATACTTGGAATTGAGCATAAATCCTCAGAGAAGTTCCTCAGAGTATGGTGCTCCTGAGACTGGCAAAAAGTGTCCTTGGTTTGGGTTGCTGGATCATCTACGGGTGTCTTCAGACTTTTATGTTTAACAGCTTCCTATTCCTCTTTGGCTAACCTTACCTACAGCATTTTAAGGGGCCAGAATGTTTCACAGACTCCAAAATGAAGTTCAGATCCACTGAGAAATGTTTGACCCGAAGATCCACCCAGGAATAAACAAATTACTGAAGAATGCCTATTGTCTGGTCTAGGACATGCTGCTGGATGGACATCCAGGCCCTTAAATCAGGGCATCTAACTGCAGGGGGTCAGGGAGCTGAGCCAAGAATTGAACAGGAAAGACAAGAGGGGCTGTGATGGCTTTTGGAAAATTATTTCATGATGTGAATAAATTTTCATTCATGTCCTGCCCTAGTTGATTGTCTTGGTATAGCCCAAGGCCATGTCCTCTCTCTCTCTTTCTCCCTCCCTCCCTCCCTCTCTCTCTCTCTCTCTCTCTCTCAATTTCTCTGTATTTCTCTCCTTTCTACCCCCGTCTCTGCCTCTCTCAGTTGCTCTCCTTCCCCTCCTTCTCCCTGTCTCTGTCTCTTTATGTCTGTCTGTGTCTGCCTGTATCTGTCTACCTGTGTATCTGTCTCTGTCTCTGTCTCTTGTCACTCTGTCTCTCTTTTTCCTTCTTTCTACCCCTACCTGTCACTCTTTGTATTTCTCTGTTTCTCTCTGCCCTCTCCTTCTCCCTGGACTCTTATTCAAGCCTCTTAATCTCTCCCCTGCTTCCAGTCTGTCTCCTCTCCAATCCATTCTCCACTTTGCTGCCACAGAGGTAGTCTGAAAGCATTATTCAGAACATGTCACTCTTTCTTCAGGGCCTCCCCGTCCGAGCTGGCCTCTATGAGGATAAACTAGAACTCCTCGGGTAGCTTTTAAGCTCCTCTCCATCTTACTCCAGCTTATCTTTGCAGTTATTTCTACATTCCAGAGCACTGGCCTGGGGGTGTTTTCTGTACACTGGGCTACTGTCTCACCTTGTGTCTTCGTACAGAATGTTCTCTCTCCTTCCCTCTGCCCCTGGGAAACTCTTGCTTCATTTAAGACTCAGTTCAAGTGCTATCTTCTTATGAAGTCTTCAGGAATTACCTCCCACCTCCATTCCCTTCCAAATATTGTATATTTACTTTGCATAAATGGTGTGAAAACTTATGTTTCCCCTAGTAAGATGTCAGTATTAACCACTAGGTGGTGCTGTTGAGCATGCCAGGACCACACAAGTGGCTAGGACCCGACTTGTCCTCCTCCCTTTTTGCGGTCCGGTCCTCTCCAGCCTCCACTGCCCTTTGAAGGCCTGGCTTCCTCTTTCCAGCACCAAAGGGGTTCTCAGGTGAAAGGGAAGCAGTCATGACCCCCACCTGGCTGCTTCCCTCCATCACACTCCCTAACCTGCCCCCGCCCCAGTTATAGGTGTGTGTTATGTGTGTGTGTGTGTGTGTGCGTGTGTGTGCGTCTATAGTCCAAAGGCTATCTTCTGTCTCCCTCAAACAATCACCTCTCTCACAGCTTGACACCTTGAACCCCCAGTCAGAAATCTTTCTTTGGAAGGATTATGCAGGAATGGCCTCCCACCATGCACACACACAGACGCACACACATGCACATGCACACTCCTTCCTTCCAAGATTCTTTTCTCTGCATCCCATCTGCCATACACATTCAGTCAACATACACCTAGCACAAACAAGATGGCTGCCTTTTACTCATTTCTCAAATGCACCAGCACTGTAAAATATTGTTAAGGATGAAGCTGGACCTGGGATGGGTGGAGGGAGGAGAGGAGAGAAGCAACTCTGGGCAGCCATCCCTCTCTTTCCAATTGTACAAGGATGCTCACAGTAGAAAGAGGTGAGGGCTGGAAAGGAGGAAGCACAATGTCACTCTTATAGCCAGGAATCAGAAGTCTTCTGGCTAGATTAATCCTAGCAGTCCTGCACTCAATGTCTGCTGTTGTACAGGTCCCAAGTCCAGCTAACGTGTGGTCCTTGGTCTTCAGCCTTCTTAGTGTTGCCATGTTCTCCATCACCACTTTTCCCTGGTGGTAATCATCCTCTTCCCTTCCCTCTTGTGTGTCTTGCTCTCACAAATCCATTCAGTCTCAAGATAAGGGCAAAAGTCTCAGAAGGAGAGGCTCAAGGAGGGGCATGCAAGGAAAGCTCTGCTGAATTTCTAGGTATCCCCTCTCTTTCCTTCCAATCTCTGAGGAGCCTTCAAGAGACAGTATTACAGCCAGAATTACTTTGTCTTTGTATGTAGCACAGTGGCCAGCACATATGACATGCTTAATACATGTTCAATGATTTTCATTGTGTTGAATTGAACTATATCTTCTTTCTGAAACAAAGGTCTATCTTTCCTAACATAAATATTCTTCAATTAAAGAAACAACAAAATGAAACAGAAAAAGCCCTGGGCTTAAAATCAGGAATACCTGGGCTCTTCCATTTGCTCTGATACTGTCTAACTTTGAGACCCTGGGAGAGTCTCCAAACCTGGGTGATGCTCAAGGAACTCCCTTGGATTTGTCCAGGAAACTATAGATGGGTGGTGGTCAGTTTCCACACCTACGTGACCAACTTCACACATCTATGGATTCTTCAAGGGAGGCAATGTAGCTGTGAGCCTCAAAATGACAAACTCTCTGGAGAATTCCAGTTGTGGGGCAATCAAAGGGCAGCGGAGAAGCCCATGGTAGTTTGAGTCAGCAAGTGGAGTCTACAAGATATGACAAATGAAGAACATACTGGAGAAATACAGTAACATAAAAGATATCTGAGAACCAGGTGACCAGAAATGAAATGGATGAGTGAGGGGGATGAGTGAGAAGAGCCCAAAGACTCACAGGGGTCTGTGAAGGACAAAGGATAAAGAGGAAGAATCCACAGCTTTGAGGTAGGATTGGTGGCATGACCAGGAAAGTCACACCAGATGAGAAAGTATGGCAGAGTGGCAACCTGGGCAAGTGCATGATCTACCCCTATCAAAGTGTTTGAAGATCTATTATGTGCTGACACGAAAGTATCATGGGTAACCTTTCTCAGACTCCTTTGAGATCTGTTCCAACATTTCAGGGCACCCCAGACTATTCCTGGTTTCACCTTTCTCAGGAGTGACCTCAATCCTCTAAAGGAAGAACCAGTGCTTTCTTGTGAACTGGACTCTGCTTCAGAAAAGGAATTTCTTTTCTCAATTTCTTGACTTTAAAACAAACTAACTTAGGTTATGCCTTTTGCTTTAACATCATAGTCATGTTTGAAAACAGCTATTCTCTTCCTCTCACCCTTGAACAGCCTCCACAAAGAGCCCTCCTTGCGTGTAGCAAAGAAAAACAGTTAAGCAAAAATACTGATACAGAGACCACATCTGACCAGGGCCAGAACATTCTCTGGGGCTGGTCTCCACCCTCTCTATCATGCACATAGTCTACCTCATCCTGTGCTCTCAGACAACAGCTGATTATCTAGTTATCCAGCATTTGATGTTTTAGTGATCTTCAGATTTACATTCTCATAGGCGTCTGGTAAGCTCCTCTGGTTGTGTTTCGAGGGGCTGTCAGAGTATTTCCTTTGGGCCAGCAGCTTGCAGAGAGGCTCTTTCCTTAGTGGCCTGTCTGCCCTCCTCACTAGGACCCCTCCTACCATCCCAAAGGCAGAATGGTCTCCTGACCATTGCTTTTCTAACCTGTCTCATTCCACACTCTCCATCCTTGCATGTTATCTCAACAATGAGAATACTGATGCCCAAACAAGGGCAATTTCAAAATCTCTTTCTCCTCCTCTGCTTATGTTTTTTCCCTTATGTTTTTTCCTCTATAAATGTTGTAGCTCACCGGTATTCATGTCCTTCTAAATGTCTCTCAGAAAGCATATAAGTTTTGTTGTTGTACCTGTTGTAAAGTAAAACAAAACAATCCTAAACATTCTCCCACACTGTATTCATGATCTTATCCTGGTCTTGGCAGCTAGGCAGGTCCTCAGTGGATAGAGTGTAAGGCCTGAAGTCAGAAAGCTCTGAATTCAGACACTACTTTCCAGTGGTGTGACCTTGGACAAGCCACTTGACCCTGTTTGCCTCAGTTTCCTCAACTGTAAAATGAGCTGGAAGGGGAAAACAATCACAAACCACTCCAGCATCTTTGCCAAGAAAAACCTCCAATGGAGTCATGAAGATTTGGACAGGCTTGAGATGACTGAACAAGAGGAAGCCGTAGCCACATAAAAACAAACATTCAATTTCTTAAAGTCTAAAACTTTCTTCTATTTGGCTAGTTTAGATATTGAATGCCCCATTCACCTATAGGTTTTTTTGAAGACATGATTCAAATTCTTCCCTTTTGTTAATGTTTCCAATAATATTTTTACCCATTAGGTTTAGTCATGTAGTTTATTTTGTTTATTATAATTAATAATAGTTTATTGTAATTATTATGATGACGAGATGTCAACCGATCATCCTTTTGCTGGAATATTAGATTCCTAATTTCCTTTCAGTTCTTGTTAATAAGAAGAAACTATTTTGATAGTCCTTAGAACATTAATGTTTTTTCCTTTGTGTCCGGCAAAATTTGACGTTTTATGTTGTCATTCCAAAATTTGACTACAATATTTGGGTGATTTGAAGAACCTGCTGGACCCCAAAGAAACGTGCTTCCACAACATAAATGGGAACCAAAATGATCTTTGGGCAGACTTCCCTCTTCCAAAGGCTCTCATGGTCCCCCCAACCTTTCCATTATCCCCTCCTTGGGTCCTACAGCCATGTCCAATGGTGATAAACAACTGCATAAATAGACTGGACCAAGGGAAGACACCAGCAGTGAGGGGGACCCCCAGGAAAGACTTTCTCCTAAAGGTGGGATGTAGTTAATCTTGAAGGAGGCCAGAAAGACGAAGAGGCCGAGGTGGAGGCAACCAGTACAGATGTAGGAGATGGGAGATGGGGCCTCCCCATCAAATCTTCCAAAAGCCAAGTTCAGGCCCTTAGGAAGTTCATCCACTCATCTTTGGAACTTGTGACTTAGATCCAACCCAGATGATGGGTTATATTGGTAGTTGTTGTCAGTCTTTTCAGTCCTGTCTGACCCTGTGATGGTGGCAGGTGAAAGATGAAGTGACAGAGGAAACCAAGTTTCGAGCTTCTGAGCAGATGGATTTACGAGGTAAAGCATGCGAGTTGCCCAACAAATCGGATCAGAACTCCTCAGTCTAAGCCTGGGCCCCAATCACAAGAGGAGACAGACTTTTATACACCAAAAATAACTAAACAAATGAGACCAGTTAACTCAAAGGAAACAACTAACCAGGGTACAATATGAGGTTATCTGATTTCTAATCAGATGAAAGATTAGAGACTTTCCAAGTTGGGAGAGGGAGAGTTAACAGTGCAATTCCATGAAATCAGGAAGAAAAAAAAGTATCCCATTCCCCCCTGTATACAACCAAAAGAGCATGGAAACAATTGATTGATCAGCACAAGATCAGTTTTCAGATTGCTTGAGATGTATTTGTGAGAAAACTCCTCCTATTATTCCCTGAATCTGACTGAGTTTGTGGTCAGCATAACCCAGATCCCAAGTTAAAAGTCTCTAAGCAGAACAGGGAATCCAGTTTCCCAGCCACTCTCAGCTATGTTCAAACAACACTATAAAATTTTCTTTCAGTTCCCACAACCGAATAAAGTTTTCTCACAAGAGAGAAGTTAGAATAGACCCATAATTGAATAGAAGAAAGGGAACTGAGCAAGCTCCAGAATCCACAAGATGGATTTGGTGGAGTTCACTCAGTTTCCACTACTTGCTATCTCAGTTTTCTCGCAACCCCATTTGGGGTTTTCGTGGCAAAGACACTGGAGTGGATTGCCACTTACTTCTCCAGCTCATTTTACAGATGAAGAAACTGAGGCAAACAGGGTGAAGTGGCTAGTCAGTGTCTGAGACTGGATTTGAACTCAAATCTTTCCAACTTTAGGCCCAGCACTCTATCCACTGCCCCATTTATCCACCTGTGTTTTTTGGGACTATCTCCTTCTAAAATGTTTGTGTCCCTTAGCACAGGGCCTAGCCACTTCATAAGGACTTTTCATTCATTTGTTTATGCATTCAGCACTGTGCTTACCTGAAGCCCCAGCAGCAGGCAGGCATTCTGCTATGGAAACAGTTTGGCTGACTCCTGATAGTTGTTTAGAACAGTGGGAAAAGCATTGACTCTGGGGTCTGAGAACCTGGGTGCAAATTCTACCTCTGATGTAATTCTCTTTGAGAACCTGGGTAAGTGACCCTTCCTGGGATTTTTGATCACAGGTAAAATGAGGGGGTGATATTAGATGTCCTCTGGATGCCCCTAATGGCTTCATTCCATAAACCAGGATCCATCCCATGAGCCAGTTAGCTGAGTGGGGCACCATTTTTTGATAACTGCGTGCCTAATTGCCTCTTATTCAGGCATATTCAATCATGAAGCAGAGGATAGCCTGCGATGCAATTTCAGGGATCCTAAATAAGTCTTTACTGACCCCCAATGCCATCCCTGCCATCCTAGATCCCAACCTCAGCTGTTGCCCTTGGAGACTGCTCTTCATCAAACACAGAAGTCAGGCATTCAGGAGTTTTTACTCATTGATAACTCAGCACAACTTACTCTTCTAAGTGTGAGAGCAGACAGTAGATTTTGATAAAGGCAAAGAAATCATTTCTTTTTTGCATGCATCTTTTTTATTATCTTTATATGTATATTTAGATTTTTTTTTTGTAAATTACATGTAAAAACAATGTTTAACATTTTTTTTAATTTTCAGCCTCCAAGTCTCTTCCTCCTTTCCCTCCCTAGTCACTGAGAAGACAAGAAAGCTGACAGGTTATACATGTGCAATTATACAAAACATATTTCCATATTAACCATATTATAAAAGAAAACACAGAATGAACAAAGGTAAGGAAGTTTTAGAAAGTATTGTTCCATCTGCATTCAGACTCCATCAGTTCTTTCTCTGGAGGTGGATAGAATGGTTCTCATGAGGCTTTGCATTGCTGAGAATTGCTAAGTCATTCACAGTTCTTCATTATACAACATGGCTGCTATTGTGCATAATGTTCTCCAGGTTCTACTCATTTCATTTTGCATCAGTTCATATAAATCTTTCCAAGTTTTTCTGAGAGTATCCTGCTTGTCATTTCTTATACCACAATAGTATTCCATCACATTCATGTACTATAACTTGTTCAGCTGTTCTCCAGTTGATGGGCATCCCCTCAGTTTCCAATTCTTTGCCACCACAAAAAGAGTTGCTATGAATATTGTTGTACATGTGGGTTCTTTTCCCTTTTTGTGCTCTCTTTTGGATACCAACCTAGTAATTAGTATAATATATTACCATCTATTGCTAGGTTAAAGGGTTTGCACAGTTTTATACTCCTTTGGGAGTAGTTTCAAATTACTTTCCAGAGAGGTTCACCAACAGAGCATTAGTGTCTCAATTTTCCTAGATTTCCTCCAACGATCATTTTCCTTTTCTGTCGTATTAGTCAATCTGACAGGTGTGAGGTGGTACCTCAGAGTTGTTTTAATTTGCATTTCTCTAATCAATAGTTATCTAGAGCACTTTTTCATGATTTTCAATAGTCTTAATTACCCATTCTTATCCTTTGATCATTTGTCAGTTGGGGATTGACTTGTATTTTTATCAGTTTGACTCAGTGCACTATATATATTTGAGAAATGAGACTTTTATCAGAGGCACTTGCTTCATGTCCTTTCGTTGTTTCTATCACTCCGGAATTTGTTTTGAGGCATTATTGTAAAGGAATTTGGAAGAGCTCAGAAGAGTTCCCACCTTTTCTCTGACATCTTGACTTTGTCCACCCTGCCCCAAAGTAATTTCAAGTCAAGTCAATAAGCTTTTGTCCAAAAAGACCTAACTACTGTAAGGTCTTTTGTAAGGCAATGTGCTAAGTAGAGAGGAGATACTGCGAGGTTGGGTGATGGAATATCCCCAAAATCACAGAATCTAGGAGCTGACACATCGAGTTCATCTGATTCAATCCATACCTGAACAAGATTCTCCTTTACCAAGTACCTCCAAGGATGGAATACCCACTACCTTCTGAGGACACTACTTCTGAACAGCTCAAATTGTCTTGGGCATTCCTAAGGGGCAGGAAGAGTCCTGAAAAGGTTCATGGGAAAGTTTTTAGGACTAGCTTTACCTGGTTCTCACCTATGCCTCGGAGAAGACTTAGCCCAACTAGAAATACCAGGCAGCTCTGAGTAGATCCTATGGTCTAGCATATTCAGAAGTGTCCACTGAAACTGTCCCTGAAGTGTTTAATTCCAGTCTTGTGAAACACATTTCTGGGGTCACTGGGCTCAGCCATGGATACTGATGTTGTCTGTGGGGCTGAAGCTGAGCCATCTCACAATCATTGCTAAGAGAGTGAACCTGGGTTCCGGAATCCTATCTTTGTTCACTTCTACTTCACTGTAGTAGAGGTAAGTTAAAAGGCATCCCTCATATCTATTTCTCTTTCTTCTGTATCTTCCCCTACCTGAGTTGTGATAGTTGGGCTTGGGTGGGCCCAGACTTGAGAATAAGACAGGATGCTTCAGGACCCTTTCATCCACCCATTCTTTTATTTCCTAGGCCTAACTTCTCCCTCTCCTAATGCCTGGGCCCAGCCCCCTCAGCTCTCCCTCCTGAGCCCCTACTGTGGCTACCTACCCAGAAAACCTCCCCAGATCTCTCTCCCTTTCTCTTATAGACTGTTGGCTTCAGAAGCTGAGATGGGTATATTAACCCCACTTTCAACTGAAGATCCAGAAGGGCAGAGAGCCCTACGGTATGGTTGACTTGCTCCAGATACCAGTCTGCTATCTCAAGTTTTTGTCTGTGTTTCTCTTCCTGTTCTTATGCTGATTTTGGTTTTGTGTGTGTCAGTTTCTGTCTCTCTCTCTCCATCTCTCCTCTTTCTCTCCCTTCCTCCTTTCCTTCCAAGTCTCATTTAACTTTTCTTTCCTTTCTTTAAGGAAAACCCGGACCCCAAGGTGGTTGAGGCAGGACACTGGGAGGAAAGTATCACCTGACTACCCAGAGGATCAGGACCCACTGGATGTAGATATCTACATCCCCACTTGCCCTCCCAAGGACCAACCTCTGCGGACTTGGAAAGAAAACTCCCGGAATGATCCCCCATGGTCTCTGTCCATTTCTCCATCTAGACAGCTGAAATCTCCACGACTTGATCTCTCCAAGGAGGCTCACATCTTCAAGGGTTCCGGATCACAAGAGCAGTTCCCATCATCTTTGCCCTCTATCCAAAAGCAGCAAAGCAGCTCTTGCAAGTCCTATTCTTGGACCCATCAAAACCTCCAGCCTTTTCGGAAATTGGCCCCTTTGGAGAGTGTTTGTTCCCTACCCCAGGGTTCACCCCCAGCCTCCTGCTTGACTCACAGTAAATCACTGCCTCCTAGAAGACTGGCCCCATTAAAGCTCCCCTATCCTCAGCCCCAGCCCAGCTCTAAAGGTGGTGTAAGGACTTGCCAGAGGCCCAACAAACGGCCGCCCCACAGACTTGCTCCTTTAGAAGCACATCAAAAGGGACTCACCAAAGCCCCACCTACATCTTCCCACTCAGAGGTCCACAGATCCCTAACCCCCAAGATGCTCCCCATCCCCAAATGATGTAAATAATAAAATTAAAATTTGTTAATATAGCCTTTTGTATGTAGGAGAGGAGAAGGGTATATCTGGGGCATCATCAAGTAACTGGGACACAAGATGAAGATGATTGGGCTAAAGATTAAGCAAAGGAGGAAGTCAGAAAAGCTAGGGCCAAGTCACTTCACCTCTTTAGAGCTTCAGTTTTCCCATATGTAAATTGAGAAGATTCTAAGTGGCTTCCCTCCTGGCTATCCTTGAATATATGAGTTGATGGGCCAGTGAGTCAATCACTTGTGTTGATCTCAGGAAGGCTCTTTTGCTAGGACAGGGAAGAGATTTTGTAATGTAGATGATACAGGGATGACTTTGACTGGAACACTTCCCAGCAAAAGATTCTTTCCCTGGAGTAGCAATCTGGGAATGGAGGACTGGTCAATAACTAAAAGAAACGAGTGCCTTGGGCCACACCAGCCAGAGGAACCCAATCTGCTGGGGGCTTTCCAGGTTTCCATGGGGGCCATGCTCCTGCCCATCCCTCAGGTCCAACCTTGGTGTGTGTGCCTAGCCAGGACATTCCAGCACAAAGACACCTGGGTTGTCCATAGGGACCATCAGTCTCTGGGTACCTTTCTATTACTCAATTTTTGCTGACAAGAGAGACAAATGTCTGAGATGATTTGAGAGAGCCCCCGATTTGCAGATCAGTGAAGTGACAATGAGTTGGCTTCCACTCATGGTGCAGAATTCTATTAAAAAAAAAGGTTTGATGAACTAGCTTCATAAACCTTAGAAATGTAACAACATTTATTTCTGGGGAAATGTGTTGTGATTCTACTCATTCCACATTCAGTGCTAATGTTATTCATATACTGCTTTTTGTGGGAATGGATTAGGAAAGTTGTTGAAATCCAGAAAAAAATAAGACTCAGGATGAATGGAAGGATGACTTTACAGCATAAAGACATTTGACCCTGCACCGTGAGAGTGTATGTGACTCATCTACCTTGCACAATTGACCCCATGAATGGGACCCTTCCTCATTTCCTCTCTCTGTAGGCCAGACTCTTGCTAAAGGAAACCAATAGGGAGCGGGGTGGAGTTGGGGCAGGAAACAGGCATCAAAAGCAAAGGGCCTGGATTACAATTCCAGCTAGGTCATGGGTCACCTGTGTGGCCTGGAGCAAATCATTCTCTTCCTCTACTGGCAAAGGTGTTCATCTGCATACTTTTCTAGGATCCTATGACAGGTTCAGATTTGTCTCTCTCTGTCTCTGTCTGCTTGTCTCTGTCTGTCACTTTCCTCCCTCCAACCCAAGAAAAGAGAGTTATTCTTTAGCAATTGTAAATTACAGAAAGACCTCCTAAGACTAAGGTAGAACCAGAGGATCTCTAAGTTAGAAGAGGTCTTACTATCATTCCCCAATAAATGTCTACAAGACCCCTCTTCTTGAATACATCTAGTGATGAGCAGCTCATTCACCAGCCACAATGCAGCCCATCCCATTTTCTGAAAATTCTAATTATTAGGAAGCCCTTTATATACTGAAAACAGTCCACACACAGTCCTACTAAGTACTTCTTCCAGCTAACTATCCCAAGATAGTAAGACAGTGCTTTGAGGTGGGTGGAGTCAAGATGGCAGAGTAACAGTACACATGTTCTACAGCTCTGCCCCCAAGCCCAGTCAAATACTTGGAAAATGTCTCTAAACAAATCCTGGAGCTGAAGAATCCTCAGAATGATGGAGTGAAGCAAATTTCCAATCCAAGACAGCTTGGAAGGTCATCTTCTATCACGCCACGCTGGGAGCAGTGCACAATCTAGTGTGGGCTATGAGTGCTCAAAGGGGACCTGAGCAGGCCTTGGGGAGACTGAATTTCTCACACCTGTGGTAGTTTCCAGTCTTCAGGATGCCAAAAAGCTGGGGACAAATTGGAAGGTCAGTGGAAAAAGACTGTGGGAGTAGGAGTGTGGAGTGGTCTGGCCCTGGCCCCAGGGTGGCAGATGGGGAAGGGGGGGTGGAGGAACCTGCAACAGCCAAAGTAGCAGCAGGGGCAGAGACAGTCACTATTTCTGGAGTTCTAGTGCGGGAATTGAGAGATTGAAATCCTCCCCCTGTCACTGGAAGCAGAGATCTACCTTGACAAAGAGCTCAAAAGTCAAGTAAATGGCTGAGGAAATAAGCAAAAGCCAGAAAAAGAATCAGACTATAGAATCTTAACTTTGGTGACAGGGAAGACTAAAACATGTAAACAGAAGACAGCAAATTCAAAGCTCCTCTATCCAAAGGTCCAAGAAAATTGGTCCCAGGCTATGGAAGAACTCAAAAAGGATTTTGAAAATCAAATAAGAGAAGTAGAGGAACATTGGGAAGATAAATGAGAGTGATGCAAGTGATGAGTAATGAAAAACGAGTCAACTGCTTGCTAAAGGAGACCTCAAAAATGCTGAAGAAAATAACATTGTAAAAAATAGACTAACTCAAATGACAAAAGAGATCCAAAAAGCCAATGAAGAGAATAATGTCCTAAAAAGTGGAATTGGCCAAATGGAAATGGAGATCCAAAAAGTCACTGAAGAAAATAATTCCTTAAAGATTAGAATGAAGATGATGAAAGTTAATGACTTTATGAAAAATCAAGAAATTAAAAAACAAAACCAAGGAAATGAAAAATAGCAGACAATGTAAAATATCTCATTGGAAAAACAACTGACCTGGAAAATAGACCAAGGAGAGACAATTTAAAAATTTTAGGACTACCTGAAAACCATGATCAAAAAAAGAGCCTAGACATCATCCTTCATGAAATTATCAAGGAAAACTGCCCTGATATTCCAGAATCAGAGGGTAAAATAAATATTGAAAGAATTCACAAGTCACCTCCTGAAAGAGATCCCAAAGGGAAAATTCCTGGGAATAATGTAGCCCAATTCCAGAGCTCCCAGGTCAAGGAGAAAACACTGCAAGAAGTCAAAAAGAAACAATTTGAGTATTGTGAAAATACAATCAGGATAACATAAGATCTATCAGTTTCTACCTTAAGGGATTGCACAACTTGGAATATGATATTCCAGAAGTTAAAGGAATTAGGATTAAAACCAATGATCACCTACCCAGCAAAACTGAATATAATACTTTGGGGAGGGGGTGGGGAATGGTCATTCAATGAAATAGAGGACTTTCAAGTATTCTTGTTGAAATGACCAGAGCTGAATGTAAAATTGGATTTTCAAACGCAGGAATCAAGAGAAGCATGAAAATGTAAACAGGAAAGAGAAGGGACTTACTAAAGTTGAACTATTTATATTCCTCCATTGAAAGACATTATTTATAACTCTTGAGACTTTTCTCAGTATTTGGGCAGTTGGAGGGATTATATACATATAGACAGAGGACACAGGGTGAGTTGAATAGGAAGGGATGATATTTAAAAAAATAAAATTAAAGAGAGAGAAATATATTGAGAGAAAAAAGGGAAAAACAGAAAGGAGTAAATTATCTTTCGCGTAAAAGAGGAAAGAAAAAGCTTTTTCAATGGAAGGGAAGAGAGGCGAGGTGAGAGAGAAAAAGTGAACCTTACTCTCGTCACATTTGACTTAAGGAAGGAATAACATGCATACTCAATTTGGTATGAAAATCTCTTACATTACAGGGGAGAAGGGGATAAACAGGGGATGGGGGTTGATAGAACGATGATAGGGCAAATGGGAGGAGAGTGTACTAGAAGTAAATAGTTTTGAGGAGAGATAGGGTCAAAAGAGAAACTAGAAGCCAAGATACAGAGTCATGTGATCCTTGAGCAATCAAAGGTTTAGGGTAACTTTTTTCTCTCCATTTCAAATGCAGTATTAGAAAGCCCCCAAATAATTTCTGTCCCCTACCAAAAGGGAATTTCTAATGCCTCAGTTGGCTTTCTTACATTCTAGAAACTGGGCATAGACCAAAGCCTTGACACCATACACAAGAATAAAGTCCAAATGGATACATGATCTAATCATAAAGATTGATACTATAAACAAATTAGTGGAGCAAGGAATAGTGTATTTGTCAGATTTATGGAGAATGGAGAAATTTTTGATCAAACAAGAGATAGAGAACATTATGAAGTGCAAAATGGATAATTTTGATTATATTAAATTGAAAAGTTTTTGCACAAACAAACCCAGTGCAACCAACATCAGGAGGGAAGCAGAAAACCAGGAACGAATTTTCGCAACTAGTGTCTCTGATAAAGGTCTCATTTCTAAAATATATAGAGAACTGAGTGAAAAGTACAAGAATACAAGTCATTCCCCAACTGATAAATGGTCTAAGGATAGGAACAGGCAGTTTTCAGAGGAAGAAATTGAAGCCATCTAGAGTCATATAAGAATGTTCTAAATCACTATTGATTAGAGAAATTCAAGCCAAAACAACTCTGAGGCACCACATCACTCCTATCAGATTGGTTAACATGACAAAGCAGGAAGGTGATAAATGCTGGAGAAATGTGCGAGAGTTGGAACACTAACTCATTGCTGGTTGAGCTGTGAGCTGATCCAACCATTCTGGAGAGCAATTTGGAACTACTCAAAGAGCTTCAAAAATGTGCATACCCTTTGACCCAGCAATACCATTTCTCAGATTGTATCCCAAAGAGATCATAAAAATGAGAAAGAGTCCCACATGTACAAAAATAGTTGTAGCCATTCTCTTTGTGGTGGCCAAGAACTGGAAATCAAAGGGATGCCCATCAAATGGGAAATAGCTGCGCACACTGTGGTGTATGAATGTAATGGAATACTAGTTTGCTATAAGAAATGATGGACAGGAAGACTTCAGAGAGACCTATTATATTCTTCTGTGCAACATGACTAAGGTGAAAATGTATTTAGTAAAATGTATGTGTAGAATCAATATAAGATTGCACACCAACTCACAGAGGGAAAGAGAGGGTAGGGAGGGGGAGAAAATCTAAAATTTGTGGAAATGATTATAGAAAATTGAAAACAAATAAATTAATTTTAAAAATTATCAAAAAACAAGAGCCATTTCACAAGTGATAGTTAAAGGATATGAACACACTGTTCTCTAAAGAAGAAAATCAAGCTATCAATTGTTGTTCAGTCATTTTCAGCCATGTCCAACTGTTCATGACCCTTTTGGGGGGTTTCCTTGACAAAGACACTGAAATGGTTTGCCATTTCTTTCTTCAACTCATTTGACAGATGAAAAAACTGAGGTAAACAGAATTAAGTGATTTGCCCAGGGTTATATAGTTTGTAAGTGTCTGAGACCAGATTTGAGCTTCCTGTCTTCAAGTAATATCAATAGTCATATATTTAAAAAGCTCTAAATCATTAATAATTAGAATAAAGTAAACTAAAACAATCCTGAGGTTCTTCCTACTTCACGTATTGGTAAAATTTACCAAAAAAGGAAAATGACCACTGTTGATTGGTGGACCTGCCATTCTGGAAAATAATTTAGAACTATGGCCCTGAAGTCACTAAAAACTCTGCATACCCTTAGAGCCAGCGATGCCATGACTAAGATTGTACAAAATGAAAGAAGAAAAGTACCCATACAGAAAATAATAGCTTTTGTTGTTTGGGCAGAGAATTGGAAACTGATTGGGTGCCCATCAGTTAAGGAATGGCTGAATGATTTGTGGTGTAAGAATGTAATGGAATAATACAAGGGTGTTAGGGATGATGAAAAGGATGATTTGACAGAACTCTCAGAAAATCTCTGAGAACTGATGTAAAGTGAAATCAGCAAAAGTAGGATAATTTGTACAATAACAACAACATTGTAAAGACAAACAAGTTTGAAAGTCTTAAAATACTTATTAATTTGATAATCAATCATGATTCGAGAGGATCATTGATAAAGTAAAATTCTTTCTTACAGAGAGCAGATATACTCAGGGTACACAGAATGAGACATAGACATTTTTGGACATGGACAATTTGAATATTTGCTCCATATTTGTTACAATATGTCACTATCTGTATTTGTTACTTCTTTTTTTCATTTCCAGTGGGGAAGGGAGAAAAATAAATTTCTGCTCATGGAAATAAAATTGATTTTGAAAACAGCATAATATGATATAAGGATGACACGAGTATCAGATACCACAGTAGTGTACAAACTGGGCTCTTGAGGATTGTATCATGTCTGATTCTGTCTCTCCTTTGATCCAAATCACATGTAAGTTACTATACTATGCTGTCATACCATACTATCCTTCATTGCATAACCTCTTCAACATAGCACACTATGCTTCTCTAACCTGAAAATTCTTCAAGAACATGTGATTTTTATTGTTTAGGGCCTGTCCTTTCACCAGTGATGATCAGACCCTTTGCAACTTCTAGAAACTCTCCCTTTGGAGTTGCTATAACCTAGGAGACTATCTCATGACCACCTTAGAGAAAAGTCCCTCCTGGATCTGTGGTGACAAACAACACCGTCCACTCCAGCCAAGGTGGAGGACTTCTCAAGGGCTCAGGGTATTCTCTAGCCTGTAAGTTTGCCAAGAATTGCCCATCTGCAGCAGTGAAGGGAGTTTTCTCACCAGAATGTTATCTCAATGAAATTACATGTTCAGACCCTTCTATACACACATGCACGTGCAAACACGCATTCATAATTTCAATGCTTTCTTCTATATCTCAAGGATTCCAGATTTCCTTGGTGAGGGCATTCTTGTCAACAAAATGTGTTGCACAATCCCTATAACCATGCAGCCTACTTTAGGTGCTGCTTTGGGGAACCACTCTGTCCTGAGCTAGCAGATATATGCAGAAGGCCCATCCCTACCCAGTGACTTTCTAGAAGGCCAGAACCCAGTAGAGGTTCTGTTCTATTGGCATAGATTTCAATAGTCTCCACACCAGGATGAGACTCTAAAGGAGAGAAGAAAGAACACACCAGAAATGTAATCTAATATAACATCATTCAGTGTCACACGAAATAATCACCTTCCCTGGGAACAATAAATGTCCCCTGAGATCACAAGGGTCTCTCAGATTCAAACGAGGTGGACAGAGATGAAAGAAGATCAGAACGTCTCATAGAAGTTATCAAAGGAAAGAAAAGGCAGGATATTTGTCAGAAGGCCTCAAGATGGAGCATCCTCCCGTTAGAATAAGAAGGTTACTGAGACTTTGTCCATTAGACCTTTTGTATCTGGGAGACTGATGACACCTACTCCATCGACTCAGTGTAAGGGTGATCTCCTCCATGTTTGGTCTGGATCAACATCTGGGCTGTGGCTGCAGATAACCTGCTGACCTGAACCAAAGGGCTTGTGGGATGAAAAGCCTCCTTCATGCCCCATCAGGTGTAAAGAAGCCATCTCAGAGGGTGTCACTACAGCCCCATCTACCTTTGCTGACAATCTGGTTTGCTCTGTATATTAGAACTAAGATCAGAAGGTAAGAGTATTCCATGACTGTGGGAGAGGCCTCAAAGGGGGCAAAAGGTTAAAAGATGATGAGGAAAGAGGTTCTCTAAATCCTTTGTCAAACTGAAAAAAAAAATCGTCTTCAGGTAACTGTAAAGTGAGGCCCGTGAAGGATTTAGCCTTTCTGAATCTGAATCTGTGCCAATAAAACTTGAAAATATAACTTAGGTATAATTTTAAAAAATGCCCCATTCCCTCCATAAGATTTGTTCTTTTGGAAAAATGTCACTTTTTTTCCTGGCAAATAACACTGGGATGTTTTTGCTGCCTGGAAAAGTTTAAGACATTGTAACCTGAGCTTATCCCATCTATAGGTTATTGATGTGAATAGCTTTGATTACCCTTTGAATAATCTTTCTATACTCAGAAACCTCTTTCTCTCTCCTTCCTTCTTATCTTTCCTTCCTTCTTCCTTCCTTTCTTTTTCTTTTCTTCTTTTTCCTCCTTTTCTCCCTCTCTCCCTCCTCTTCCTTCCATCTTTTCTTCCTTCCTTCTTTCTTCTTTCTTTCTTCCTTCCTTCCTTCCTTCCTTTCTTTCTTTCTTACTTTGTTTCTTTCTCTCTATATATTCTTTCCATCCTTCTTTCTTTCTCTGTCACTTCTCTTCTTTCTTTTTCTGTCTCTTATTTCCTTTCCTCCTTTCATTCTTCATTTCCTTCTTTCCTTCCTTCTCTTTTCTCCCTCCCTCCTTTCCATTCCTCCCTCTCCCTCTTTCTTTGTTTCTTTTCCTTTCTCACCTGCATGATACCTGAGCAGACCTTGACCAGTAACACAAGCCATTGTCTTATAGGAGTTACCTCACAATTGAAACAAGAAGCTTATTGAGAAGAAGCAGTGTCCTGGCACATTTAGTTCCCTTGTCAATCTCCATTTCTTGTTTATTCCTCTGAATCTTCCAGCACCATAGGATTCCAAAGCCTTCTTATCCCTGTTCTTAATTCCACTTTGCCAAAGTCTGTGACTAGGCTATGTCTTCTATCTCTTTCCTGGGGTCCCTTAGACCTGTCACCAGCCTTCTCCATAAGGGCTTTCTTGATCCCTCCATTCTCCCTCCTGAGGAGTCACTTTCCTTTTTGAAGAATGAGATTCTTCTTTCTTCACATCTTGTCTATCTTGGCATGAGCTGAGCTTTTCCATTTCCCCCTCTGAACTTTGATTATTAGGAACATTATTTCCCAAGTAAAAGATTGCTCAGAAGCAACAGAGATGCCAGTGCCTTACCAAGTCTCCTAGATTCTTGCTGAATATACTGCGCAGGCAGCTTCCAGGGGGAGTGAAGATGAGCTCATTCTGCTAAGTAGGCCAAAATGCCAGCTCTCCCCCATCCTCAAGGATGCAGAGTAAAATGGACCCATAGAATACAAAGAGTGTCAGGTACTTTATCCCTTCAGGTCAGGAGGCTATGGAACAATCTAGACTTGTTCAGCAGGGAACACTCCCTTTTGTCTCACATTGTCTCCACTGACATTCTAGAACATTCAGCCGTGTTTTAGAACAGCAGTGTCAAGCTCAGAGAGAAACAGGGCCATCAATCCATACAGAAGGATCCCTGCCAGTCACGTATGGACAGCTTAAAATATAATGTTGTCTGTGTTTTATTGTATTTTATTTAGTGAAATACTTTCCAATTAAAATTTGATCTGTTTGGGGCCCCATTTGGCGGCGTTTCTGTGGCCAGCAGGTGGTGTGTTTGACCTCTACTTTGGAACGTTCTCTGCATTGTCAACCACTATCTCTGCTTATGCTAACTGCTTCTCCAGTCAGCACCTAGAGGACCGACTGCTGGACCCCACTGTAGGACTCTGTTTTTACCCATCACATTCCCTTTTCTTTTACTTATTCCATTGCTCCAGTTGGTAAGACCTTTGGGATCCTGTGTCTACTTTTATTGTCTTTCCCTCTTTTTCTAGTAAAAAGTAAACTTGAAAATATATTTTAAAATGTACCTGAAAAGGTATGGAAAATACTTCTGTGGGTAGCCCCCAATCTGTCAATCTCTTATCACTGATAATTTATGTTGTTGCTGATAAGATGCAGGGCAGGTCCTTGGGAAAAACTGGGAACTAGCTGGAGTGTGTTTCCTGCCCTCTGAGCCCCCTCCTACCTTTCCAGTCTTCCTCCTCCTTACTACCCCCCTCCCCCACCACTCCCACCGCACAATCTTTGATGCATAATCTTCTTTGCTATCCCTTGAGCAACATCCTCCATCTCTCAGCTCCAGGTTTTTTCTCTAGTTGTCCCCATAACTGGGACACTCTCCCTCCTTATTTTTACTACTGACCTCCCTGGCTTCCTTTAAGACCTAACCAAAATACATTCCCTGCCCCCTTTTAATTCTAGTGCCTTTCTTTTAAAATTATTTCTTATTTGTCTTGCATATAGCTTGATGTGTAGATCTCTGTCTGTCTGTGTGTCCATTAGATGGCGAGCTCTTCGAGGTCAGAGACTGTCTTTTTCCTTTTTTTTGTATCCCCAGAGCTTAGCCCAGTGCCTGGTGCATAATAGCTGCTTAATAAATATTTACTGTGTGTATACACATGAGCATAGATACATATAACCACTGTAATGAGTAGGTAAGATTTGTTACATGTGATCTTGGAGCATAACAGCTAGGCTGTAAGGAAGAGAAGAATATTATTTTCTAGTCTAACAACATCTGAAGTATTTTGTTTTGTTCTGAGCACTAGAGTTTAGTCCGTACATTTTTAAATAGGAGAATGTCTAAAGAGAGATACCCAAGATGGGGAGGATCCCTGAGATCATGTCCTCTGAAGATCAATTAAGAACTAGCATTCTTAAATCTAGGAAAGAGAAAACTTGGGGGACATGACAGATATTATGATCAAGCATTTGAAAGGCTGTTTTTGGGGGGTTGGATTGGGATTTAGCCCTAGAGGGCAGAGAACCAGGAGCAGTGAGTAGGGAGGGACAGTGAGCTGGACAGAGGCAGGTTTAGGGTTGGCATCAAGGAACAGGGGCCTGGACAGCTCCAGTCAGGCAGCTTCCCCCTCATTGAAGAAGTTCTCAGGTGGAGACTGGGAGAGTACTTGTTGGTCCAGTTAGACATGGGGTGTCTTGCTTGGGTGAGAAGGGGCTTGACAGTTTTGGAGGTCTCCCCCAACTCAAGCATTCCAGAGCAACAGCTGTCCTTTATAAAGTCTTTTGGAGTTTGCCAGGCATTTTACATGCAAGGTACTACAGATATCATTTTGCACATTTTACAGATGGGAATACAAGGATGAGAGGGTCAAATGACTTATCTAGGGTCACAAAGCAAGTGAGTCTAGGGTCATAAGGCAGGCTTCAAACCCAGATCTCCCAGCTGAGATTTCTAGGGTCCTATCCAGCGTGGCTCATGATGGCTAATAAATACAGGCATGATGGCATCTTCAGTGGGGACCTTTTTAATAGTAGTGATGCTTTGGTCCCAAGAATGAAGCTCTGAGATGGACTTTGGGGCATCAGTGATGAGCCTCCACTGAAATTCTCCCTCTGATTCCTCTGATGGTGGCCGAGGGCTGCCTGCGGGTGGATGAAATCTCTAGCATATCTGGCCAATCAGCAGGACTTTGAGGACCGTCTATCTCCTGAGCAAGGACCAAACAAGGACTTTCTCTGGGAGATTTCAGGATATGAATATGGCTGGATCCTGTTTCCTCTGGTAGTGCATCAACTTACTGATCTTTTGGCAAATGCAACTTATTGCTCTTAGAAGAGGCTTGTTCTGCTGGCCCCAAGAGGCTCCCAACTGGGAGCAGTGCGTGGGTGTTGAAGATAAGAGAGTCAGATTTGGGCTTGATCTGGGGACAATCTTCTCACAGTTGGAGATATCTAAAAGAGAAATGAGCTGCCTCAAGAGGTGGTGAGTGCCTACTCAGGGCGGGTACTAGGGACTCTTCCCAAATCCTTCTGAACTCAGCTCCACTCCTATCTAATTATCTCAATGGAACTGGACATTTCCATGCCCAGAGCAAGGAGTTTCAACTGTACATAAGGCAAGCATCCTTTTCATTCTTTCATTCATTCACTCATTCAATAAACCTTTACTATATGCCTTCTATGTGCCAGGGGGTGTGTTTTGAAGCACTCAGAATTTTGTAGAAAGGAGGGGAAAGAGCATGGAATACGGAAGCTCAGACCCAGGAATACTAGTCGTCTTCCTCCACTGTAAGACCACTACAAGGGAGGCTGCTGAGGCAATGGGGAGAGCCCCTTCCCCCTCCCCCCAGAGCACAGCCCCTCAGAGCACAGCCTCCAGGGGGAAGTGTGTCTAGCAGCTTCCCATTTTTACTCTTTATTCTTTTAACTAGGTTGTAAGAGCTACGATGCTACTCAAATTCATAGTCTGTGCCCCCTAAATTCCGAAGGCCGGGAGCAAAGCCCCATTCATCCCCTTTAGTTTTATCTCTACAGCGCCAGCATCTGGTGGCTATTTGCTTCTCACTCCCCTAAGTAGCCACACCTGGCAAGTCCAGATGTTTGCATCCTAACAATTCCCCTTCAAATAAACCCTTAAGTGTGCAAAGTACTGCCGCCTCTACAGTATCTTCTCTGCCTAGAGGCAGCAAGGGTGTGCCACAGTGCACGAACCACCGAACTAGTATCAGGAAGACCTGCCTCAGACACTTGCTAGCTCTGTGTCCTGGGCTGGCTACTTTACTTCTGTCTACCACAGTTTTCTCAACTGTAAACAGAGATAACAATAACACTTACCTCCCACCCTTGAAAGGATCAAATGAGATAATATCTGTAAAGCCTCGGGGTAGACACCTCCTCACTCACCAATAGGTTTGAGACCCCTCAGTTACCCTACATGAGCGCACATACGACAGCTTCTTCGAGGAGCATCAGGAGGACGCTCAACGTTCTTTTCCACCCAAGGAGGAAAGCAGCCTTCACACCAGAGATATTAATCTTCCCTGAACACATTCTACAGCCCAGGAAGGGAGAGAGGGAAAGAAGCTGCTTGTGCTAATTTTGACCTAACAAATAACACCAAAAAAATATAGGTGCTCCATCAGCCAGCACCACACCATCTATACATAGAACTATCGGTTCCAGCAAATGGAGAAGCTTTGACTGCAGTGGATAAGTTCACTTACCTTGGCAGTTTACTTTTCAGGGATGTACACACTGATAATGAAGTTGACACACATATTGCCAGAGCTAACTCAGTGTTTGGCAGGCTCTGAAGGAAAGTATGGAAGAGAAGAGGTATAAGACTGACTACCAAATTGAAGGTCTACCGAACCATTGTGCTGAACTTATTGCTATGTGCCTGTGAAAGCTGAGTAGTGTGCCAACATCATACTAGGAAACTAAATGCTTCCATTTGATTCTGAAGATCACCTGGCAGGATGAGATACCAGACACGGAGGTCCTTTCTTGAGTGAAACTGCCAAGCATTCACACTCTCCCGAAGAGAGCTCAAGTCTGATGGGCTGGCCATGTTGTTTGAATGCAAAACATTCGAGTGCCAAAAAGACTATTTTGTGGAGAACTCACACAGGGCAAGCGTTCACATTGTGGTGAAAAGAAGTGATGCAAGGACACTCTCAAGGTCTCTCTTAAGAACTTTGGAATTGATTGTGAGATATAGGATACACTAACACAGGACCACCCAGCATCGTGCTCACATCAGAGGTGTTGTGCTCTATGGAGAAAGCAGAATTGAAACAGATCAAAGAAAATGTATGATGTGCAAATTTGGAGTATCCACCCCAAATATTCACAAGGACTATCTGTACCCAATCTGTGTCCAATTCTGAGGTCATATTGGTCTGATCAACCACCGTTGAACACAGTGAAATTTCACTTTATCAGGTTTATGTCATTTTGGTCCTCTTTGAAAACAAGGACAACAACCAACCAACCAATTCTTCCTTCATCCTTCCTTTCCTCCTTCTTTTCCTTCTCACATCTGAACCTCTATCCATACCTATAAAAGTAGATGGTTATTCCTAGTTTACAAATGAGCCTCATAGACTAAGTGACTTAACCATAGGAGTGAAAAAGATGAGTGGAACTTGAATTTAGACCTTTTGACTTACCATGCCATTCACTCTTTTGACCACAACACACTCTCATGTGTTGGGTTCTTTTCAGACATAGCTTCAGAATTATTCTGGACACTCTGTGTCAACTCATATGAATTTTCCTTGCACTGTATCACATCTGGGGGACAGAATGTTCTGTTGCCAATGACTAGCCTGATGAGGACATCCAAGGGGGAGAAAGGAGCTGAGCACAGGCCCCTGATTGATCAGAGTTGCCTTTCTCATCAAGTTTCCATGGGTCCCTTGGGAGCTCAGAATTCTCCAGACTTGCCTCTAAGGTCACCTCAGAGCTGGTTTCAGGTGCCTTCATTTAAAAAAAAACCTTTGTGGTTTTCATTTTCCTTATATTCAGTTCCTGAGAATAGAGACTTCCAACCTTCATCAGGGGTGGCTAGACTCTGAATTTCCTAAGCCCTCTTCTCCCATAGACCAAGCCTCATGTAGAGAGATGAACTCTGTCTCCCTATACCCAAGAACGGCCTTATGTATGATCTTTGAGATGCATAAGAGATGCAGTGAGCATTAAGCACCTGTTGGATGCAATGCCCCGTGCTCTGTGTTGGGGACACAAGGATAAAAATGAAAAATAATCCCTTATTTCAAAGAATTTGCATTCTATTATGAAGACACAAGAGATACACAAATAAGTAAAAAGAAAGAGATGTGAGGAGATGGAGAGGAGGGAGGGAGAGAGGAAGAGAGAGAGAGGGAGAGAGAGAGAGAGAGAGAGAGAGAGAGAGAGAGAGAGAGAGAGAGATCACTGAAGGAATCAGGAAGGCTTCTCGTGGGGATGCCCCTAAGCTGATCTCTGAAGGAAGGTAAGAATTTATAGAGGCAGAGGTGGAGGGAGGGCATTCCAGGCATGAGGCATTGCCTAGGCAAAAACATAGAGGAAGGAAATAGCATTGTTGAGGTGGAGAATTATGGAAAAATGATCTGTAAATGTGTGTGGGAGCTAGGTTGTGGAGAGTTTTAAATACCAGACAAGTCATAGTCTCTAAGATTCCTTGGGAATCACTCCTTCTTGCCATGGGATGTTCCTACCCTGACAGAGCTTCCCTGACCCATCAGTAAGTGATGAGTAGACAGCCCCCAGTCTCCAGAATGACTCATCCTTGGCTCCAGGTGGAGACAGACACCTGCTTTTATCTTAATGACTTATAAAGTTGAGGGTACATCAAGGTCCCTCCCTCTCCTTCCATCAAAGGAGACACTAGTAGGATCAGAGCTGATTCAGAGGGTACTGTGGGAGGCTGAAAAGATGCCACAAATCAGCCCTGGAGAGCTTGGGTTTTAATCCTCACTTGATTCTGGGCAAGTCCCTGGGGAGCTGGCTGATCTGGTGAACAGAGCACTTGAGACTCTCCAGCTGTGTATCCGTGGCCAAGTCACTTAACCCCTACTTGCCTCAGTTTACTCACTAGTAAATAATAATAGCACTACCTCCTAGAGTCATTGTGATAATGAGATAATATTCATGAAGAGAGAGCTCAGCACAGTGCTGGCATATAGTGGGTGCTTAATAAATATCTGTGACAATGATGATGTTGATGATGACCCTGCCCCTCTGTCATTCTGGGTTTTGGTTTCTTCACCTGTAAAATGAGAGGGTTGGGTTGGCCACAGTGACCTCTAAAAGTCTCCCAACCCAACCGGATAAATGCTGCTCTATTTGTCTGGGGGCGAGTTAAGCCAACCCTCCAAACATAGGATCCCCTTCTGAGGGATTCTTCACATTTGAAATGGCAGCTAGATGGTGCAATGTATAGAGAACCAGTGCAGGAATCAGGAGGACCTGAGTTCCAATCTCACCTCAAACACTTGACACTCACTAGCTGTGCAACCTTCACAAGTCACTAAATGCCAGTTGCTTCATCCTGGGTCACCTCCAGTCATCCTGATGAATATCTGGTCACTGGATTCAGATGGCTCTGGAGAAGAAGTGAAGCTGGTGACCTGCACAGTCTTCCCTCACTCAAAAACAAAGTCAAGTGCAAGTCATGTCATCATTTCTCTGATGGCATGGTCTTCTTCAAGCAACTAAGGATGAAAACACACACATTTGAAATGAGAACTGGTTTTCTCTTTTGCTTGACCTTTGAAAAGACAGTTCATTACTCTTGCAAATGCCTCCTTCTTTTACTCATATTTCATTTGTTGTGCCAAGTTCACCAACTCATGTTAATTTAAAACTAATGGGGGGAGGGGAAGGGGAAGTGTGAATATTTTCTGCCACAGAAATGTTAAAGGTGTGGAGTGTGCAATCTGTGCCTGCAGAGTGCCAGCCACATTGTTTTCTGGACATTTGGAATGAGAAAATCCACTCTAAAGATCCACCAGCAATTAATCTGTGTTCCTGGGGGAGAGTATAATTAAAGTTGCAATTTCGATGTAAGAGTTTGTGTTGGACCATTAAAGTCTGTAAAATATCTGAGCTATGGATCTTCAAGTCCTCTTCCACAGCGGAAGAAAGGTCAAGGAAATGAGATGAGAAATACTCAAACCTGGGACGTCTCAGAGTCCAGCAGAAAGTGGGACTCCTCAGGACTGAGAATCAGTCATGGCTTTCCCATTTATTCTCTGTTGACCTTGGACAAGTCACTAAAAAGTGTCTCTTCCCACTTGGGCCAAGGCCATTTCTGAACTCTCCTCAGCATCATTTCCCATCCCCAGATGCTGATTAGACATTTCTCATCAGATGCCAGTAGGCACCCCAAATTCATCGTCTTTCCTTAAAGACTCATCCCCTCTTCCTGTCTTCCCTGACTGTTTTGAGGGTCCAACTAGCCCTTCTGTCTCCTCTCCACCCTGGTTCATGACCACTGGGCCCGTCCCTTATCCCACATAGTCATATTCTGAGTCTAAGCCATTTAGCTTCCTTGTCCCCTTCCTTCCGCTTCTCTGCCCTTATGGGGTCCTCAATCTCTCAGGTCTGCTGGGACCTGAGGTATGTCAATGGTCTCCCAAGCAGGATGTCTGCCTCTATCCTTTCTCCTCCCCAAACCATCCTCCACTTAGAGGCCCAAATGATATTTATAAACTGAGATCTGACTGCGTCATTCCCCTGCTCCAGAAACTCCTTTGGCTCCCTATTATCTCTCAGATAAAACAGAAACTCTCCTGGATCTTAAAATTCTTCAATCTGGCTCTAGTCTCCCTTTCTAGGCTCACCAAGCCTTCTGGTAACTAGTCTATGGTCCGGCCAAACTAGCTTACTCTTTGTGTCTGGTGTTTCTTTGCTTCATCTTTGTTTTGTCTACTTTTTAAAATCCCTGGTAGACCTCCAGGTTCATCCCAAGAACCTCCTCTGAGGCTAGATTTTCCTTATCCCTTTAGGAGTCGGTGTCCCTGCCCTGTTCCCCCACCAATTCATTCTAAATCAATTTCATGTATTTTGTCTCTATCTCTGTGTGTACCTACTATTTCAGTCCCAGAGAATAAAAGCTTGTGGAGGTTCAGAACTGCTGGTTTTATGACTTTGAATCCCCAATGCCTGGTGTGTAGTGATCACTTAGCAAATACTTGTGGAATGGGTATTGAATTTTACACACACACACACATACATTCATATGGACATATATTACAGAGACAGAGACAGACATGCACACACACATACATACATATTCATATGGACATATATTTCAAGAAAGACAGACACACACACATACATTCATATAATTATATATTACAGAGAGAGAGATAGAGACCGACAGACAGATAAACAGACATACAGACATACACACACACACACACACACACACACACACACACACACACACACGAGGCCGGGAGGGGAAGGGCTGTTATTAGGTTCTCGTTGTGTCCAACAGCCAGGGCTGAGCAAGGAGGATAATTTTATAAAAATAAAACCCAAAATGTCCCTGCCATCAAGGAGCTGCCCAAGAAGGGGAGGATGGTGCTCATGTAGCTAAGGATGCTATAACATAAGGCACAATGCAATGCCCCAAGAGAGAATCCAGACTAAAGGCTCCAGTGAAATCTGAGGGAGTAGGGAAGAGGGAGCATGGAGGAATTCTTCATGGACAAGGCAGCCCCTGAGTTTGGTCTATTGAGGGGGAGGGGTGTTCTGAGTTTGGGGCATCAGCAGGAGCAGCAGGGGAAGGGCGATGGGGGAAGAGGCAGATGGAGGCCAAGCCATAAGGCTCCTTGGGGCTGCAGTAGGGGCAGGAGGGATGCTACCTGGAAGACCCAAGGGATTAAAATCTTTATCTCTCACACTTTCTATTGGTGTGACCAGGGGCAAGCTACTTCACTTCCCTCTCAGTTTCCCCATCTGTGGTCATAATAACAAATACTTTCCAAAGCTGTTTTGAGGACAAAATGAAATAATGTTTGTAAATTGTCTTCAAGTCCAATGTAAATATCAACAGGTATTGTAAATATTAAAATTATTATTAAGGGAAGGGCACAGCCAAAATGATGGAGTAGAAAGATGCACATACACTAGTTCTTACCCCACAGCCTATAAAATACTTGTAAAGAAGAACTTCCAACAAATTCTAGAGCAGCAGAAGCCACAAAACAACAGAGTGGAGGAGATTTCTAGCCCAGAGTGACCTGAAAGACTGCTGGGAAAGGTTTGTTGCACCAGACGTGGAACAGAGTCCAGCCTAGCCTTGGCCGTGTGACTCCAAGAGGGGCAGAACCTAGCAGGCTTCAGGGACAGAATCTCCAGCAGCAGCACAGATCCCTCAACCCACAGGCGCCAAAGGTCAGTGAGAGGGTCTTTTCAGTTGGCCAAGAAGGTGCAGGGTGTCCCCATAACTCAGGCCTCCTCAGGTGGCAGCAGTGGAGACAGCAGTGGGGAGGAGGCTCCCAAGGCAGGCAGCAGCCCGTATCCATTGTTGAAGGTCTCATCAGAAACAGCCCTGTGTGGTGGCCTTGCCCCAACCTGAGCAGCTGATCCTAATCTCACACTGAATAGTGGCCCTGCCCCCGCCTAAAGCCCCTAAGGGACTGGAGTTCATCTGAATCTAAGCCCCCAGTGCTGGCTTGATGGAACTGGAGGTGAGGTGGTTGTGGAGAGAAAACTCAGAAGACAAGTAACTGGCTGGGAAAATGCCCCCAAAAAGAGAAAAAAATAAGATCATAGAAGGTTATTTTTTTGGTGAACAGGTATCTGCCCCCATCCTTTCAGATGAAGAAGAACAAGGTATACTATCAGAGGAAGTCAAGACCCCTACCTCCAGAGCCTCCAAAGGGAACTTAAATTGGGCTCAGGCAATAGAAGAGCTTGAAAAACAAGTTAGCAGTTTACTAAAGGAGAACCAAAAAAATGCTGAGGAAAATAAAAGCTTTAAAAAGAGGCTAACTCAATTGGAAAAAGAGGTCTAAAAAGCCAACGAGAAGGAGGCTTTAAAAAGCAGAATTACCCAAATGGAGGAGAAGGTTCAAAAGCTCACTGAACAAAATAATTCACTGAAAGAGAGACTAGAGTTCAGGGAAATGAATGACTGAGATAAACCAAGCAGTTAAAAAAACAAGACCAAAAGTTTGAAAAAATACAAGATAACATGAAATATCTCATTGGAAAAACAACTGACCTGGAAAATAGATCCAGGAGGAACAATTTAAAAATTATGGGACTACCTGAAAGCCATGATCAAAAAAAGAGCCTAGACATCATCTTCCATGAAATTATGGAGGAAAACTGCCCTGATATTCTAGGACCAGAGGGCAAAATAAATATTGAAGGAATCCACTGGTCACTTCCTGAAAGAGATCCCAAATAGAGAAACTCCTAGGAATATTGTGGCCAAATCTCAGAGTTCCCAGATTGAGGAGAAAACACTGTAAGCAGCTAGAAAGAAACAATTTGAGTATTGTGGAAATACAATCAGGATAACACAGGATCTGGTAGCTTCAACTTTAAGGGACAGAAGGACTTGGAATGGGATATTCCAGAGGTCAAAGGAACTGAAATTGAAACCAAGAATCACCTACCCGCATATCTGAGTATAATACTTCAAGGGAATACAGGGTCATTCAACGATATAAAGGACTTTGAATCATTCATTTTGAAGAAAAGACTAGATCTGTATGGAAAATTTGACTTTCCAAGACAAGAATCAAGAGAAGCATGAAAAGGACTAAGGATATGTATCATAAAAGGATTCACTTGCGACATTTCTCAATTTTTGAAAATAATTAGTGAGTATAGATACTCTTTTGTTTTGTTTTTTTAAATTTGATAGAATTGTTCTGTGAACCCATCGGGACCAGCAATTCTTTTCCCTTTGGGAGTTCCTTTACAACTAAATGTATTTCCTAGTTTGATATTGGGTTATTTAAGATCTTTAAATGGTCTGATAGTTTGAGTATTATATGTTTTTGAAAGTATTCCTCTATTTTTTGTGTGGTTTGAGTTTTGTCTGCATATAACTGTACATAATGTCTTGATTATTATTTATTTCTTCAGGTGTTGCTATGGTTTTTCCTTGTTCATTTTCTATTTCATTGATTCATTTTTCTGATCTCTTTTTAAAAAATTTAGATTAGGTAAGGGTTTATGAATTTTATTAGTATTTTCAAAAAGTTAGTTTTTAGTTTTATTTATCATTTCTATGGAATTTTTATTTCTAATATGTCTATTTTACCTCTAAATTTTATTATCTCTTCTTTTATGATTATATTTGTCTATTTGTTGGGGTTCTATCTCTTTTTGAACATACATATCCAGTTAGTTTGTTTTGTATTTTCCTATTTTGTTTGACATATATTTGTAAAGATATTTTTCTCCCAAGGACTGCTTTAGCCTCATCTCAGAAATTTTGATATGTTTTTTCATCATGATCATTTTATTTTACATTACTATTGATTGTTTTTAGAATTTGTTCTTTGATTCTCTAATTATTTAGGATTTCATTTTCAAGTCTTCATTTTGGTTTGTATTTTTTGTTTGTGGTTCCTGAATTAATAACTATTTTTATTATGTTATAGTCTATACAGGATAGATTAGCTATTTCTGCCTTTTTGTATTTGTTTTTAATACCTCTAAGACCTTGCACATGATCAATTTTTATAAAAGTTTTTTGTGATACTAAGGATTATGTATATTCTTTTACATTACCATTTAGAAGATGCCAAAACTCTTTAACCTCTAAATTTCTCTAGCAATTTTTCAGTTCCATATTTTCCCTTATGATTTTCTTTCTGTTAGACTTATCTAAAACTGATAGAGGGCTCCCATCACTATTGTGTTACTATCTATGTCTTCTTGTAGCTTGGATTTCCTTTACAAATTTGAATGCTAAGTCATTTGGAGTGAATAAATGCATTGTTGAGAGTGGGAAAAAACACATTATTGTTAAGATAGGGAAAGATCTGTGAAACTCAACTGGAAAGTAAAGTGGACCTTGGCCCAGAGCCAAGAGACCTGGCCTGCCTTTGGCACTGACCAGCTGGGTGAATCTTTGGTTCTTCATTTCCCCAGCTGGAAAACTGAGAGGAGTTACCAGTGAAGCCCCAACATTCCTCGGTCTTCCCTTTGAGATCTGTCAGAGCAGGTAGAAGCAAGCTCAGACTCGGCCCTTTTCAAGTGATTACCAAGATGTCTTCTGAGGTCATTACGCACTTTTAAAATTCTTCCATTCTCTCAGGTGGGAAGGAAATGTATTAAATGCTAGTAATTAGGAACATGAAAAGGGAGAGAATAAGCACCTATATAGCACCTGGTGCTAGGCACCAGGCTAAGTCCTTTTTTACAAATATCATCTCATTTGGTCTGATTTGATTTTAATGGAGAGCTAGGTAGGAGCCCACTCATACTGAAGGACAAGGATTAAATTTTGGTGGGCAGACAGGCACAATGTATACAAAGCATCAGGCCTTACCCCTCCTTCCCTGACCTTATCAGGCACTACAGAAACCCCTGAGACTAATGGGTGTCCTGGTGTCTCTCCCAGGGACACTGATGAGCTCCCTGAGACCCTCAGCACCCATGACCCAACCCCTCCCTTTTTTCAAACACACACACACACACACACACACACACACTTCCTTACTAGTCATGAGGCAAAGCAAAATGTTCTTTCTTAGTTATCTCCAAGAAAGAGAGAGTGTAGATGAATGTGGCATCAACGGGTGAAATGTGGAATCCACTGGTAAGGTGCTCCTGCTACCTTCTGATGGCACTATCTGGCAGAAAGCTGCTAAAGCTACACCTGTCTATCATAGGTGTATTCAGGAAGTGCTTAATAAATGTTTGTTGAATTGAACGGAATTGACTTGAATTAAATTTTGACCTTTAGCCCGCAGATTGCTCTGTATAGCACAGACTCAATAGGCCTCTCACTATTAATAAATTTATTTTCACTTTTTAAAAATATATTTTGTTATTGAAAAAAAATATACACAAACATGTTCACAAACATCCTTATAGACTTATTCACTGATGCTTAGAAATGTATCTATTGTATTTATCTATCCAGCTTATTTCTCTATTTTGTCTCTCTGTGTCTCCCATCTATTCTTTCTTTCTCCTTCCTTCCTCCTCTCCCTTTCTTTCTCTCCCTCTTTCCTTCCTTCCTGATTTCTTCCTTCTTTCTTTCCTTCCTTCCCTCCTTTCTTTCTATGTTTCATTCTCTCTATCCATCTATTTCCTATCTATCCTGTCTTGTCTGTACTGTGTCTGTCTGACCACACATCCATTCTATGTTTGTCTCTGCATCATACTGGCTACTTCTATGTGTCTGCCTTCTGATCATCTGTCTGTCTCTGTGCCCTCTGCTCCCTGTGTCTCCTGTTTTCCTTGTTCATTGTCTTTAGATTCCAAGAGCTTTGGATCACATGTTCCATTCAAGACTATGAGCACCGTATGGAACAGAACCCACCTCCAGTGTTTCTGTACAAATGATATCTGTTTTTAAGCTTCTCTGAGCCCTTCCTTTCTACGAACCTCAGTTCCTTTCTCTTTAAAATGAGGAGATTGGAAGACATCACCTGGAGGCTCCCTAAAAGCTCCAGATCCTCAAACCCCACTACTATATTGAACATCAAGAGAAGTTTTGAATTGAAATTTTAGATTTACTGTCAGGAAGAAAGTCATAAGTCTGTTCAGAACTGTTCAAAAAGGAGGGCAAGCACTTGGGAAGTGGTGAGCTTCCCATCACTGGAGGTTTTCCAGCAGAGGCTGGAGGACTATTTGTGAGAGGTGTTGTAGAAGCAATCCTTGTTCCAATCTGTTTTGGACCAGATGGCCTCACTTGAAGGTTCCTCTGAGATAGTAAGATTCTGTAGCTGACCACAGCCTTGTCTATACTGAGGCACCCAGAGTCTATCTGGGGGGACTTGGTGGTGGTTATTAGAATGTTTGAGTTTTCTCATTTCATCCATGGGTTTTTAGTCATCTCCATGGATTTTCTTTTTAACTCAAAGTCTACCTCCAACCATCTTTAGACACAGGGACCACCACTCCCCTATTCTCTTCACATCTGGACTTCACTTTGGCCCTTGAAGTCAGTGATGAGTGCAAACCTCTCAGCCTCCCAATGTCCTTCTAGGCCTGGTCCTGTTCTACCCCCAAGACAAACCTTTATGAATAAAATTGATAGTAGCATCAAGGTAGCCTTTATCCTGAGAGACAACCTTGATCACAGGACCCTGGGGAAACATGGCCCCTTCAACATCAAGTACAAGGATTCCCCTACAATCTATTAGTTTGCCCCTAAAATTTTTCTTTTTGACACTGGGGAATTAGATGCTTCCCTCTGACTTTTTAATCCAAAGGATTTAATAAAATGTGGTTGTGTTCAGATATACGCCCAAATCCTCAGACGTTTTGGGTTTCCACTTGTATAATAGCCTCCTGTAGTTAAATGAATTCATATCTCATTTCATGAGAGGACCCACAGAAAGGACTGTTTATAATTAATAATAATAGTAGCAATAGCTTTAGGCTGTAAAGCACTTTCCATAGGGCTCATTTGATCCTCATAGTAGTCGTGATGGAGAGCTAATGATGGACCCCGAAAAGACCCTGGACTTTTCCACATGGCCCAGGTACCTGGAATTTGCTTGGGGCACTCAGTTCTTTCCAGTTCCTTTCTCTGTGGCTTTGGCCATGCCCCAATCTCCAGTTCTCTGTTACCTCTAACCAACTTTTCATCATCTGTTACCTTCAGATCACCTCAGCCATGTCCCACCCTTAATTCCATCTAGACCCCTTCTCACAGTCCCCCCAGACTATTTCTCCACTCCTAGTTCCTATCTAGATTTTCCCACAGTCTTATTGTATACAAGTGTCCATCTTACCCCCATTAAATCACTCAAATTCTTTAAGCGTCTGCCATGTTTGTCAATATAAGCATTATAAAAGCTCAGATTCTTAAAATCTCACCCACCCCAACCAGTGTTTTAATAAACCTGACTGAAAGAAGATGTGGGTTAAATTCATTGGAGGCAGTTGTTTGCCCTTGAATTTGGAGGTTCCCAGCATCCCTAGACCTCAACAGTCTGACTTTAAAAGGATCCAGAGTCTCATGAATACAAACAGTGATCAAATATGTCTTAATGAAATGGAAGTCTTGACCTTGACAAATTCCATCAGGAGGCAAATATGAACCAAATGTGGTTGTCTACAGAGGACACAATTGGATGAAAATTTTAAAATAACACAAAATAACAGGAATTCAAGTGCTGGGCTTGGGAGTCATACCAACAAAAACCAAAACAAAACATGTCTGCTCTCAAGGAGCTTATATTCTAGAGGGAAATAAAGCAGGTGTTCCGTTATGTAAATAAAAACTATATACAAAGTCCTACAAAGCAGTCCCCAGGAGGAGAGAGGTCTGACCACTGAGAGACTGGAGGAAAACCTTGTCCATCAGAGCTGGGTTGAGAACAAGCCAGGAATTTGATGAGGCGTGCTTTAATAAATATCCGTTGACTTGACTTGATTTGATTTGGAGACCCTGGGCTTCAGCTTACAGTTATGACCATCCAAACAGGGTCCCCAATGGGTCTGTTGGAAGAGCAGCTCTAAAAACCAGGCTTCAGAATAAAATCCCATCTTTGGGGGCATTTTCCATGGGCCTCCGGTGCTCCTGCTTTCTATGGTATTTTGCCTTCTGGTAGAAAACAATGATAATGATGGTGATGATGTTGAGGCCCAGGATGAGGAGCATGAGCCAGAATGAATATTCATACGTATGAGTTGGGCTGCCATATGTATATCCTTGCATCAGGTAAAGTGCAGAACTCAGCACTACTGGAAGGCTGTTGGCCTGCGTGTTCACAGCAAACAGGATCATGGCCACCAAGACAAAGGTCACTGGAGGAAAGAAAAGGAGGACATAGGGTTGCTTGATAATTATTTCAACTTCAGGGGAAAATAAAGACACACTCATTCAGTGACACATGTACAGTGCATTCTCCAAACTGTCCCTGCGGAGCACACACCCAGAAGGAGCTAAGCCCCTCAATTATGAGTCTCTCAGGACCACTGTTCTCACACCAGACCCAGCTCAGTCTTGCTACTACTATCTGAGAACAGAAATCCAATGAAGACATATCACTGCCTCAGAAAAGGCTGAATCAAAGGACTTTCCTATGGCCCCACTCACCACAACTCTCCCTTCCCTGGCCACCATTCTCCTGGATGTGTCATCTCTGCCATTAGAAGAAAAGCTCCAGGTCCATAAGGGCAGGGATCATATCCACCCTAGCACTCCACTCTTTAAAGCTTTTAATCCATTCATTCATTTATTCATTCATTCATTCAGTTGAAATTGACTGTGCTTGAGAGGGGGAGTGCAGAGTGGAAAGAGAATGGAATTCTATTAACTTGGACACTTTGATCAACTCAGGTTATCAACCAAGCACTTATTAAACTCTGTCCCTGTGCAAGGTACCAGGGATGCAAAGGCAGATATGAGACAGCTCCAGCTCTCAAGAAGCAAATGAATGATGCAGGAGGAAGATGATGATGATGATGATGATGATGTGTGTATATGAAGAGAGGAGGGAGTAGATTCCAGGCATGAAACACAGCCTATGCAAAAGCTCATAGTTGAAACACAGTGCAAAGGGAGTAAGCAATGAGGCATTAGCTACACCACTTAAGTTCAACAAGGAGAGTGCTCTATAATAAGGTTACACAGGTTATTTGGTACCAAGTTAGGAAGGACTTTAAATGCAAAACAGACATTTTTATCTGATCCTAGAGATGATAAGGAGCTATTGTTTCTCTAATAAGGCCTTTCTCCTTCCCACATCTCTCAGTATCAGTTTGGCTTGTTTTTGTTTACAAAATAAACTCAAAGACTTTTCTTTTTGTGACACAGATATTTATAAAGATCTCTTTCCCTTAGATCCAACCCTCCCTAGTACCAAGAAATACAAACACAAACAAAAACAAAAATACCGTGATCTCATCCGAAAATGGATAGACATTGATGTCCTGTCCCCAGCATCCAAGCACAGGAGAGGCTAGCCGCGTTCTCTGGGCCATTGGTGTCCTAAGTGCGCTCAGGAGTGGGCTGCCTTTTCAGTCACTCCGTCTCTTACACTGAGGCTGTCATTGGGCAACTTTTAATTTTGGTGCCAGTTATCTCATTCTGCATCAATTAATGCAAATCTTCCCATGTTTCTCTGAATTTCTCATTCATCTCATTTCTTGATACGGGATAATATTACATTGATACACTACTGATATTCCATCTCTCCCTCAAAATGATAGCCAATTCACAGCTCTGCCAGCAGAGATGTCCCCACAGGCCCTCTATGGACTAGTTCTACATTTTGTCAACCTTGCCAATTTGCAAGGTATCCAGACAAACTTCTGAGTTGTTTTAATTTGTAGTTTTCTTATTATTGGTGAGTTGAAGCTTCTTTCAAATGGTTTTTATAGTTTGCAATTTTTTAAAAGCTGTTCATCTTACTTTGATCAATGCAATGGTAAGTAGATGACCTTAACCTCTCAGAGCCTCAGGGAAAGTTCAGAGAGGACTTTTCTATGCTGGAGCATCCATTCAGTCTACTGAAATTGCAGCCTACTCTACTCCCCCCAACCCCCAAAAAACTGAAACTTAAAAATGTGACTCTCCAGAGCTTATACACATGCAATTAAAAATAATAGGCTAAACCCAATGACCTTCATTGATCACTTGAACTAAGCAGCCTTGGAGAGTGCTTACAACTCAGATTCTGGAATTTTGTAACTTGACTGAAACAAATGTTCAGGACAACAGGCACTGGGAGGCCTTCTCTAAATGACTTCTCCAAATGATGCCTTATTAGAGGGAGTTAGTGTATGGCTGACAATTCCCTATAATGCCTATAATGCCACAATCAGGCTTTCAATGACATGGTTTGCTTCTTAATATTTGCCCTTTACAGAAACTCCTCTCTTCTGACACTCATTAAGAGTAATCTAAAGCTTAATTATCCTTCATTATACCCTTGTGAAACTTTTGTAAAGTCTGAGTCACAAAAAGGTAAAGGCACACAGTTTTAAAAGATGGAAAAAAATAAACCCCCGTTCCCAAGTCTTTGCTTTGAACACAGGATCAGAGAGAAGGCTCAAACCCTACCTTGATCCCAGCTGCTGAAGTGAAAACCTGATCCAGAGGCTCTGGTCTCGGGAGCAATGGGACTATGTGACCTGGGGCCAGTAGAGCCTGGGCTACCATCCACCCTACTCTTCTCCCTAAAGGGGACATCTTGAGTCATAATATTGATGCCTGGTGCTTAGAGGCACATAGCACAGTTAGATTCATGGAGACCTTTACAAATATGTTCTTCCTTGACCCTCTTACCAACCCTATGAGGTAGGAACTATTTATTGTACCTATTGTACAGATGAGGAGACAGAGGCTCAAAGTAATTTAAATGATTTGTCTGTAGCAACACAGCAAGTTATATGTCAGTGGTGGGATTTGAATCCAGGTCTTCTGAGTCCACTCCACCCACATCCTGATGCCTTCTTCCCCTCTGGCTTCTGGTTCATCCATGTCCCTCTTCTATCTGTCTCAGAGAAACAGGCACCATATGGAGAGTTCAGTGCCTGGCATCTGCTCTATTAAAGCTTTGCACACAAGATCATTTGGGGAATGAAAGGCCTGGCACTAGGATTCTTTTGTAAATGCATGAATGAGTGAAGATCATCATCATCAGTAAGTGCTTACTCTGGGCCATTGACTGCTCCTGCCCTCAAGGGCTGACCTTCACTAAGAATGGACAAGATTGGAGAGTGATGACAAATACGTTGGTCCAGGAAGTCACCCTGAGGGGCAGCAGAGCCATAAGGGAGGGGACTGCCATTTGCTTCCCTCCAGTAGCGGCAGGGTTGGGGGATGGGAGTGAGGAAGGAATATTTGTTTGATAAGAATGCCCAGAGTTTGTATCTAAAATATGCAACACAGTGGAAAGGGATGCAGTGAAAGTTGCAATTTGCCTGGCAAATAGATGGCCAGATAGGGGACAGAACTGAGCTGAGGCTGAGACTGGACCACACCCCTCACCCAAGCAGATATCTCAGACTGTTGCTTCCAACTCCCAGGGTCTGCTCTTTGGAAGCCTGGGGATCCTCAACCCTTATCTAGAAGAGTGGGAGGAGAGGGAGGGGAAGTGTTAGGAATTGACGCCAAAGGAAAAAGCTGATGGACCAAATGATGAGAAAGCAAATTCTCTGGTGATGACAATGAATTATATAGTAATTATATTATTATATATTATATTATAATATATCACTATATATTGTGCTTTAGGTTGGCAAATTCTTTTACATGTTATCTTGACATACGTTATGGGGGCAGGAGGGCTTCACAGTACACCGAGCCTTGAAACTGGAGTCAGGAAGACTTGAGTTCAAATCCAGCCTCAGATACATAACCATGCATCCTTGGGCAATCATTTAACCTCTGTTTACCTTAGTTGACTCAATTAAACAGGGGAGATGATAATGCCACCTGCCTCTCAAGGGAGCTGTGAGGATCAAATGAAACATTTGTAAAATGCATAACATGACATCTAGCTCATAGTAGATATTTAATAAATATTTAATTCCTTCTTTATCTCATCTGATCCTTACAACAGGCTTGGGAGGAAAGGGTTCTAACCCAGGAGTTAGAACCAGTACTCTTTCACATGATTCCAACATCATATACATACACACCCTGTATTGTCTAATTATGTCTGTTTCCCCATTATTTGAACCCTGAACCAGTTTGATTTATAGTTATAAGGATGCAGTGAGAGAGAGAGAGAAATGGATCTGATATTCAGAGACAAAGAGAGACAGAGAGAAGAGACAGAGGCACCTTACACAGAGAGCATTTCCTTCACTTACTATTTAGTCCATTCCAAACGAAAATGCTGATGGGGCCAAGCCATGTCTGGTAGGGACTGCTGATGCTGTTGAAGAACGTTAGACCAAAACTCATCAGGGATGTGAACAAACTCAGGACCAGAAGGACAATGACCACTATGTGCAGACTTTTCTGAGAGGAGTTTGACAATGTCGTTAAAACTGAAAAACAAAATGGCAGACAAACATTTAGATGGCAAAGACTCCTAGCATCAACCTTGTACTCAAGTGTTGGTTGGTTGGTTTTCTCAATGTAGCCAACTCTCTCATTTTAAAGAGGGGAAAATGGAGGCCCAGAAGGGAAATGAAGTGCCCCAAGTTACTTGTTAGACCTTTATTTTACAGAAAAGGAAATCCTAGATAGCGGCCAAGAAGTTGACCCTAAATCAGATGGTGTGGAATTAGACCCACCATCAGATCCATCCGAGAAAGAACACTGAGGAATAGATTCTACAGGCAAATGGCAGCCATATTCATCAGGGCCTGTGCCCCAGGTGCTCTGGGTGGTCCTGGGTAAATGTACTGCACACACTTAAAACCTAATGGAAGGAAAGACACAGACATCAATTACCAGAGGAAGGGAAGGGGGTAGAACTGATAGGATGCCTACTACGTGCCAGATACTGGTCTAGGTGTTATACAAAGATGATCTCCTTTCGGCCAACACTATCCCTTCCCTGCCTCAGGCACTTTCTTGCTGTGTGACAACAAGGGGCCCTGAGCCTCAAGGTCCTCAGCTAGAAAATAGGGATTAAAGATCCTTATACACTCTAAGGCTCGCTGAGAAATCCCTGCAGGAGTCTGAGTTATTGTTAAAGGAAGTTCCCCTTGGGCAAACACTTACTTGTTGCTTAAGATTTCAGATTTCCAGCCCCCTCCTAAAACTTAAGAATGAAGAGTCCTTGGCCAAAAAGGGAGCTCAGGTAAAGGGTCGGTCAGCAGCACTTTGACCTGCAATCTACCTTCACAGTTTTTAAAGAGAAAAGGATGAAGGGAGAAAAGCTGCCTATAGACATTGATCTGCTTTGGGTCCACAGGAAATCGCCGTGATGTGAAAAGAAGGGCAGGAGAGACACTCAGAAATTCACGAGCTAGACATAAAGGCCCTGTCCACAGGGAATCTATGCACCATTCACCAAATACCACAACAACCACAAAGCAACAACAGTAACAGTAAACATAGCTGGGATTTGTATAGTGCCTTAAAATTCCTTTACAAATACGTCTCCTATGATCCTCACAGCAATACCCAGAGAGGGAGGTGCGGCTATTATTCCCATTTTACATTTCGAGAAACTGAGGCAAACAGAAGTGACTTGCCCAGGGTCACGCAGCTAGAGAATGTCAGAGGCTGGATCCAAACTGAAGTATCTGCCGCTCTTCCTCTGGGGAGCTCCTCCTCACTAGAGCCCAGCAAGCAAAGGTCAGGGAGCCACTGATCAGGCAGCTGCAGGTAGCATTCCTTCTGAGAACCCCATCAGACCCTATGGCCTCTGAGGTCCCAGGACTCTCTGGACTCTTGTAGAAGTGAGAGTCAGTACAAAGGAGATGCACAAGCCAAGTACTCTAGGATGTCCAGGCAGGGAGAAGGGCTTTTCACTTGAGAGGGGACCATGGCGAGCTCTCTGCAGGAGATGCCATCTTCAAAAGACAATTCTAGGTTCAGGATTCAGAAGGAACAAAGGCGCAGAAACAAGTGCCAGCTGGCTCAGGAGGAAGGACAGAGAGAAAGCTCTACCTGGCCATTGGGCTCTCCTTCTATCCTCTTGGCCCTCCTGTTCAAACTTCCTTTACCAGGTCAGATCCATGCCAACCAGGTCAGTTCCAAGGTATGTGTCACAAATGCCCAACAACATGTCCCAGACCCCACTGGGGCATCTTGGCCAAAGGCCATCTCTGTTTGGTTTCTGTTGCTGGGTTTCAATGCCAGGGAATCCACTACATGTGAAGATGTTCTGGAAAACCTATAATCCATTAGTCCAATGCAATCCCTCAGACAAGGGATCAGAGCTGTGGACTCACCCAAGAACCTCTGCTTCAAACCCTCATTGAGAAGAGGATCCCCCGGCACCCAAGGCATCCTGCTCCATTCTGGGCCAGCCCTCCAACAAACCTTGACCTGTTTGTAGTTTGAACCTCTGGGTCCTGGCCAAGAAAGGGTAATCCCTCCTCCCATTGACACTCTTTCAAATACTTAGAGACTGCTGTCATGTGTCCCTAGGGCCTTCTTTTCTCCAGGCTAACCACCTCTTTTCTCCAGGCTAACCACCGCCCTCCCCAGTTCATCCTCCAACCAATCCAAAATGATAGCAAAGGAAGGATGAACCGCCCAATTGCTGGCCATTTGTATACTCAAAAGATTAAAAAGTGCAAGTGAGTCCTCTGCTGGGTTCCAGGGAAGAATCTGCCCAGGATTGCTGAGAGCCAGTGGCCATTAATCACTGGGGATGAGCAAGCGTGGATGGACTGAGCCCTGCCTGAATCCACCAGAGGACTGAGTCTTCTGACTGACAGAATCCCTGGGGAGGGGCATTTTTATTTGAAGGCTGTTGCTTTTACTCATCCAGCTCTGGCTGCATTTGGTTCTCCCAGGAGAGGGAACAGTCCTGGTTTTGGGGAACCTGAAGTAACGTCCTCCTCCCCTCCCCTGTATCAGTGGGATGCCACATGGAGTGGACACAAATAGGCAGCACCATCAAGCACAACTTCTTATCATATACAAGAAACCTAAAGTTTTGTGGGGCCCCAGATATCTCCTTCATCAAGAGAAGGGTGTCAGAGGCCTACACCCTTTTGGCTAGATGTCCTTTGCCCCCTGCTTATCAGAGACCAGCAATGGATCTCTGTAAAGGCCAGTACTAAGATACCCCAGGAGGTGGCCCTGGCATAGGGGAGTGAGAGAGGGACCAGCCTGGGAATCAGGAGTCCTGGACTGAAGTCTTGAGACTATGGGACTCTGGGCAAATCATAGAAGGTCCCAGTGGCTTTTAAGAAAGGCCACCTGCATCAGAGGAGAGTTTCCAAAAAGTCTGGATGATATGAAGGAGAAAATGAGACAAAAAAACCCAGAAAAATAAATAAAAGCAGCCAAATAATTCCTTAGTCTAGAAGTTTAAAATGGATGATAATCCCGGTTTTGAAGTCAAAGCACCTGGCAGGAGCAGCTGGTAGGGGTGGGGAGAGATGCAACAGGTATACTCCAATACCTAAGGCGCTGCATGTGTGTGATTCTGAGAAAGGCACCTTGCTTCCTTGGCTCTCAATTTCCCCGTCTGTCAAATTAAGATATGACTGTTACTCTACCTTCCTCAAGATGATGGCAAAAAAGGGCTTTGTTGCCCTGAAACCTCACTGTCAGCATGAGCTTTGGCACTTGCTGTGGTTAGACAGAGGAATCTTAGGATCATGGAAAGAGCACCAGAATCACCAGATCTAGGTTACTTACTAACTATAGGACTCTGGGCATGGCCCTTTTTAGAGGCAGCTAGGTGGCTCAGGGGATAAAGAACAGGACCAGGAAGCAAGAAAACAACACCCCTCCAGTTCAAATCCAACCTCAGACACTTACTAGTTGTGAGTTCCACACAACTATGCAAGTCACTTTACCCTCTTTGCCTCAGTTCCCTCATCTGTAAAATTAGCTGGAGGAAAAAAATGGCAAACCATTCCAGTATCTTTGCCCAGAAAACCCCAAGTGGCTTCACTAAGAATCAGACATGACTGAAAACAACTAAACAACAGTCCTTCCTCCTCCCAGGACTCAGCCGCTTCTGTAAGATGATGAAAGATGGACAAGATCACCTCTGGGGCCACTTCCACTTCAGTCCCAGAATTTATTAAGGCAAGATCCACTGATCTGCCATTTTTGGCCTCTTTCTCTGGTTCTGAGCAACTTGGATGCCTCCAATGATTTTGAACATATCTTGTATGTCTTTATCTGTAAACACATTGCCTCTTCCCAGTGGAATGTAAGCTGTGGGAGGTCAGGGACTGTCTTGGTCTTGTCTATGTAGTTCCAGCACAGGACACAGTGCCAGGCACTGAGTAGGCACTTGATAAAGGTGAGTTAGATTGAATTGACTGAACCTGAAAGCGCAACAGAAATTGATTCTGGAAGTCAGGAAGCATCAGAAAAGACTGATCAGCAGAAATATCCAACAGCTGCCCACAATATCAGAAAATCTAATTCCATTTGTTTTCTCTTTAAGTGGACACACATTTGTACAGGGAATCTCCAGCCTGGCACTAATAACTGCCCTTTTGACCAGTGGAAACTAGCAGGCCAAGCTGCTTCTTCCTCTGTGGAGGTCCTAACTGTAGGAAGCAGTGCCCTGCTTCCAGGCATGAGATGCCAGTAGCAGCATGGGCAGGGGCCACTTCCCATCATTGGGACAGCGAGCAGGGGATTTGGAGGTGAGTTCTATAGAGCCTGCTCTGCCCCTCCCTAAGTCTGTTTACTTCTCAGTAAAAGGAGGATCATGCCATGTGTAGTGAGAGATGTGCAAAATATTTAATGATCAGCTCTTGGGGGAGGGGCTGGAATATGCCCTTGACACATTTTTAAGGTTTTTGTTGTTATTTTTATTGTTTTTGTTGTGCAGTCGTTTCAATTGTGTCTGATTCTCCATGACCCCATTTGGAGTTTTCTTGACAGAGATACTAGACTGGTTAGCCATTTCCTTCTCCAGCTCATCTGACAGATAAGGAAATTGAGGCAAAGAGGATCACACATCTAGTAAGTGTATGAGGCTGGATTTGAACTCAGGTCTCCCTGACTCCAGGCCTGGCGCTCTATTTACTGCACCATCTGATGCCTTAAGTAGGTTTCTGCTTCTGGACTTCAGTGTTCAGGAGTCCAGGGCATGTGAAGATGTTCTGAGAAATCTCTAATCTGCATTATTAACATTTTCTCCATCACATTCTTCAGTCCAGACACAACAAAACAATCAATCATTCCCTGATTTGTAGTCTGCCCATTTCCAAGGTATAAATGCTCACACCAAAAATTTAACAACCAGCTCTCTCCTGAGTTAGTCTGAACTGGTTCAAGCACACCTGGACTTGCCTCACAGGGCCATCCTGTAGCTCAAACAAAATCATGAACGAGAAGCCCAGGGCACACCTTAATGGGCTCTATCAAGGTCAGTTATCGAAATTAAAATAATAACTAACACGAAAGTAGTGTACTTTTAATATATTACATTGAATTAGCAACAAATTTACTTTTCCAATTACATTTGCTTCAATTTGATGACGATTTCTTGAGCAATCATCTCTTGCTATGCACCGGGCATTAAATGCAGGGCCCTTGAGGATACCAAGATGAAATTCTATAGTCCCTGTCCTCAAGCAGCTCCCATTCTACTGCCTCATGACCTCAGTTGCTGAACTGCCTGGGATCGAAGCTTCCTTATCCTATGAAATCAAGGGTAGTAATCTAATCCTAGATTCCTTTGGCCATCTCTTATGAAGACTTAGGGACCCCTTGTCTGAGGTATATTTTTCAATTTATAGAATAGGACACATGACATGACCAAGGCAACCAACTATATTAAAAGTTCTCAAAATAGCTAAAAAACCAAGTTCTTGGCCCCAAATTAAGAACTGCTGGCCTAGGTCATCTGTCGACCTAGGATCTTGTGGTTGAATGCCCAGAGACAATCATCCTTACATGACAAGAAGCAATAATAGCAGCACATTGGTAGAGATAAAGACTAGATCTGTGATGCATCCCATTCATGAGCTGCTCCCCAGTTAAGATGCTCCCTCTACCAATACAAGCTGGCACTTTCTCAGCAACTTCCAGAATTAAAGTTGTCTAGATCACGGAGAGGCTTGGGGACTTGCTTAGGGTCCCACAGCCAACTGGCCCTCTGTCCACTCTCACACACAGACAGAGCACCTTAGAACTTGTGAAATGACTCTCACTCAGGAGTCTGTGATCTCTAGCACTTGCAGACTCCTTCTTTTATTTGCAGCTTCAGGTCCCATCCCTCTCCTCATTTCTCAGGAGAGAGAAATTATCATTGTGTCATGGAAAATGAACTGGATTTGAAGTCCGAGAACCTGGGTTTGAAGCCTGGTTCAGATGTTTACACTAGTCAGTGACCCTGGGCAAGTCACTTCATCTCTTAATCTCTCAGCTCCTCAGATTCCTCACCTGTAAAATTAGGTTGAATGATTTTTGAGATTCCTTTCAGTGCTAAATCTGTACCTAACACACAGCCCTTCCATCCCATCTGTTGACTGGTCTGTGGCTTCTTTGGGGAGATCAAACAAAAGAATATTTGTAAAAGTACTTAGCATAGGGTCTGTCATATAATAGGTACTGCATAAATGCTAGAAGTAGTTGTGGTTGTAGGGGTAGTGGTAGTTGCTGTTCTCCACATTTCTCAGGCAGATTATTTCACATGCAGTCAAGCTGCATTTAAATAACTTTAAAACAAATGATTCAGTGCCCAGTACAAAGTCTTACACTTCCTAGGCACTCAATACATGTCAAGTTCAATTGAACTATATCCAAAAGATAAGTCCAATTAGCTGCCTGGCATTATGTAAACAAAATAGTTGACTTGTCAGCCAGTTGATGTACACCTCACTACACAAACAAGAAAACATGTCGATATAAATTTCTCCAATGGTGGAACGTCCGTGAGATTGGGGTCGGAGGACTTTTGTTTAAATTCCAGTTCTGTGTGACATTGAGGAAGTCCCTTCACCCTGCGCTCCAGTTTCCTCATCTGTAAAATATCTACTCACCTGCCATGACCTACTCCTCTCCTCCACCTCTGCTATACAGAGATGATCATACTTTGGCGTTGCTGTCAACCACAAATGCCCTCAATGCAGCCACTGAAGTTGAGATGCAGCAAAGTATGGATCAATTCTCTGCTGCTTGTGCTAATTTTGGCCTAATAATTAACACCAAAAAACATAGGTGTTCCATCAGCCGGCACTACATGGAACTATTGATTACAGCAAATGGAGAAATTCCAAATGCTGTGGATAAGTTCACTTATCTTAGCAGCATACTTTCCAGGGATGTACACATTGATAATGAGGTTGATACATGCAGCTAGCTAAGTGCCAGAGCTAGCTCAGTGTTTGAGAGGCTCTGAAGGAAATTATGGGAAAGAAGAGGTATTAGACTGACTACCAAAATGAAGGTCTACAGAGCCTTTATGCTAACCTCATTGTATCCCTGAACAGTATACCAGCATTGTGCCAGGAAAGTGAATCACTTCCATTTGAATTATCTTAGAAAGTTTCTGAAGATCACCTGGTAGATACCAGATATCTGGACAGAAGTGAAAGTATTCAGCCAAAATATTTCTAAGTATCTAGTTCAGGAAAGTACAAGCATAAATATCTGGGGAGCATTTTAAAATGTTATGAAACTTTTTATCTGCATGGCTGAAGTTTGAGGCCATGTCTATGTCACCTTCTAGGTGAAATATTGGTAATTCCAAAAATGGTAATAATGAGAAATAGCAAGCAGCTCTACAGAACCTTAAAGTCTTGAAAAGCGAGTTGTTTCACTTGGACTTATGAAAGCATAAGAGAACTGACTCCAAGATGAATTGATTTTCATCAATCTAATGGATTTGATAAGTTAATTGATTGGATTATTTGGGAATTTTATGAACATAACTTGAACCATTTCTTTCTGCTGCTTGGTTTCATGGCCAACGGCCTCATTGGTTACACCCCTGAAGGCAGAATTCTACAGAAATCCTTATTTTTCAGCAAACAGCACTTTCCATTCAGGCTGCTGGAGATAGGAAAGGTGAGCTTCTGAAATGCCGCTGCTGTGTCATCGCTAAATATTATTATTGGCGTATAATAATGCTGACAATAATACCAGCTGCCACTAAGGCTCGGAAGATGTTTTATGGAATGATTCTGTCCCCTGCCCCCCAATTCAGGGAAGGGAATTTTTTTCTACCATTTTATAGGTAAGAAAAAATGAAAAGAAATGAATTGCTCATAGCAACACCATTCTTTCCCTTTTAGGTTTTTTTTTTAACTTTTATCCCTGTCTTTTGTTTTCTCATCATCTTCATTTCCCAATATATCCACTTTGGTAACAGAATTGAAGAGAAAGAACAAACAGCCCATAAAATATCTGTAAAGAAAGATTCTCAACAAATTCTAGAGCAGCGGAAGCCACAGAACAATGGAGTGGAATAGATTTCTGGCCCAGGGTGACCTGGAAGGCTGATGGGGAAAGTCTGTTGCACCAGACGTGGAGTGGAGTCCAGTCTAGCCTTGACCTTGCTGCTCCCAGAGGAAGACCAGAGGAGGTCTCACCCTGAACAGGAGCCAAGGTTCACAGATCCTTCAACTCATAGGCACCAAAGGCAGCTTCAAAGGTCAATGAAAAGTCTTTTTCAGCTCCATGAGAAGGGAGCAGGGTCCTCTCTTAGCCCTGGCCCCAGGTGACAGCAGCAGTGGGCAGAGGAAGCTATGGGGGCCAGGCAGGCAGCAGTCAACATTCATTGTTGGATAAAGCCCCTGGGGGAACTGAGCAGCTGATCTGAACCTCAGCCTGGCCAGGGAGTCAACTCCTGTTCCTTGATTGTGCCACCTTGGAGGAACTGAGATCTCACAGGTCCCCAGAGTATAACCTACTCTTGACAAAGGACCCAAAAGTCAAGTAACTGGTTGTGAAAATGTCAAAAAAAAGGGGGGGAAAATAAGACTATAGAAGGTTACTTTCTTGGTGAACAGGTATTCTCTCCCATCCTTTCAGAAGAGGAAAAACAATGTTTACCATCAGGGGAAGACATAAAAGTTAAGTCTTTTGCATCCAAACCTCCAAAATAAACATGCAATGGTCCCAAGCCATGGAAGAGCTCAAAGAGAATTTTGAAAATCAAGTAAGAGAGGTGGAGGAAAAATTGGGAAGAGAAGTGAGAGCAATCCAAGAAAATCATGAAAAGTGAGTCAACAGCTTCCTAAAGGAGACCAAAAAAATGCTGAAGAAAATAACACCTTTAAAAATAAGCTAACTCAATTTGCAAAAAAGGTTCAAAAAGCAAATGAGGAGAAGAATGTTTTATACAAAAAACTGAATTAACCAAATGGAAAAAGAAGTTCAAAAGCTCACTGAAGAAAATAGTTCTCTCAAAATTAGAATGGAACAGATGGAGGCTAATGACACAGAAACCAAGAAATCATAAAACAAAACAAAAAGAATGAAAAAAAGTAAAAGATAATGTGAAATATCTTACTAGAATAACAACTGACCTGGAAAATATATTCAGGTGAGTTAATTTAAAAATTATGGGACTACCTGAAAGTCATGATCAAAAAAAGAGCCTAGACATCCTCTTTCATGAAATTATCAAGGAAAACTGCCCTGATATTCTAGAACCAGAGGGCAAAATAAATATTGAAAGAATCCACCAATCACCTCCTGAAAGAGATCTGAAGAAAAAAACTCGTAGGAATATTGTAGCTAAATTTCAGAGTTTCCAGGTCAAGAAGAAAATATTCCAAGCTCCCAGAAAGAAATAATTTAAGTATTGTGAAAATACAATCAGGATAACACAAGACCTAGCAGCTTCTACATTAAGGGATCTAAGGGCTTGGAATATGATATTCCACAAGTCACAGGAACTAAGATTAAAACCAAGAATCACCTTTCCAGCAAAACTGAGTATAATACTTCAGGGAAAAAAAAATTTGATTTTCAAACACAAGAATCAAGAGAAGCATGAAAAGGTAAACAGGAAAGAGAAATCATAAGGGACTTACTAAAGTTGAACTTTCCATTCCTACATGGAAAGATAATATTTGTAACTCTTCAAACTTTTCTCAGTATTTGGGTAGTTGGAGGGATTATACACACACACACACACACACACACACACACACACACACAAATATATATATATATATATATATATATATATATATATATTTATATGGAGAGAGAGAGAGAGAGAGCACACAGGGTGAGTTGAATAGAAAGAGATGATATCTAAAAAAATAAAATTAAGGGATAAGAGAGGAATATATTGGGAGGAGAAAGGGAAAAATGAAGTGGGGCAAATTATCTCCCATAGAAGAGGCAAGAAAAAGCTTTTCCAATGGAGGGGGAAAGGGGGAGGTGAGAAGGATAAAGTGAAGCTTACTCTCATCACATTTGGCTCAAGGAAGGAATAACATGCACATTCAATTTGACGTGAAAATATATCTTACACTACAGGAAAATAGGGGAGAATGGAATAAGCGGGGGTGGTGGTGGAAGGGAGGGCAAATGAGAAAAGGGAGCAATTAGAATTAAACACTCTTAGGGGGAGATAAGATCAAAAGAGAGAATAGAAGAAATGTGGGGCAGGATAGAATGGAGGGAAATATGGTTAGTTTTACACAACATGACTATTATGGAAGTCATTTGCAAAACTACACATACATAGCCTATATTGAATTGCTTGCCTTCTCAGTGGGGATGGGTGGGGAGGGAGGGAGGAAGAGAGGCTGGAACTCAAAGTTTTAGGAACAAATGTTGAGAACTTTTTTTGAGTACAACTAGGAAATAATAAATACAGGTAATGGGGTATAGAAATTTATCTTGACCTACAGGACAAGAGAGAAGATGGGGAGAAGGGAAGGAAGGGATGTTAGATGGGATTACACAATGTGTTATTGGTGGAAGGGGCAATCAGAAAGCATGGCATTTTGGCGGGGAGGGGAGAGATGAGGAGAAAATTTGAAACTCCAAAGTTTGTGGAAATGATTGTTGAAAACTTAAAATTAATTAATTAATTTTAAAAAAGACAGAAAGAACAGTAGTTTAGTAAACAGTGGACCCTAGAATTGAAGTGATGAAGGTTTAGAGATCATCTGGGCCAGTGTCCTCATTTAATAGATGAAGAAACTGAGTCTGAGAGACATGATATGACCTACTCCACACCCTACTGTGTCTAACAGTTGATGTAATATCTCATACCCAATCCACCCCATTCAAAAGTGGATGTTTCCTCCTCCTTCCTCTAGCACCAAATTTGGTTCTTGTAATTACCTTTTCATCAAACCCATATTTGTTTTCTGACACCAAATCCTTGTTCTTTCCAATTTATTACAACACCTATGGTCAATTGTTGCTTCCAAGTGAACACAGTTTCATAGAGAAGGTGACTCAGAAGAGTGGAAAGAGCTCTGGGACAAGTCAGAAAGCTCTAAGGGTGAACTTCAGCTCTGTTTTCTATGAGAACTGGATAAGGCACAATCTCTCTGGGCCTCAGTTTCCTCATTTGAACAATAAGCAAGTGGAGTAGGGCTTGGTCTCCAAGCTCTGTTATTCTATGATTCAATGATAGCTAGAAAACCAATCAAAGGACACTTCCAGGAGAATCCTAATCTTTCTAGATTATGTCTGATAAATGCTCACTTACCCTGGAAACTTTCCATTCTCCTTAAACCAGTGCAACATGTGCCTCCTTGTTTTGCTTTTAATTCTTTAGAGACAGTCAATGATAGAAGAGTCGCATGACAACTTCATACTTTTTACCACTATTTCTTAAAACTATTCTAAGACTAAGAGCCTGTGGTAAAGACCGTCTCCAGGGCCCAGCGCTTTGGTGGACCCAGATATACTGCAGTGGTTGGAGGCTGCATGGGCCTCAGGTGGATGGGCACCTGGCCAGAAGGGACTGGTGCTAAAAACAACATGACCCTGGGCACATATGCACATAACCTTTACCCACTACTACTGAGGCAAAGTCGGCCAAGTATTTATTTAGCACTTACTGTGTGCCAAGTATGATACTAAACAGTGAGGATACAAAGAAAGGGAAAATAATCGCAGTTTCATCTTCTTTCCAGTGGAGAAGACAAGATGAATACACACAACTAGGCACTTAGAAGAAGCAGAGTGGATTGTACATCACGGTCTTTGAGTTAGAAGGTTAACCTCTGAGGCCAGAGGCCAGCCCATGGCATGAACCCTCTCTACAAGGTCCCTGAGGGATCATTTCTTGAAGCCTTCCAGTGATGGGGAGCTCAGTACCTCCCAAGGCAGCCCCTTGCATTCTCGACTGCTCATTATCAGCAGGGCAGTTGTAAATGGCATCATGCTATCTGTGCTGCAGTTGGTCAGGTGCCTGGCCACCCTTCACAGGTACTGTCTCCCATGGCCAGAGTTCCCCTGGGGCCAAGAGGCTCTGTCTCCAGTCCCAACATAAACCCAAACTTACATAACTCAGGACAAGATTGTAAACCAGTCTTAATTAACTCTAAAAAGAACAAGGAAATCCCATGGGTCTTGTGTTGGTTAATTCCTAGAAAGCCTGTGGTTCTCCCCTGTCTTGTAGACATCTGTCCCTAAACTAGAAACTCCACTAGCAATGCTCATGCTTTAGTTCAATGGAGATGCAATCTGGCTGATTGGAAGGCCAATTTTTAAAGCAGAGACACAAACCCCATGACTGTACACATTGTTAACATAGTTTGAATGACCCTCCAAACCTATAACCAAGAGTTAGACCCCGAACTCTGATCAGTATATTGTGTCTAAATATTACAGAGATGGTAGAGGGAATCATTCATGCTTTAGGAATGGTTCATCTATTCCAATATCTGGATAAGGTTCACTTCAACCGCTACTTACTGTGCTTTCTCTATCTAGCACAGTCCAGACCTGTTATCAAATCCTCCCGGTTTAAACAATGAGGGAAAGGATTTTAGCAAATATAAGTGATTTAAATTTTGAAAATCTTACAGATCAATAATTTGTCATACATCAAACATTCAAAACATCAGAGGAAAAGGGACTCCAAGAGTCCAATTTCTCCCCAGGGATGATGCTCCTGTGGAACAGAACCAGAGCAGAGGACCATCCAATCTCCAGTTTTGAAGGGATTCTTTTAAAGTGTGTATTCTATAGGATTTAATTGACAAGTCAAAGAAAGTTAAGATACTTTAGAGGACTAGATTCTGGATCACACTTATAATCATCTTGGAATTGCTTTCAACCTATGTATATTGATTGCCACATCCACCTTAACCAGCCCACCCAACCCAGACACATTTATGAAATCTATTGGAAGTTTTACCTTCAAAAGACAAATCTGATTGCCCCAGTCCTGAACTCATCTCTTGGATGCTAACGCCACGGAACAATCCATAGGTGATGAGGATACTTCCATTGGAAAATATTTGGTCGCTGAATTCAATCTCCCCAGTGACCCACTGTGGGAGAGCCAGAATAGCACACACAGTCATGAGGGCCCCCAGGCTGGTCACAAAGGCCGACAAGAACATGAGACTCTTTTGGGTTGTCGGCATTTTGTCCAGAGGAAAGGAAGTTTCCCAAGTCAGAGGGTCGTGTTTTCTAAGTCTTGGTCTCTAACCTCCTTGGAGGCACCCTGTGTTTTCCAGTGGCTGACTTAGCTGAAAATGGAAAACCCAGCCCTTAAGAAAAAAGAACTGACAGCAGTGAACTTTGTCCTATGAGCGCTGGTCATAAAGGGTGGATGTTATTGTACTTTGGTCCTGAGAAAGAGGTTGCCACAGCTACAAGCAAATGATAATAGTGAAGGTAAGTGGCTCTCCCTCTCACTTCCTCATGGTTGATTAACTATTACTGCCTTACCAGATGCTACGTAACCAATTTCACTCCCATAATGGCAAGTCACAGACGAGAGTTATGAGATGAGTCAGGAAAGGACTGAGCTGCAGAGAGATGACAGACCCCACCCCCCAGATACAGAAAAAGGATGTGGACATCCTGGAGACTCTCAGATTCTGAAAGACCTGTTCTGGCCAAGGGACTGCCCCTTCCAAAGGGTTTTACCTGTTCAGAAAAAAAAAACTCCAGGAACGTGTGGCTACACACCAACATGCCCAGGCTTTGTGGGTACTCCATCTACCATCTCAAAGTGTAATCCATCCAGATGTTCATAGTTCATGAGATCATAGGATCTTAGATGTAGGCCCAGAAGCAATTGTTCAGTCGATTTATTTTGCAGATAAAGAGCAGAAAGGGCACAGGACTATGAACTTTGCCCTGGAAGGGGGAAGGGGATGGAGAAAAGAAAGGAGAAGGGGAAGGGAGAGGAGGAAGGACAGGCTGATGAAATCATAGATCCAGTCAGTCACAAAGTTTTTATTAAGTGCGCAGTAGATGCCAGGCACTATTTCAAGTCCAGAATTTATAGCATGCACACAAATACACATATACCTCCATATTCACCTAGACAGACACACAATGGAAGCTGGTTTTCCACATTTTGCTATTTTGAATAAACTCCCAAGCATTTCTGTTTATACACAGCCTAGTATGTATACGGTTTGTCTATACTTAAAGATTGTTTTAGTAAAAATGTTACCTTAAGATTTCCCTGACATTCCCATACAGAGGCTCTGTTTTGTTTTGTTTTTACCTGAATGTCCTTCTTGGTCCATTTAGGACTCCTAGTCAAGCTATGAAATCCCAGCACTGTTTATGTCTGGGGAATTGGTTAACTGAGTCCTTCATTTCTGGGTGGCACCTAAAGGCCCCACCTCCACTGTAATGCCAAACTTTGTTTTACTACTAGAGAAAACAGAGAGCAAGCTGACAAGCAAAGACTAGCCCAGTAATGCAGCATGGCACCTATGGGAACAGGACGATCCCACAATCAGTCCGTAGATTAAGGCCATAGTGAGAGACAAGAAACTCAACTTAGTCTCTGCCAGGAACCTGGCAGTCTATGTAGCTCTTCCAGAATACTAGGCAGAAAAGGAATGAAGATTGAAGAGGCAACCATTGGAGAAAAGGTTTAATTTTCAAAAGAGGAAAAAGTTAACCTCCCTGAGGACTTTGAAATGGGCTGAAGCCAGCTATGCTGGGGAGCTATAGCATTAAAACATGGGTCTTCCAGGGTGTTCACATTATGGTTTAAGTTTCAAGGCATTGAAAGTGGAGGCTGCATTTTTCTTACCTCTGAGAAAAATATACTCTTTGACATCATTTACCTGGGTAAATAAAATGGGCATAAGCCCACAAATTTGAAGAAAAATCCCAATTCATCACAACTAAAACTCCAGGGAACAATGCAACATACTGATTAAAGAACTCAATGATCTTATTTCATTTTATTCCTTTCAAGTTGGTAGAATCCAAATCATTAAACAGTCATTCATTCTTACTTTGAGCAAAGATTTAAGCAGCCACGGGGCATCAGACAACTCTGGGAGTAACAGAAGAAATGTAGGGATAATGCCCTAGATTAGCATCAGCCAAATTACTATTGCTATCCTCATCTCTGGAAAGTTATCTTGGTTTAGAAGGCTGGAGGAGCCTTGGGGGAGTAGAGAACAAGCTGTACTTGCATTAGGGGGGAAGGTCATTTGACAGATGAGAAAACAGGAAGAGAAGGAACCATGCTTACTGTTCCAGTCACCCAGAAAGGAAGGAGCAAAGTCAGCCTTCAGTCAGCTAATGAAGTTCCGTCAGAGCCTCACATGCAACATTTCCAAGTCTCAGAGTCATTGGTTAACCTTGATGATTATCCAGTCCATCCAATACATCCCTGACCTAGAATCTTTAGTCACCTAGACTTAACCTGAAGATGACCAAATAATGGGAATCCACCATTTTGGAGGCAATACAGAGTGGAAAGGAAAGGAAAAGACAAACAAGTATATAATAAATGCCTCCTATATGCTAGGCACTGTGTTAAGCACTTTACAAATATCTCATTTGATTCTTACAGCTACCCTAGGAGGTAAGTGTTATTAACCCCATTTTATAGTTGAGGAAACTGAAGTACAGAGATTAAGTAACTTACCCAGGGTCCCAAAGCTGGGAAGTACCCAAGGCTGGATTTGAATTCAGGTCTTCCTGGCTCCAAGATTAGTTCTTTATGCACTGTGGTGACAACTTAACTCCTCTCCATCTCCAGAGTCTTGGCATTTGCCCTGGCTGTACCCCCTGCCTGGAATACCCTTCCTTTTCATCTCCATCTCCTGGCTTCCTTCAAATCTCAGTTAAACTCTTGCCTTCTACAGAAAACCTTTCCTGATCCCCTTAAATACTAATGACTTTCCTCTGCTGGAAATCTCCAGTTTCCCCTGTATATAAATTATTTGTACATAATTAGTTGTGCATGATCTCCTGCATTAGACTAAGAATCTATTGAGAACAAAGACTATCTTAGTCTTTCTTGTGTCCCCAGAGCTTAGCACAATATCTGGTACTTAGTGGGCACTTAATAAATGTTTATTGACTTGACTGGACTTGACAGAAATTTATAAATCACAAAGGACAATAAATCCTCTGAATATGGCCCCCAACACTAGATAGCTCACCAGTGCCCACTAATCCCTGGGCTTCCTCCATCCTCTCTTCTCCAAGATACATTCCCATTTCCTCCAACCCATCCTCATATGGCTGCACTGAGGTCCTTCATTGGCCTCCTACATGGGTCCTCCATTGGCCCACCTCTAGACCTTCTCCAGGTTATCAATATCATTCCTGGAACATGATGTCCTTCACTGAGCACTGTCCTGGAGTTGAGTCTGACCAAGGAAAAGGACCTCTGGATAGTCACCTTTGTAGTGGTGGACACAACGTTAGCTCTGTGGCTGCCAGAGCACATTATTGACTCATTATCAGCTTGTGGTCTACTGAAATCTCTGGATATTCTTCAGACAAATTGGAGTGTGACCAGAGATCTTCTATCTTATATGTGTGATCTGACTTTTTTTAAATCATAGTATAAGATTCCATATTCTCCCCCAATACATTTCATTTTGCTCAAATTGAATCCAGACTCTATCATTTCCCACATGTCGAATCTTCCTTCCCACCTGACACCATCTGAAAAACTGGCCAGCAGACTGCCTCTGCCTTCATCCAAGTGTCGGGAATCTCAAAGTACATCAGTTCTAATTGTCAGGTTTGGTCATAGGCACAGTTGTGAAACCTCAAGCTGACTTGGAATGTGCAGTGGGTGACCCAACAGAGAGAGCACTGGGTCTGAAGTCAGAAGACCTGAGTTCAAATCCAGTCTCAGACACCTAATAGCTATGTGATCCTAGGCTGAAGACCCATCAACTCTCTCTGCCTCAGTTTCCTCAACTGTAAAATAGAGCGTTCTCAGGGTTAGTGTGAAGATCACATGAGATAAAGTTTGGAAGGTTGTGAGTACATAGTAGGTACTTAATAAATGATTGTTTCCTTTCTTCCCTTTTACCTCCTCTTCTGCCCTCCCAGCGAAGAGCTCCTGATTCTCATACATTTATTCACCCCTTCCTTTCAACTCAAACCACCCCCAGCAAAATTTGCTGTTAGGAAAGGATCTCATCTCAGTCATTTATACCTCAATAAGAATCAACATATTAAACTGTCACCTACCTCTGGAAGGCTACATTCATTTTAAAGCACTTTCCAGGGTCAGTGATGGGCAAGCATAAGGGCCTTCCCCAGATCGCTTGGATTTTACTGGACAGCTATGTTTATCGGGAGAGGGGCAGGCTACCCAGCATCCTACACTCACAGCTTTTCCTGCTGAGTTCCAGTCTCAGTTCTTACTAGTTGTGTAACCTTGCACAAGTCATGCTACCTCTCTGAGACTTCTGACTCCAATACTTCAAAATAACAGTGATCATTTTGGGTGTGTTCAACTGACACAGACCACACATTCTTCAAGCCTCTACCTTCAACTACAAAAATTAGTTAGGGTGGAGCTGTGAACTGATCCAACCATTCTGGAGAGCAATTTAGACCCAGCAATATCACTTCTACAGCTGTATCCCAAAGAGATCATAAAAATGGGAAAAGGACCCATGTGTACAAAAATATTTATAACAGCTCTTTTTGTGATGATCAAGAACTGGAAATTGAGGGGATGCCCATCCATTGTGGAATGGTTGAACAAATGTAATGGAATACTATTGCACTATAAAAAATGATGAACAGGCAGACTTCAGAAACTCCTGGAAAGACTTATATGAGCTGATGCTGAGTGAAGCAGGCAGAGCCAGGAGAACATTCTACACAATAACCATAGCCACAGTGTGCAAGAACTGATTTTGATAGACTTAGCCCTTCACAGCAATGCAAGGGCCTAACACATTTCCAAAGACTTATGATACAAAATGCCATTCATATCCAGAGAAAGAACTATGGAATCAAAACACAGAATAAAGCAGACTATTTTCTCTTTTGTTGTTTTGGTCGGGTTTAGTTTTTCTCATGATTTCTCCCATTCATTTTAATTCTTCTATGCAATATGACTAATGTGAAAATGTGTTTAACAGGAATGTATGTGTAGAGCTTACGTAATATTTCATGCTATCTTGGGGAGAAAAATTGGAACTTATGGAAGTGAATGCTGAAAACTGAAAACAAATAAATTAACAAATTTGGGGGTGGAATTAGGATGGACAAGATAATTGCCAAGGTCACCTGCCAAGACTCTACTCCCTCACAATTCCCTTTCCCAGGGAATCCTCTGGTGTAGACAACATTTTCTCTGGAAGCTAGTCTTGTAGCCACTTTCTTGGGTCAATCCCAGAGTGGTTCTTCTTTACTATCAAAATGTCCTAAAAGAAACATTTTTTCTGGGTATTCCTTTTCCTTCCCAATGGATAATGAGGATGAAGGGAGCAAGAAGAATGGTGGAGTCCTGTCAGAGCAGGTTCTCATCCCTTCCAGGAAAGGGATGCTTTAGGGATCCCTCGATGTGGGAGCAAATCCAGGTTCTTGGAGGGCATGCCCCTTACAGAGGGCATGAGAGCTGTCTTCTGGGATGGGAAGGGTTGTCTAGAAGGAAAGGACTTAGCCTTTTTCTGCTCAGCCCCAGATGCCAGGTCAGGAACAGTGGGTAGAAATGACAAGAGGCAGACTTTCCTTCGCAAGGAAGACTTTCAAATGATTAGAGTTCTCCTAGAGGACAATGGCCTGTCTCAGAAAATGGCAGCTTCCTCATTCCCTATAAGTCTGCTGGCAAAGTCTGACTGACCCTCATTGCAGAGAGGGAGAAGAATTCTGGCTGAGGAAGGGCTTGGAGGAAGACTTTGTCCCATGGCTATCATTGGAGAGCACATCTCACACAAGTGTGGTGAGGCTTGGGACCAGCTTGGCCAAGACTTGAAGGATTTTCCAGCCATGGAAACTTTCAATATTCATTGACCAAGATGTAGAAAAGACCCAAATTGTATGAGTGAAAGGGATGTCCCACACCAATACAATTCCAGACCTCAGAAGCACTACGGTATTAATAACCACTTTCACCTTTATGGTACACTTTTTTTCAGGGACTTTCAAGAAATTGAATATGGAATGTTTAGAACATCTAAATTTCAAGAACCATCCTCATCCTCTCATTGAGGGACTATGAAGCATGCCTGCTTGGGAAAGATTGTATTTATACCAATCTAGACAGTTAGGTGCTATGGTTGATAGAATGATGGACCTGGAGTCAGGAAGACCTCAGTTCTAGTACTACCTCATACACTCACTAGTTGAGTGACCCTAGGCAAGTCATTTCACCATTATCTACCTCAGTTTCCTCATCTATAAAGTATGGGGTTGCACTCAATTGCCTCTAAGCTCCCCTCTAGCTCTAAGTTGTTCATCCTTCATTGTCGAAGATCAATGATATCACGGGTGATGTCTTGCCTTGCTCATGAGTTGGATTTAGGTGAGACAGAGTCGCTCAAAAATCAGCCTCATTGTCTCTTCCAGAGTCATCCAAGTCCAGTGGCAGGACCAAGGTCAGAATGACTGGCCTGGGATACAGTAGATGACCTTAGCATCTTTGATGCCTGACCCAGCTCTAAGTTCTCCACAGCGCCTGCTTCATGGCCTTTGGCATAAATGGTTCTCATCCATCCTTTCCACCAGGGGAAGCCTTCACATACTTGGGGTAGACCCCCACTAGCTCAGCAAAGGGTTTGAGACCCCGTGATTGCCCTCATCCTGGTTTAACCTGTCTGCCGAAATGGTTTACTGGGGTATGGCTGCTGTGTATGTTCCAGCTTCTTAGAATCACCAGTGAGAGCTGGGTAAAGGGGGACACCAAAGATGGATGAGGAGCCCTCACTCCATGGGGCTGGGCCTCTCTGAATACCCCATACACCCACTGACTCCAAGGCCAGGTCTCTCAGCTTTAAGTTAATGATACTAGGACCACAAGGACACTGGTAACCTGGCCCTCTCTCCCTCCCTTCACTATCCCCACAGATGTAGAGCTCTGCCCAGGGTGAAATGTAAATATTTAATCTTGTGAATTTATGCTTCTGCGAAATTTTTAAAATCCTACTTCCTGTATTTCTCTCCTCAAAGGGAGGGCTTCCTGGGGTGTGGATAATCCAAGCACAAACCAGGTGGTAGGAACCTCTGGAAGAGATGGAGAGGAAGAAGATGGCCCTGCTCTGAAAGTGACTGGGTGCCAACTGCTTTTGAGAGAGATAACACTAGTTATTAGAGAGCTGCTAAAATGGAGGTGGGGCTGTGGGCCTTATCTCTAAGACAACCACACCAGCCTGGCTGTTATCCCTCCAAAGTCCCCCTTTGGGTCCTTCAGGCCTTCCCAAATCTCTCTGACACCCTTTGGGTTTTCTTAGCTAGATACTGTAATGGTTTTTCATTTCCTTCTGCAGCTACATTTTACAGGAAACTGAGGCAAATAGGGTTGAGTCACATGCTCAGGGTCTCACAATAGATAAGTATCTGAGGACAGATTTAAACTCAGATGCTTCTGACTCCAGGCCAGATATTCTATCCACTGTACCATCTAGCTGCCTGCTAAGAACTCTTCACAGCTACTGGGGCAGGAGCCCTGGGGAGATTCCAGCACTGTCCCCTTCCTCTCCTGCCCAGCCCCTATTGCCACAGGGCTGTGGCAGGTACCCCATGGGTAATTCGGTACTGATGGTAGAGACCAGGAAGAGCCCCTGTCTTCCTCTCTCCCTCTTTTGGCTTGGGTGGGAGCAGAGGAAGGCCCAAAGGACTTAGAGGCATAAGTGGATTGCCTTCTGCCCCCAGGGTCTCCCCAGCCTCACCAGTCTTCCTGAGTTCCCTATTACTTACTGGTCTAGCATCATCCTCCAGCCCTTCCTTCCTCTCAGCCCACACACTATCAGCCAGTCTTGGCAGTTCCCTTAAGTGCCTTCTCCCCACCCACTCATCGACTGCCCTGGATCAGACTACCCTCACTTCTCACCTTGACTTGCTACAGAGTCCACATTAGTTTCATTTTATCTTTTCATCAAATCAGTGAGTGAAACACAATAATTTATTCCAATTTTATGAATGAGGAAACTAGTTCATATAGTTCCAAGGTCTCCCAACTAATTTGTCTGGATTTGAACCAGGTCTTCCTGGCCCCTATGGACAGCTATGTGGTACAGTAGATAGAGTAGTTCAAATCCTCTTCCTGAGTTCAAATCCAGCCTCAGACATTTACTAGCTGTATGTCCCTGGACAAGTCACTGCAGCCTGTTTCTTCATTTGGAAAAGCAGCTTGAGAAGAAAATAGCAAACCACCCCAGTGTCTTTGCCAAGAAAACCCCAGATGGAGTCACAAAGTATCAGACACAACTGAAAACAACTAAACAACAAAATCCCTGTTTCTAACCCTGCATACACAGAATAATTAGCTACTTGGAAAGAGTCAGACTTGTCAGATCTCTTGATTCCTGGGCCATGTCTATCTTTCTTCTACAGAACAGTGTTCTAGGGACAAGTGTTTGGCAAAGCTAACTCAGTCCCTACCTCTCATCTCCAGGCATGTTCCTGGTATTCTTAATGAACCTAGTCAATGTTCTCTTAATGAGCCTAGACAATGATTACCTTCTAAATGTCAGCTTCACATTAAAGCCAAGCGCCACAGGAAAAGTATGTAATAAGGAGATGGAATTCTCCATCCCTATAAGCTGAAAATGGTCCTTCTTTATAGTAACTAAGATTAAATGTTCCTGGAAAAGTAAAACCTGCCTCCCAAGAGATGAGCTCAAAGGATGTAAACAAATAATTTGCAAATGAAAAAATGCCTACTAGCAATGACCATAAGAAAAAAAATGTTCTAAGTAATTTCTCCAAGAGAGATGTAAATGTACATGACTGGTGGGTTTTATTATATACCCAACAAATTGACAAAAATGATTTAAAAAATGAAGAGATGTTGGAGGAACGAGGGAAGGCAGCCACACTAATACACTGTTGGTAAAACTGAAAACAACTATTCTGGAAAACAATGCGGAATTATGAGAGAAATGTCCCTGGAGTGTTCACATTTTTAGATGCAGAAATCCTATTACTGGGGATATAGGTTAAGGAAATGAAAGACAGAAAGAAAAAGTTCCTTATAGATCAAATTACTCACAGTAGCCCATTTTATGGTAGAAAAGAAGAAATTACCTATTAATTAGGAAATGACTGAACAAAATATGGTATATGACTGTAATAGAATATCAATACACCATTAGAGACAATGAACATGAAGAATCCAGAGAAACCCTTTTTTTCTGAACTGATACAGAGGAAAATAAGCAGATGCTGGAGGAAAAACTTCCATCTCTAGACCTTTGCTCAGCCCTTTGCAGTACTTGCAACGTATTCCCTCCTCTTAGAGACTCTCTCTCTTTTCGTTTGAAGATGGAGCCCAGGCACCACCTTCTTCTACAAGCTCACTGGGAGTCTGGATGACTTCATTCTTTGTACTTAAGACAGTTCTCATCCTTCTTCTAACACTAATTAGTCATCCCACACCTCTGAGCTCAGCTTCCTCACAGGAAAGTGCTTGTTATTGTCAAAATGTGAGTTCTTAGTCACCGTCCATATTCCAAAAGATGTAGGATTTTCTTGATGTGTGTGTGTAGCTCCTGCTCTGAGTCGTCCCCCAGCTCCCACACACACATGTGGGTTAAGTCCTGACAGCTCAGCCTTGGGTTCTAGGACATTGTGGGTCAATTCTCTCTGTGCTGTCAGACATGAGGTCCCTTTGACTAGCCAGCTTCATTGCCATTTAGCAAGTTTAGCACAATGGTGTTCAGCATAGTCACTTACTAAGACGGCATGCTAAAAATAATAGCTAGAAAATGGTCTTCATGTAAATTTGTGAGAGAGCACATTCCCCAATGCACCAGGGGTCTAGGGAAAGAGCGGGCTTCATCTTAGAATACCATGGTAGCAAAGGTATTTCCCAATAACTGTTACCAGAGGGCTTCAAAGTCCTTCCACTGAGTCTTTACCTAGTTCACCTTGAGTGCAGCCAACTTAACAAGCATTTTTTAAGCACTTACTGTGTGCTAGGCATTGGGCTAAATAGCAAAAGTCAAAGAGAGTCCTCCTCCTCTAACTGAGGAGACCACCCAGAATAATGCCATACAGACAAGTTAAACAGAATGCCTTGGAGGGAGTTTGGAGGGAGACTAGAGCATTATGGAGGGGGAGAAAAGCTTCTAGAGAAGAGAGGGTTTTAGCGGAGGCTGGAAGGAAGCCTGGAGGTCAAGCTGGGGAAGGAGGGCATGCCTTGAAGCCCTTCCTCTCTGAGGTGAAAACTGTTCTGTTAGTAGGTTTTTCTGAAGTGTGGGTGTGATTTTCACAAACTCTCTTGAATTGGTAGATGGGGATGTCTCTCATGCTGCTGCTAAATGCCATGGCCAATTGAGGATAGGGAGGAGAGAAATGGCCAGCTAGATGGAGCCATAGTGCCGAGTGCTGGATATGAAGTCAGGAAGACCTGAGTTCAAATGTGGCCTCAGGCACTTACTAGTTGTGTGACCCTAGGCAAGTCACTTTACCCTGTTGACCTCAGTTTTCTCATCTCTCAAATGAGTTGGAGAAGGAAATGGCAAACCCTTCTGGTATCTTTGCCAAGCAACCCCAAATGGAGTCATAAAGAGTCACACACAACAGAAATGATCGAACAAAAAGAGAGAAATTCCCTCCTTCCTTCCTTCCTTCTTTGAGTGCAAGACTCTGTTCCACAAAATGTTCCCAAATTAGGACTTTCTCCCACTTTGAAACTATGGGAATTGATACAGGGTTTAGTTATTTGAAGTTCCTGTGGCTAATCTTTTTGCTCATCCGGTCTGTGGATTCTTTTTTGACTCCCTCAGAAAGGTGTTCAGTACCTCATAAAGGTATCTACTCTGGCTGAATTTCTAAGTAAACACTCCACTAACAAACATCATTCCAGGTGTGTTGGCTGGGGAGTTAGTCTAAGACCAACCCTCTTCCAGAGATGGCCATTGCAGCCATCTGTGTACAGATCTCAAACAGAATCACAGACCTCAAGGGACCCCAGCAGTCTGACTTGTGATAGAGTATTCCTGAGCTCATACTGGTTTGATCAGCCGCAGTTGGACACACTGTACCTTGACCCCAACATAGTGATGCCAGTTTGGTCCTCTTTGAGAATGAGAGACAACAAGCAATCAATTGGTTCTACCTGAATAACAATTCTGCACACCTGGCCAATGGCCACACAGCTCCTGGTCAAACCCTACCCCCCACCCACCTCCAGGAAGCTCATTCTCCTTCACTGGGAGAAAGTCTTTTCTTATAATGAGTTTCAGTTGACTTGTTTTTAACTTCTCTAAATGTTCCTGGTTCTGCCCTTTTAGGTCAGGCAGATGTGACAGGCCCTTCCAAAATGTACAGTCAGCTACCATGTCAATCAGTCAAATACTTATTAAGTGCCCAGTGCATGCCAGACAGAGTTCTGGATGCTGCAGATACACAGACAAAAGTAAACTTTTCTGTCCACTGGGAACTCGTGGGCTAGTCAAGGAAATAATATGTATACAAAATGGCATCCAATTAAAGAAGAAAGAGAATAAGTGGGGCAGGGCAGGATAGGATGGAGGGAAATAGAGTTAATCTTTCACGACATGATTATTATGGAAGTGTTTTGCATAACTGCACATATATAACCTATATTGAAGTGCTTGCCTTCTCAATGGGGATAGGTGGGGAGGGAAGAAGGGAGAGAATTTGGAACTCAAAGTTTTAAAAAAAAATGTTTAAAAAAAGTTTTTACATGCAACTGGATATAGAAATCTAGCTTGCCCTTCAAGAAAGTAAAGGGGAAGGAGATGGGGGGGAGAATGATAAAAGTGAGGGCAGACTGGGAGAAGGGGTAATCAGAATGCATGCCATCTCAGAAGGAGGGGGAGGGGAGAAATGGGGAGAAAATTTATAACTCAAAATCTTGTGGAAATGAATATTGAAAACTAAAAATTAATTAATTACAAAAAGAAAACTTGAAAAATAAATTTAAAAAATAGCACCCAAATGATTCAAGGACTGGGTAGGGAAAGGACCTCATAGCTAGGGGGCCTCAGGAGGACTTTTGGTGTGTATCAGTCCTTGACCTAGGTCTCTAGAAATTCTAAGAGGCACAGATGAGAAGGCATGGGGGCCAGTCAGAGTAAAGGTTTGGAGGAGGAAATGTCAAATCAGTAGTGAAGGACAGCAAGAAGACCAGCTTGGCTGGGCATGATCTCCAGATCCCTCTCCAGTCTGGCAACCCCTTTCTCACGACACTTACCAAGGTGTTTCCTAAAATGTGGCATCCAAAGCTTCAGCCATCCGTTCCTTCTCATCCTGAGCAGTTCTCGTCCATATCTTTACCAAAGTCTCACAACTCCTAGATACCTTCAGAGGGCATTCAAAGATTTTTCCTATGCATATTAGTACAGCCCTTAGACTGATCATCTCTCCCTCTCAGAACTTTCTCTCTGTTTTAAAACTTTTGCTGTTGTTCAGTCATTTCAACTGCCCTACTCTTCAGGACTGTTTCAGGGTTTTCTTGACAAAGATACTGAAATAGTTTGCTATTTCCTTCTCCAGATCATTTTACAGATGAGGGAAACAGGATTATTAAGTGCCTTTTTCCAGGGTCACATAGCTAGCAGGTATCTAATTTGAACTCAGGTCTTTCCAACTCCATGCTGGGCACTCTATTCACTGTGCCATCTAGCTGCCCGTTTTACATGTTATTTTAAAATAATTTTTATTATTTTAAACCTAACAAGCATTAAAACATAAACATTTCTCATATACCAAGAACAGGAAAAACAAAGTACTGCAAATCTGGAGAATCTCTGCTATCTTTAGTTTCTTTTTTTTTTTTTAAAGAGAGGGGAAGCAAGGGAGAAGTATTGATTACATCCCTATCATGTGTCCATGCCAGGCACTTTATTCACTGTGCCATCTACCTGCCCGTTTTACATGTCATTTTCAAATAATTTTTGTTATTTTTATTTTATTATTTTAAACCTGACAAGCACTAAAACATAAACATTTCCCATATACCAAGAACAGGAAAAACAAAGTACTGCAAATCTGGAGAATCTCTGCTATCTTTAGTTTCTTTTTTTTTTTTTAAAGAGAGGGGAAGCAAGGGAGAAGTATTGATTATATCCCTATTATGTGTCAGGTACTGTGCTAAGTGCTTTAAAATATATGATAAATACAAATAAACTTCAAAACAGGCTTGTTTGTCTGTATCTTCCTCCAAACTTCTATGTATTATTTTTAAAGCATTTCAATAGCTTTTAAAAAATTTTTTTCTTAGCATCATATCCCTAGTCTTTCTTCTCTTCCCCACTTTTTTAAAGCAAATTTTGTTTAAAACCAATTAGAAAATGCACTCTTTGGGCATATCTGACCATGTTTGGTCAGCCACCTTTCCATCAAGAGATGGGCAATGGGCTTCCTCAATGGTCCTCTAGAGCTGTGACTGGGAATTGAATGGTTCAGAGTCCTTGCATCTTTCTCATATTGTCATAGCATACGTTGTTCCCTTGCTTCTGCTCACTTATTTTGCATCAGTTCACTGAAATCTCCCCAGATTTCTATGAATCCATCCTTTTTTGCTAGTTCTTAAGGCACAGTAATAGTCTTCCCTCTTATGGTAAAAATTGACCCACTTAAATAATCAGATACGTCTTTAATGATGTCCCCTCCTGATAATGAGTCCTTGCTGGTAATAAGCTGCTTTTACCCAACACAGACTTCTCCTTCAGGTCACCCACAAGCCTGGTCCTTCTGGAGTCTTGCTGCTTCATGGTGCCAATCCATAGAGTGATACCTGGAGAATAACAGTGTTTGAAGAGATGGGCTTTGTCAGGCAAGAACAGACTTGCCTTCATTGAAATCACGGTGCAGTTTCCCAAAACCAGTTCAGCCTTGTCTTTTCTACTTATTTAATTCTGGATCCAGCTCCATGTCTATTCTCAGTTTCTGTTCAGAATCTAAGAGCTAATAGAACACCTCTATTCACCATTCACCTGAACAATAGGTAATTTTCATCCACCTGGATACATGTGTGGATTGCTGTGCAAGTCTCTTCTGAATGACTACATATCTGACTGAGATGACCTTAAAGTGTTACTGAGCTCCATAGAAATTCTCCTTCACATTTCTCTATGGCTTTAAGATATTACAAAGCAATTTCTTCATAACAGCACAGTGAGGTAGGAGATACAAGTGGTACATGTTTCCTCATTTTACAGATGAGGAAATTGAGTGTCTAGGAGTTAACATGACTTGTCCATGGGCATACCACTAAACGCCTGAGGTGGAATTTGAATTCAGGCATCCTGCAGCCAAATCTGGCACTGGACAAACAACACTGTCACCCAGGTTTGGGAATATTGGAGATTTTTTCCCCTTCCCCTACCCCCACCCCCATTTACTGTGTCTGTTTTCACTTGCTCATTTGTAATCATTTTCTTTCTTTATGATTAGATTGCAAGTTGTTTGAGGGCAGGGACTATTTCTTTTTTTGACACAGAACAGTAATAGGTACATAACAAATGTTTTGAAACACTTGAAGATTGATTTGTAACAGCTTGTTACAATTAGTTCATTTAAACCTTAAGGTTTGGGAGGAGGGAGATATAATGGTTCCCAAGGTCCATGTAGATGAACCCCAGTTAGGAAAATCTCTAATATTTAGGTTGAACTCTCTTCCTAACTTTATATTTATATCTATCTCTAGTTAACTTCTGGCATCTTGGTGACTGAAGTAAAATTCTGTCTAACTAAAAATGTTTGGGCAAGGAAACATATTATAGTGTCTGTCAATAGATGGGTAGCACCAAGATTGTGGGGGGGGGTTCCTTCTGCCTGGGTCTTCTTCTCCAAGATGTCTGTAGAGCTGATGATATTGTCTGTATCTTCCTTCTCTGTCACATCTCTCTTGGTCCTCGGGATGAGATAGAATGCCAAATTTGCCCCACCCTCTGGTATCTAGACCCTCAAAATCTCTCCTTCTGGTTATATAACCAAGTCTTTCACAGAATGACTGATTCAGATAGGTATGTTGGCCCTGTTCCTTCTTGGTTCTGATGGATTCCATGTGTTTTTACCTAACCAGGTAATCACTTTTAAGTGGGTCAAACATTGTAGCTCCAGCCTCACAGATCTATAAGGAATTCATCCTCCTTTTGCACTCTGCTCGGGACCTTCTTATGAGACAGACAGTGCCCAAGTTCAAGCCTGGGAGAGTCTTTGTAAAGGCATCTGGAGAGGTGGAGGCTCCCCTCTTCACCCCAACTCTGAGAATCCTTCAAGGCTCACTTTGGTGCTGCCTCTGAACGAATGAGAATAAATACAGTGCTGGGGAAAAGATGGGAAAGAAAGGCAGAAGAATGTAGAAGGGCTATTAAACAAACAAAACCCTGCTCCTGGTGGTAACTGGAAACTTCCCTCTTAAAAGAAATCCGTTCTTATTTCAGTCCAGTCCAGTAAATGTTGACTTGAAGAAAAGAGGGTGGGGAGGTCAAAAGATCTGGGATCAAATTCTAGTTTTGGCACTTAGGATGATGGAACTGACCAGCACTGATCAAATTGATTTTACTGGTTGTCTGACCTTATGCAAGTTACGAAGTGTTTTGGAATGAGAGGGTTGGGGGCCAGATGGTTTCAAAGGAGATCTGTCGGGATTCTCATGGCCAATCTCATCACCAAAGAGCCCTGGGTTTGGAACCTGGCTCTGTTCCGTCCTCTGTCTGGACTCCTGCTTTCTCTCCCGCTGGGCAGGACAAAGTGCTCGGACTACGAGGCCACCTCTCGGGGCGCAGTCTAAGACAAGGCGGCGCCAGGTGAGTCTCTGTGCCCGATCCGGCCAGAGGGGTTGGGGGAGGGGGGAGGCCGGTCGCAGCAGGTGAATGTGGCCGCTGCGCTTCTCTCCTACGGGCGCCAGGCGTCGCCCCCACTCCTCGGGCCAGCCGGCCACCCCGCCCGCCGGCCTCGGAGCCACTCCGCGAGGGGGGGTGAGGGGAAGGGGGGGACCGCGGGGGAAAAGGAGGAGGAGGGAGAAGGGAGGGGGGAGGGGGGAGCCAGTCCACATTTCCTGCGTCCTCCGACTCGCTTGCTCTCTAGCAGTCACTGAAGAGAAGGAGAGTGGGAAGGCAGGAGGCCGGAGTCGAGCACAGCTGGCCAGCTGCAGCCGGCCCCCGGGGTGTGTGCATGCTCCTCGCTGCGCCGGTGCCCTCCCTGAGGCCGCAGGCGGCCTGGGGCTGAGTCGGCCGGCCTGGGGGGAGCCGGCGGCACCGGCGCGGCGGCGGGAGATGCGCAGTGGCCGCGCTCCGCTGTCCAAGGAGCAGCCCGGCTGGACGCAGGGCCCCGAGGTAAGAGGAGAGGGCCGGGAAGCGCAGCGGGGAAGAGGGGAATAGGTCCCGGGATGAGGGAGCGGGCCAGCCAGGCTGCCTGGGGTACCCGCTGACGGACGAGATGATTGAGAATCGCGCTGATGCTCGGGCCCGGGCACCGCCCCCAGCACCAGGGACCCCCGCACCCGACCCGCACCCGCGCCCAACTTCCTGCGCTTGTTCATCAAGAAGCGGCTCCGCCGCCCCCTCCCCCAGCCGCCGACGTTTGTGTAGTTGTTGTTGTTGTGGGGGGGTGCTTTTGCTGGTGTGGGCTTCCGTGCGCCTGTCAGTGTGTGTGTGCGCTGTGTGTGTGTGTGTGTGTGCGCACACGCTCGCTCCGGAGCCATGGGAGGGGGCGTGTGGGTGCGCTTCTGTGTATTGTGTGGCTGTGCCCAAGTGTGCGTGGGATCGTGTATTTTGTGTGTGTGTGGGGGTGCCAGCCTGCGCGAACATACGCTTACATATATGCATCATGCGTATGTATGGTGTATGTGTTCATTTGCACTTGTGTGGGTTTGACCATGTGTGTATATTTGGGGAGTGTGTGTATGTGTGTTTGTGTGTGTGTGTGTGGAGGGGGTCTCCTGCACTCGCGGGCGACTGGACTCCGACGAGCTTGGGGAGAAAGTGCGGACTGGGCGCCGGGCCCGCAGTCCTGGGCGGGGGGCGGGCAGCGCCAGTCCTGCCCTGGCATCCCTCCCCCGACATCCCTCTCTCCTCCCCAGCTGGAGAAAGGGGGCGTGGGCGCCGCTGGGACACACCCACCTACCCACAGACACATACACACCCAGACACCGTCACCCCCACCCACCCGCAAACATCCACACCCACACACTTGCATCCCTCAGCCAAAGTTGGGAGCCGGTCGCCTCTTCGGAAACCCAACCCAGCCTGTGCCTTGTCCCAGCCCCACTCCCCACTTTTGAGTGGACCGGGGGGAAGAGATGTTCTCCTTGCCCAGGGCCCCTCCCCATAGTAGTGGGGGGGCATAGAGGTCACCCACGTACTGGTGAGAAGAGAGTCGGAATCAGCCTGGAAACTAGCAGAGGTGACCTAAATTCCTCTCAAACACTAATCACCTTGTTATTTTAAAAGATAATTCTGGAGAAGTTGAAAAGCCCCCCGCAAACGTCAGGGCTTCGGTGCTGCGCTCTCCTCGGGAGCCAGGCCACGCCCAGAACTGGTCTCCAGGGTGCCGGCCCAGGGCACCTCGGAGGGTTTCCTAGCATCGCTTTGAAACCGAGGCCCGAATGAACTCGGGGGTCAATGAGCTGGGCCTGAGCCCCCAGGCGCGGTTCGAAGACCCGGGTCAGCCCGGCTCTGCGGGACACTTCCTAACGCTGAGTCAGCCGCTTGCCGCGTCTTTGTTTTTTCCCAGTCGTACAATGACATGCCATCCAAGGAGGTTTGTTAGCCCTACTGGACCCAGGGAGGACCACGGGGCCGGGTTAGTGGCCACGATGTAGCATGGGAGCGGATCAGGGGTGTCGGGGCCTCTGTTCCTTACGGCCCTGGAGTTTCCCTTCTCATTCTCGTATTTAATTTTATGCTTTTAAAATCATTATCTGAGGAGTGCAGACCAGGACCTTTGCCTCCCACCTCCCCATCTTTGCCCTTTTTGATGGGTTTTCAAGCCAGTTTCAGAAACTCCAGGCCCATCGAACCTTAGCTGTGAACCTAGTGGGTTCCCGGAGCACAAGAAGTCAGACAGTCACCAGGGCTGGATAAGCCCTTCAGCGTAAAGGAAGGCAGCCTCTGCTCCAACCGGGGAGAGCACATTCGAAAAGCCTTAGAGACGCCGATAGGGAGAGGAGATGGAGGCCTGGGCCATTTTCGTGGGATGGGAAGTCTCCCGATGTAAATGCAACCGTGCCTAGGCGTAGTACAGAGGGAGCATCCGGCTTAAGTGACCTTCCCAAAGTTACACAGCTGGTAAGTCAAAGGTACAATTTGAACCCAGGGCTTTCTGACTCAGAAGGCCAGGTTGACCTCTCTATTCTTTCTGTACAATTTCATTAGAGTAGAGAGTACCCAATGATCCTGTCAGTCATGCCCCCAACTTGTATTGGAAAAGTTTAGAGACTTGCTCAAAGTTACAAGGATCCTATGTGTAGCTCCTAGAAGGATCGTATGTGTATGTCCAAAGAGAATCATATGTGTGCATCCAAGGAGGATCATATATGTGCATCTGAGGAGGATCACATGTGTAAATCCAAGGTGGGCTGTCTGGGCATGGTTTGCTTCCTTGGAGGTCAGATTTAAGCACAAAAGCACTCCACTTTCTTCATGTGTTATTTATCTATTTACATGCATAAAAGCACTCCTTAGCCTACTGTGTCCTAGGTATGTCCCAGGCCTTCCTCTGTCCTCCTTCTGCCTTCTCCCCACCCTCACTCAAAGTTGGCCTGTCTTCTGTACCATTCTTTAGCTTCTTGAGTTTTCATTCCAAGGTAACAGCCAGTTTATCTGATCGTTTATCCATGTTAATATGTTAATGGCCTTAATGTGCTAATGAGCTCACTTCTTATCCTGGGTAGTATCTGTTTTTAATAACAGGTCTTTGGAAGGGACTTTACTAGTGGGATCTGGGGTGGTGCAGGGGCTGCTGAGAGAGATACCCTGAACAAGGTGGGTCAATCTTGTGTTGCCTCTCGGTTGGGTTTAGATCAGTGTGTCCTTGTTCTGTCATGGGCCCATTTGGGGTTTCTCTGACAGATGGCGGAGCAGTTTTCCATTTCCTCTCCTACTTATTTTACAGGAAACTGAGCAAATAGGATGAAGTGACTAGCCCAGGGTCCTACAGCTAGTAAGGGTTTGAGGCCAGATTTGAAGTCAGGAAGATGAGTCTTCCTGACTCCAGGTCCAGCACTTTATTCACTGTACTACATGGCTGCCCTTAGTTTTCTCTGTGTTCTTTGGTGCTGTGGGCCAAACTGAGTCAGCTGGGTTTAATCAGAAGAAAGGGACTATGCCCAGGTGCTCAGAGTCCTGACCCTCTGTTCTGGGGGATCATGAGAAAGCCCAGATGGGAATGTCAGTGGCCCAAATTCTATTAATACGCAGAAAATATAGATACCTTACAAAGTCCCTCAGATATTTCCATGTCTCTCATTCTGAACTCAACTTTGCCTCTTGATACAAGAAAATGTGACTTAGTCTCTCTTTTAATCCTAAAAAAGTTGGTCCACAACCAAGGGCAGGGAGGAGGATTAATCTTACTCTGAGCAGAACTGGGTAGACAGTAACATCAGGAATATTGGGAAGACATTTTGCAGATAAAGGGATTCTAGCTGGGACCTGAAGGAAACCAGGGAAGGCAGGAGGTAGAGATGAGGAGGGAGAGAGTTCCAGGCATGGGGGCTGCCAGGGAAAATGCCTACAGTTTGTAACTGGAGTGTCACGGAACAGCAGGGGGCCAGTGTCACTGGATCCAAGATTAGTGGAGGGTGGAATGTAAGAAGGCTGGAAAGGGAAAGGGGGCAGGTGAGGAAGGACTTTAGGTGCCAAACAGAGCATTATGTATTTGCCCCTGGAGGCAGTAGGGACCAGTGGAGTTCATTGAGGAGGAGGTGACATGATCAGACCTAAACTTTAGGGAAATTACTTTAGTGGCTGAATGGAGGATGGATCCACTTTGTGATACTGTCCCTTAGCTCCTTTAAACCTTGGAGATTAGTTTTCAATCTGAGCCCGAACCTAATTGCTACTTTCTAGCTGCTTGACCTTGGACGAATGACTTCTGTCCCATGGGCCTCTGGCACTTTCAAATAAAGGGAGGCAGACTTGCCTAGATAAACTGTGAGGTCCTGGTGCCTGCCTCCTCTCCTAAGCGCAGGTATCCCCCAGGAATCCTTCCTAGCACCCCGTCTTTTCTTCCTCTCTGCTACTTCACTTGGAAATCTCCTCCGCTGCCATGGATTCAGTGGTCAGCTCCCAGGTTCTCAACTCTGTTTAGTCAGCCCTAATATCTCCAGTCCCCAGACTCTTACTGGATAGCCCAAACTGGATGCCCTGTATATACTTGACATTCACTGTGCCCCAAACCTGAAACCTCCCTTCAAACTTTCCTATTCCTATCAAGGGGACCATCAACCCTCTTGTACCCCAAGCTTATACCCAAGTATAAGTCATCTTCAACTCCTCATTCTCATCTCCCATTCAATCAATTGCCAAGTCCTGTCAATTTTACCTCTATAGCATCTCTCCTAAACATCCGCTTTTCTGGCCTGGCATAGGTCCCCATCACCTCAGCCTGGTCTATGGCAGGAGCTGCTGGAAGGTCTGCCTGCCTCATCTCTCCCCACTTCTGTGCACTCTACTCAACTGCCAAGCTGCTGAGCATGCCACCCCATATTCACCAACCTCCAGCGGCTCCCTCTGGCCTCCAGGATCAAATAAATAACCCTCAGTTTGACTTTTAAGGCCATAGGCACCCATGGCTCTTCCCACCTCTCTATCTCCCTAGGATTTGCCCCTCATTAATGTGCCGTGTGGTCCAGTGACCCTGGGCCTTTTGCCTGCTGTGCCCCCATTCAGGAAGCTCTCCACCTCCTGATGGACCCACGTGAAGTCCTCTCCTCTAATGCCAGTGGTTAGCTCCTCTTCATCCTGCCTTAGTCTTGTTAGTACAGAGCTGTTTACAAATTTTCTCCCCAATTAAACCCCGAATTCCCATACCTAATAAATACTTGTTAACTGACATTTTGTGATTCGCTGACCACTGAACTGTTGTGGCCCTCTGTCCTGACCTGTGGCTTTCCTGATCTTGGCAGCACAGATAGAAAGGAGATGTCTTCTCAACACCACCCGCTGTCTGGGTATTGTTTGCTGCTGCTCATTATAGGAGGGCAGGTTAAATATCTGAGGGGGAGGTTCCTGCCTCCATGGAAACAAATCAGGGAGTGTTCCCCAAACTGGCCTGATTTCTACAGAAGCCATTTCTCCAGCCTTCTCTGCTCGTCTGAGCTCTCAATGTGAGTTTACAAATCATTAATGACAAAAGAGGGCGAGAGATGGGCAGGAGAGGGAGCAAAAGCCAGGGGCTGGAGGAGAAATTCAAAGGCTGAACATCTTGGCCACGACTAGGTGAGTGAGTCACTGGGAGGCGGGATTCATCTTCCCAGTGGGTGCCTCATGAAGAATGGTAAACAGTGGATTGATGCAAAGTGGGGGGCTGGGGTGAGTGCAAAGAACTTTGATGACCTGACTCTGTGGTTTAATTAAGTCTTCTGCCCCTTACTGAGCGTCCCTGTAAACCATTTTACCCATCTGAACCTCAGGGGTAACTTCTCTGTGTTAATATGTTCATTGTCTTAAGTAGCTAATGAGCTCTCCTTCCCACCCTGGGTCCCACGTTCTTCAAAGTAATCAATCCTTTTGGAAGCAGTTCCCTCCATCCAACGAATGACTTTAATAATGGCATCTGGGGCTGGGGAGGGGGGCGGGGTCAGGCTGCTAGGGAAAGCCTCATCTGTAAAATGGGCACAATCCCACATCCTGCACCCACCCACTCCTTAGGGTCAGTGACAACTTCATGTAAAATGACCTAAAGATTTGTCAATCCTGAAATATTTATTGCTATTATCAGTTATTGTTGTTGCTGTTAATAGACCGGGTTTATGCCTTCATTAGTCTAGATGAACAAACCCCTTCTATCCATGCAGATTGGCTGCTAAGCCACAAGGCCAGCCCGTGTCAACGGCAAGACTCAAGCCCAGGGCTTCTGCCTGAGCTCTCTCGCCATCCTGCTCTGTTGCCCCTCCTGTTGTGCCGCTATCTTTCAGAATGTCTGATGGATGCAATAGGGGTTGAGGGATGCAGAGATGGGGCTCTGGAGGTGGGGCACTGCTCTGAATTCCTCCCGGAGATGCTGTCTGTGTGGATGTGGCAAACCCTCACTTGTCCACTCAGTGCTTGTGTCTGTAAGCACAGAAGGCGTACATTTGTCAGTGGGTAATGGGGCGTCTGGGAACCCAAGTTGGGACAGGAGTAAAGAGTGTCAGGAGGGTGTTAGCCTTGAACCTGCCCAGCTGAGCCCGGATCAGCTTTGCTTTGTTATTGAATGTTGATGTTTTTCCTTTCTGAGATCACTTGGACTTCCCACTACCCCACTAGAACGTACCCTCCGATGGAAGCAATAAAGGGGAAGGGGCTGATTCCATGTTCCTGGAAACTCCCTAGCATGGGATTTCTCCCCAAATGGAATGCTCCATCTTCACTGCTAGAGAGGCCATTGGGTAGCCTCAAGGAAAAGATGGAGGGCAGCCTGTCTGGGCTATGGTAAAGAAACTTCCTGTCCATGGGGGTGTTGGACTGAATGGCTAATAGGTTCCCATCCAGTTCTGAGTTCTTTTATTCAGTACTGTTCAATTAATTCTCTTATCCCGCCTTGCCTGGCAGCGTTTATACCATTCTGCCCCCAAGTTCACCACCTTTCTCAGAGTGGGAGGGAGACCTGCTTCTCCATCAGTCCCCAAATCAAGAGGATGTGTTCCACTCATCTTCCATGTTTGTTGTTGTTGCTGCTGTAGCCATTGGGTGTCTTGCTCTCCTGCATCCATTTTTTCCATGTCCTGTATGAATTCCTTGAGCCTGGCCCTGTTTCTTTGGGTTCCTCCTCCTACTGGTTTCTCACTGTGTGGTGGCATCCTGCCCCCTTCAGTCTGTGCAGCCACTTTTGAGTTGGTGGATACCCATCCCCTTGCAATCACTGAGGAGCTGCTGCCTCTATGGGGGCCTTTCTTCTTTCTGTCTTGGACTTTCTACCCCCAGATCATTGAGCAGAGGCCGAAGAGAAGCCTGGCTTACTAGGAAGGACCAACGGTGGGACCTAGGGGAGTCCGGGCTGCAGATCCTGCCTTTGTATTCAGAGCAGGGCAAGGCAGGGTAGGGCAGGACAGGGCAAGGTGAGAGTTCATTTTCTAACAGAATTTCTTTGCCAGTGTCTAGGGTCCAATGCTTCTCTAAGTAGATAATGCCCCTCACACTGTGGGAAATTCAAGTGAACATCAATCACTCTTGTTTTGTGTCCTCATTCTGCTCTGTGCTCTGTGGAGCTGCTTGCCAGTTATCTGTGGCACAGCCTGATTTGGAAGGTCCTTTATATGGAGGCTTTCTTCCTTTTCTCTTTCTCTCTAATCAAAGGTATCTGAGCCTTTCCCACTGGGTCTCTCTGCTCAGAGGAAGCCTCACCTTGGGCCTTTATTGGGTCTGTTCAGCTCTCTCCCAGGTGCTGGTTTAAACAGAGCAATGCACCTGTGGCTGACTTCATTGTAAACAGTGGAAATAATTGGCCCAACTTCTGAAACCCAGGCCAGACACAGGGCTTTTGAAGCTCAATGCCATGGCACCCTTGGGAGGGCCAGGCAGCCTAGAGGCAGGGGCAAGATGGCAAGTAGGGGATGTACTGGGGCCACCTCCTGGAAAATCTCATTGAGTCACTCCTGTTTGCTCTGCCCTCCCCTAGCTCCAGCCTTTACCCCTCATCATGGGATGGTGTTCATCCCTCTGACAGGGATGGGCAAGGGGCTTTAGGAATCATATAGTCTGTCCCTGAGGAAAATGAAATCCCAGAAGATTTCTCCTCAATTTGATTGTGAGCTCCTTGAGCTCACAATCTTTTGCCTCTTTTTGTGTCCCTAGTTCTTAGCCTAGGGCCTGGCACATATTAGGTGCTTAATAAGTGCTTATTGACTGACCTACTGAGGTGAAGGCTCAAACTCACCTAGTAAATAACAGAGCTGAGATTTGAGCTAAAGTGGCAGATTTAAGTTCCTGATCAGGAAGAACTCTCTGAAAACCAGCACTGCTTGAGAGGGGAGTGCTGAGAAGACCAGGGAAGCTTCCCCACCTTGGTGGTCTTCAGGCAAAGGATGGTGGAGGTCTACTTATCAGCTATGAAGGAGTAAGCATCTGTTAAGTGCCAGCTGTGTGCCAAACTCTGTACTGAGGGTACAAATAGAAGAAAGACAGTCTGTGCTCTGAAGAAACTTACACTCTTATTGGGGAAGGCAACACATAAGAGAAAGTTCAGCATCAGGGCAGATCCTTGGGGTTCAGGAGGTCAGGTGGTGGCCATTCCCACTCTGCTGGGCATAGACCAGGGTGGTGGTGGTTCCCCATCTCATCCAAACTTTTCTAACAATGAAGAGTCTCAAAGGGCTCTCAGTGGCTTGATAGGGACGAGTGAGGGAAAATGGACCCTCCTATAGTGGCTCATATTCCCACCATCTGGCTGGACCAAATAGGTTCTATGACAGTCTAACTATGAGGAAAAAGATGAGGGGGATGAGAGGAATTCCCATGGTTCTTGGTTCATCATTTCCCTCAAGCAGAAAGCTTTCATGCTCCTTTTCTATCTTGAAGATGGACTTGGGTGCAGTCTCTGTCCAAAGCATACTTAGTCCTCAATGAATGAATGAGGTCTAATCATAGCCATCTTGTTGACAGGTGTTTTTCAATCCAATTCAGCAAGTATCTATTCAGCTCCTACTTAGTAGAATAGTATAATACATCAATATTATGCTAGTATTATACTAGGTTCTAGGATTATAGAGAGAAAGGATAAATTCTTGACCTCAAGAGGTTTATATTTGATGGGGGGAAGGAGGGTATGGGCACACATAGTGTACAAGGATTAGTAAAATACAAGGAAGGAGTGATCTGAGAGGTTTCTAAAAGGATCAAGTAGAGATTTCAGCTGAGCAGATGCTTGGTAGAAGCTTTCATTCTTTGAGGTAAAGGTGAGGGGAGAGTGGGCTCCAGCTTTTAGAGAAAAGGATGTAGGAAGACCCAGAGACTGGAGAGGTTCATGGAACAGTGAACCCACCAATCTTTTGCATACTTGAAGGAGAGAAATGTATAATAGGACAGAAGAGGAAAATTCTTGTGTTCTGTGCTTTATCACAGAGTCACTTGAGAGTCAGTGACAGTTCATGAGCTGAGAATGGTCATGGTCAGACATGTACCTTAGGAAGATGGTCTGATAGCTCTGTGGATAGAGAAGGCTTTAGAGAGGGGAGGAGCTGGGAGCAAGGAGACCCAACTAACTAGATAATGGCCTCTTGGACTAGTCCAGAGTCACAGGCAGGATGCAAGTGGAGGGAACGAGTTTGAAGTGAGAGATGTTTGGGGGACCATCGACTCAGAGTTTTTAAGCTCTCACAAATGAGGAAAAACCAAATTGTCCCCTGGGCCTCTTGTGATGAATTAAGAAATGGTTGCTTCACTCCCAGAGTATTGATTCATCACCTCCTGTGTCTGATTGGGGGCTCCATGTTATAAAGACTCTTTTCAAGTGGCAGACTTTACATGGCATTTCTCCACAGTAGAATATAAGGCCTTGAGGGCAGAAAGTTTTCATGTTGATTTGGAGGCACAGTCAATACACCTCATAGTAACCAAGTAGCTTGTTAGATGGAACTGTGGAGGAGCCACTGAGGGTCTTCTTTTCAGGGGAGCACCTGGGACTCTCGAATGTTTTGGGGGAGGCTCACAGCATTCTGGTGAGTTTATAGAACTGTCTAGAAGGTAGTTTAGTAGCTCTTATGATTGCATAAGGCCAGGTTGGGCAAAAATTACCAGCATCCTCTTTCTGTCTCAAAGCAGAAGAAGCAAACCGAATTGTGGCCAGTGATGAGCAGTATCTGTGCCTGGAAAAGAGACTTAGTCAATAAGGCTTTTAAAAGCAGAAAGAGAATTCTCTGGGAGTCAAGGAGATTGCAAAATGAGGATAGACCCTGTTGGGTCAAGTCTAATCATCCATGAATTGAGTGGAATAAGATGGTCCCAACCAAAGCTAGTTCTGTCTAGGTCTGTGGTAAGCTATTTTCATAAGCCACTGAAATTTCAGGATGTATTACTGCATTTCTTTAAATACTCCCATTTTGTTTCCTCTTTTTACTTTCTTCCGATATTTTGTTCACATGTAGAATTTAATCAGGGTAGTGAATTCCCAGTGTAGTAACTCCTTCCCCCAGGGCAGATCTCAACTCTTCTGGAATCAGTCCATAGTTTTCCTGAATTACTGAGAAGTTAAGTGACTTGGCTAGGGTCTCCTAGGAAGTATATATATGTAAAGTGAGACTTGAACTCAGGTCTACCTGAATCCAAGGCTACCCTTCTATTTACTGCACCACAACAGACTCGATTTTTTTTAAATCTTGTTTGAAAAGAAATCTGAAACAGACTTTATCTAAGTGCCTTCCCTTGCAGCCATGTGAAAGAGTTCTGCCTAAACTTCCAGCGTTGTCTTTGCGGTTAATTCAGGCCAATTCAATAAATGCATTCAATGCCTCTAGGGCACAAATCAGGGCCGAGGTCATGGATTGTGGGAACTGATATTTATTTAGTGTTTTAAGGTTCACAGTGTTTTTCACATTGTTTTCTCCTTCCAGACTCACAACAGCCTCTGAAAGCTACAGTGGATTGTGGGGTGGCTTTATTCATTTGTTTATTTTTAACATTCATTTTAAAAAATTGAGTACCTAATTCTCTCACTCCCTCCAGCTCCTCCCCCACCCATTGAAAAGGTAAAGTAATTTGATATTAGTACAATGGATTATTATCCCATTTTCCAACTTTGGCAAGTGGTTCTCAGAAAGTCTGAGACTTTCCAGGATCACACAGCTCTTAAGCGTTTCCTAGGCAAGATTCAGACTCAGGTCTCTTCTGATTCCAAAGACAGTGATCTTCCTGTGGTTTCGTGCGACATCCGAGTGGTCTAGGAGATGAGAACTTCTCTGGAATGATGACGCAGAGGCAACTATTCTGTTACGTTATTTCATGTGCTACTTCCTCCAGGAGCTTACCTGCCGATTTTAGTGGAGACAGAAGTGAGAGAAACACAGGAAAAGAAAGCAGGCAATGTCTCGATACAATGATGCCTTTGTCCGATCATCACAGATGTGAGCAATAAACTGCTTTTTTCCTTCAATGGTTGGGCCTTTTTACTAATAATTAGTATTTACATAGTACTTTAAGGTTTATAAAGTGCTGTGTATATGTTAGCACATTTAATCTTTGGAAAACTGAGGCAAAGAGTTTAGTGACTTGGCCAGGGTCACGTAGCTGAGGTCTCAGTGTTTTTATTCTACTTAGAATTATGGGTTTTTAAGAGTCGGAAAGGACCTTAAAGAATAATTTCTAAACTTTATTATTTCATACAGGAGGAAACCAAGGCACAGAGGCTACTATTCTTAACTCTTCCCTCTCCCTCATCCCCTCTGTCTCCTAACTCCAGTGACTCCTGTTGCCTTTAGTATCACAGATGTCTTCATTTTGCTTTGAAAGCCATTTATTCAACCTGGCCCCCACCTCCTGCTTTCCTGCTTTCCCTCCGCCCTCGTGTGAGTCTCCTGAATTCAGTGCTGTCACCAAGCTGGCCTTCTCTCTGATCTTCACAGAGTATGTGCGGTGTCCTATCTCTGTGCTTGCATAGTGGCTGCTCCCCGTACCTGGAGTACCGTCTCTCCTTGCCTCTGTCTCAGAGGCCCTTTGCTTCCTTTCAGATGAATGAAATGAGTCGCATGTAAAGTTTACCTAGAGTCCTCCTGCCTCAGCCACATGTAAAGTTTACCCAGAGTCCTCCTGCCTCAGCAGTCCTGCCTGCCCTCCCAAACCACCTTCTGTTTAACTAATTTGTATCTATTCTATTTCTTCACCTTTGTGTTGGATACATATATGATACACACTTTTCTCCTCCATTAGGATGTAATCTTCGGGATTAGGGAATGACTTCTTTTCATTCTGTGTTTCTGTATTTCCAGCTCCCATCACAGTGCCTGGCACACAGGAGGGGCTTAATAAATGCTTCTTGGTTGATTGATCCTGCTAACACATCCCCCACAACACATCTTACAGTTGCCCCTTCCCTCTATTCACACACTTATAACTGTGTACTGGAACAGAGAAGGTAAAGCGAGGGTGGTTGAGCTGGTGAGGATGTGAGATGGGATTCACATCAGAGGCTTCCTAACCCTACAGCCTTATAATCTATCTGCAAATCCGGATCTCCTTCTGCATGCTGAGTCCATTGCCCCTGTGTCAGACAGTGGGGAGCATGTTTCACGATCAGTCCTGCAATTGGGATTGGTCCTTCAGAGCTATTGATCTTTATAGGGACGTGACCAGTAGAGAACCTGTTCTCTTGGTTCCACTCCCTTCTCTTTGTTATCAATAAGAATTTACAGGTGTCTTTTGAGGTTTCTCTGAATCCATCCCTTTTGCATTACATTCATATATCACCATGTATTCCATCATTCAAAACATCACAGTGACCTGCTTTGCGTATAGTTCCTTGCGTACAAAAAGAGCTTCTATAAATATGTTTACACATCTCGTCCTCATCTTCTGTCTTCGGTCTCTTGGAGGTATTGCTGTCCTAGTGGCATCACTGCTGGATTCAGGTGTAGGCATAGCCTAGCAACTTTAGGTATACAGTTCTAAGTTGCTTTCCAGAATGGTTGGTGCAGTTCATGTGTTGATAGAAGGAGGACTGACAAGGTAGAACTTTGAAGCAAGCCAGGTGACTAACATGCATGATGGTGTGCATGAATACATAGGGTCTACGGAGTCTGTCCATCATTCCATCTGTCCTCAACGGACAATGAGCTGGGCCCACAATTCAACAGCAGTGGCCTCTGGGAAATTCTTTGTAATTTTTGGAATTACTCCAAGCTTCTCCCTGGAATAAAGACCCTTTTTTATTTGAACACTAGCACTAGTCTTCTAAGGATGTCTGAGAACAAGTCATAATTTGCCACAATTTCTGAAGAGATGATATTGAAGATCAGTCATAGGGCAATTAAAGGACCCAGGCTGGCCATGGCACTTTGTAAATTGAGAATTGGTCTGGTGAAGTAGCATAAAGGAGGTCATCAGAGAAATGTATTGCTGGAGAAAAATGGGTCAATTACGTAGTAAGAATGAGGGATGACAGATGGACAGCCTCAGGCTCCAGCAATATCCTTGCAATGTCCACAGAGCATGAGGCAGTATGGTATAGTGGGAAGAATTCTGATGAAAGAGTGTGAGGTTCTGGGTTCAAATCCCATAACAGATGCATACTACCTCTGTGAGACCAAGGGATCCCTTCAGTTTCTTCATCTTGGTTCAGATGGCCTCAGGGGTCCATTCGAGTGATACCATGACCTCAGCATGTGAGATGACCTCTCTGTGGAGGTGTTGCATGAGGACATGGACAAGGGTCGCATAAGAACATGTGTGAGTAGATCCCTCTCTATTGTTAGAGAGAGTACCCATATTGATGAGATCAAAAGCCTGTTGGAGTAAATAAATTACGAGTATACTATAATCCAAGATCATTCAATGAGAAAGTTGGCTCAAAATTAGTTCTTCAGTCCCTTGATGGTTATTGGGTCTTGCCCTTAAATGACTATACATGAAAATGGGATTTTGCTTTCCAAGACTATCAGGGCTACATGAAGTTACAGATCTTTGAAGTACGTAATTATTTCTTCAGTAACCAGCCCCAGAGCACATGGAGATGTCACAGCCCACATGTCACCCCTAGGGATTGGCCATGCAATTATTACGGAGAGCTGTAATTTCCCACAGGCTCGGATGAGCAGCCGGCAGGAAGTATTAATTGGGTAATGCTTGTTTTCCACCTGTGTGTTAATGACTCAAACATTGCTTCTAGTTCTTTCTTCCAGAAAGCAGAACCAATCACACTTGGAGGCTGTTCCCTGGTGGCCTCAGTCTAAGCCTGGGTTTCTGTCTGGTCCCCTAGAAGGGACTCATTCTGCTTGTAAGCTCCACTCCCTTTATTGCATATCTTTCTGAGCCACAATTTCTATTTTCTTTCAATTGTTCATTTATGAAAACTATTATTCCCCACTACAGACATAGAATCTCAGTTTTTGAAGGGGAGAGGAGCCTGGGACGTCTTCCAGATCCAATGCCCAATGTTACAGGTGAAGGAAACTGAGGCTGTGAAGAGATGTTACTTAAGATCACACAAGTTACACACATCATCCACCTAGAGCTAAGGAACTGAAGCCCAAGGATGGTCAGCACTTTACCCAAGGTCATCCAGGATAAAATTTATTTCAGTTCCACGAATTTGTTAAATGTATTTCCTACTGAGATAACAAGCATCTGAGATGGGGCTTGAACCTTGACTCCATGACTCCTTGAGCCATATGTTTTTCTTGTTCTATCATTCTGCTTTCCAGAGAAGAAGTGAGATTCCAGACAACAGGTCCAACGACAAATACTTTGGGTCGTATTCCTCCTTCCACTTTACTCAGCCAGCCAGTCATTAAGCCTGTTCTAAGTACTGACCTTGTGCCAAGCACAGGAGTAGGTTCAGGAATACAATGAAAGATCAAGGATGAGCCGCTGCCCTTCTGAGGGAGCACACATCCAGAAAACAGATGACACAAGGTAAGGACAGAGAAGTTGGAAGGTCGGCTTAGCCAGGGAAAGGCTTTGCCTCTGGGGGGACCAGTAGTGTACCCCTAGAGGAGACAGAGGCAGGAGAGGGAGGCTTGTTTAAGGACCCAGTGTGATTGAGCTGTAACCTGTGGAGGCAGGAGGATGGTAGAAGGCTGTGAAGTAGCGATGTCTGAGGCCTTAAAGCCAGGGTTTTAAATGACAAAGGTCTTTTTCCTTCTCCTGGAGGTCATAGGGAGCTGAGTGGTTGATGGTTTGGAGTGAGGAGATACTTGAGGGAGGAGATCAGTGAGAAAACTGCCTTCCTTTTGCTTTCTAACATGTCCCCAGAAAGCCCCCATTTGACCTCCTCTTCCCCAATCTTCAGGCTTCTTCATGGTTTTTGGTGAAACAATATTTCCCCTTGGCCCCATCTCTGTCTGGGGCTGGCTGCGGTTGTTTGCCCTTTGACTCCTCCTCAGGGGACTTCCCCCAGCTGCGTCCCATTAAATTCCCCCAAATGGAGTCCTGTCAGCCTTGGTATGAGGAGCCCCTCACCCTGACCGCAGCTGTTTGGAAGACAGCCCACTCTCCTCTTGCTGGCAGGAGGTGATGCAGGAGGTGTCCTAGGAGGGTTCACTGGGTATCTGGCTTTGCTCCTTAAAACCTCCTGCTGCCTGCTGTTTTATCTCCTACTTCCGGCTTTCGAGGGCGAGCATTAGAGGGCAGCAGGGGGCCCAGGAAGGATTTTAAGTCAAGTTTACAAGGGCAGATGGGAAGACGTAGAGATGGAGGGATAATGAGACCATTGACTCCTTTGCACCTGATTTGAAATTCTCTGGGATGTCTCTGTTTGCCTGCTCTGAAAGGACCTGCCTTCGGAGGCCTGGGGGAAATAAACATAAATTGTACTTTCATTTGATGGAAAAGTCTATACATCTTTTATTACCAGGCACCCCGCCAGAGTTTCTGGGTGAAACAGGACCTTTGGATCCACCTTGTGCCAGCCTTGGTATCCACTGGCCCACTTGGAGCCCCCTGACCCATGGACAGTGGGTTCTTACTGAGCCACCTGTACTTGGCTCCCACTGACTCACATCATACTTGGCCCCCACTGGCCCACACATACTTGGTGCTCACTGGTCCACTGGTGCTTCGAGCCCACCCATCACACAGGGAGGTCATCACAGCTACATAAGCTGATGTGTATAAAATGTTTTACCAACCTCAATGCGGCACATTAATGTCAGCTCTTAGGAAGAATGACAGGCGCTGGGGTTTTGTTGTCATCTCCTGAGCTCTTCTGGATTCCTGGGGTGCTTTCTCCATTCCTTTCTCTAGCCCCTGCACTTTCTGTATTGCCTTTCCTTTAGGATGTGAGCAGCTTGAGGGTCAGGGGCTGTCTTGCTTTTGATACGTATCCCCCGCTTGGCACCCTGTTTGGCCATGGTAAGCACTTCACCGACTCTGATCGACTTGACTTATTGACTTGTAGCAGATGGAGAACTGGTCTCAAAGTTAGGAATACCTGGGTTTCTGTCCTACCCTTGACTCATCATCTGTGAGCCCAGACAAGTCACTTCACCCCTGAGAGCTTCAGGCAGCCCCCTGATGCTGTAAGCGATGGAGAATATGTCTCTCACCAGGAGGAGGAAATTCTCACTGATAATATTTAAATTCTGGTAAAAAGAATATTAGTAAGTGCACCAAAAATGATTAAGTGGTATATAATAGATAATGTGGGATGGTAGTAGAAATAAAAATGACCTTGGAGTGCAGAGATCTATATTCAAACACTGCCTCTGGTACTGGTCTGCTCCATGAAATGTCACTCACCATCACCGGGGGTCCATCCATTGGCCAGGGCTCCGGGGAGGACCATAGAACCCTAGATCTGGAGTGGGAAGGGACCTTCTATATTCTCTCATCCACTGCCTTCATTTTCTAGATTGGGAAACTGAATCCCAGAAAGGAGAAATGACTTGCTCAGGATCACACTGCTAGTGAGGGGCAGAACTCGGATTCCACACAGGTCCTTGAACTTCACACCCAAAGCTCTGTCTACTACCAGTCAAGTCAACAAACATTTATTAAGCACCTACTATGTGCAGAGCACTGCCCTAAGTCCTTCCACCCTGTTGATGATTGAAATGAGGTCAAGCATGATTATTAATAATTCTTATTAAAGCTTATAAAATAATTTCCTAACAACAGCAATGCCAATGCCATCCCCACTGTACAGATGAGGAAACTGAGTCTCACAGCTGAAAAGTGTCTGAGCTGGGATTCAGTTGTAAGTCTCCTGATCTGTGGCACAGGGATGAGTGGAGGAATCAGGGCCTGGGTTCCAATCTGACCCTGACTGTCTGTAGCACCTTGGACCATCCCCGTGTCTCCAGTTCTTCACCCTAGACTACAGGTCCTGGGGGCCCCTGCCAACTCCAAATCCTTCCCCTTGAGCCTCTTCAAAATACCCCTTTTTACATCTTGGGAGTGGGGGAAGGCCAGAAGATAAGTACTGAATTTGAAATAGGTGGGGTTTGTACTTTAAATGTGGGTGAATGGTTGCATCCATTGGATCTGGCCAGTGAAGGCTGGCAAACCATCACTCAGGGTGATGGGTAACACCAAGCAGACCTGGGGTTCTGTGATGTTAATAGGATTTAAGATCTCTCCCACCCATTAAGAGATTTCACATGGAGCCTATTAAGGGCAGCTTGCTTAGGGAAATCTTGCTTGTAGGAAGGCGCTCACACCTTTTGCTAGTTTCTAACCAGGCACTAAGTCACGAGAATTGTGATGCCTTTTGGCTCTGAGAAGGGTGAGAAAGACCTTGAGATTCCCTGGTTGAGACTGAATGACCCTCCCGATGCTCGAACATAAAGTCTCTCTTGATCCAGTGGTATATGTAAAGTGAACAGCAATATTGCTTTGATTGAGGCAGTAGAGCCCTGTCTGTTGATCTTTATTTCTCTGCTTATATTTTCTCTGAAATTCAGGGTGATGACTTTTCCCCTGAACTAGTGAATGTATTCCTAATTCTGCTGTATTTCTCAGTAGGATAATTGCTCATGTTGGCAGACTGCTCTGAGGTTTGCAAAACTGTCTCCTTTAATACTCACTCACAACAAGCCTTTGAGGGAGGTTCTTCTATTCTAGCGACTAGAAGTCCGGGGTCAAGAGACACTAAGGGCTTATCCAGGGTGTCAGAGAGAGTAATGATAATAGCTAACATTTATATAGCTCTTTATGTGCCTGGCACTGTGCTAAGCTCTTTACAATGATTATGTCATTTGGTCTTCACAACAATCCTGGAAGGTAGGGGCTGTTATTAACCCCATATTATGGCTGAGGAAACTGAGGCAGGCAGAAGTTAAGTGCCTTGCCCAAGGTCATAGGATTAATGTCTGAGGCTATATTTGAACTGAAGTCTTCTTGATTTCAGGCCTGGCCTGGACATTGCACCACCTCAATGTGAGCCAACATCTCCATCCCACTGCCATGCAGGGGTGGGAGATCCATGGATGTCAAAAATTGCATGTATTTTCAAACTTGTTTTATGTATTGATTGGTCTTGGTGATTATTTTTCTTGAAAAATTTTATCTGTTATATGGGGTGTTTTTCTAGGAGGGAGAGAGAGAAGGATACTGGGAGAAATTCTGGCCATGAGAAAACAAGAGATAGCAAAAAAAAATATTAAAAAAAAAATCTTTTACTAAAAAAGAAAAAAAAAGTGATTTCCAGGGCTGGGGACTCACTGACAGTTTGGGAGGAAGGAAAGGTACTAAAAGTTTGAGAAGAAGCTGAAAATGCACTGACGGTTTGGGGGGTGCGAGCTGGAGACACACTGATGATTTGGGAGAAAGGAGACCCATTGACAGTTTGGGGGGCTGGAGACGCACTGACAGTTTGGAGAGAGTGGGAAGGGTGGTTGGCAGTCTGAAGAGCAGTCTCTTACAGGAAGTGGTCCTTGAGGCATTTCTTGAAGAGCTCTGGGAATTCTGAGAGCTGAAGGGAGGAGAAAGAGAGCACTGAAGGACAGAGGCTGGAGAGAGGACATCAAGGAGGAGAAAAGTGAACATGTTTGGGGCTCTCCTGTCATGGTGGTGACCCTGTCTCAGAATCCCTTCCAGTGGTGAGCAATCTCTGGTAGTCCCTCCTAGCCAGAGAAGCTTGGAGCCTGGGTCTGGTGGCAGGCTGTGGGTTGAGTGCCCAAGGACCAGCTGAGCTCACTCCTGAGGGGCCCATTGCCGGGATGGTCCCAGGGTTTCTTGGCTGCAGCAGCAAAGAGAGGCCATATGCCCCAAGACTGGAGGCCTCAATCTGCGTCAGAAGAAGGAAGGAACACACAGGTAATGGCTGATCCCTGAAGTAGAATAATTGGAAAACTGGAATGCCAATATTAGCCAGCTACAGGAAGTGAAAACTCCAACTTGGCTCTTCTAAAAGAAAAATCCATAGCATGATAGGAAGGGGAGTTAGAGGCAAAAAACAAGGCTCCCAACCTTCCTGCAACTTACTGCTGGGCAAGTCATCCAACCTTCCTGAGACTCACTTTCGTTCTCTGTAAAATGGGAATAATAACTCCTATGTGTTCTCTGTTATGTGGTTGCTTGTTGGGAGGATCAGATGAAATGCCTTGGTACCACTGAAACTACAGGAACAGCATCCTTGGGGCTGTTCCAGTGCTCTCCTTAGGGACAGACACCGTACAGTGACCCCTCTTTTTAAAGCAAACAAATGCTCCACCTTTAAATTCTATGGGTTGTCTTTAACTCTGGAGGAAAAAAAATTCTGTAAAGGACATAAAAAAATCAATGGCTTCTTCAAATCCTGCTAGAGGAATTATAGATCCCATTGGTTATGATTCGGTATTGATTTGCCTGCTCCGTGATTGACTTGAGTTGTCTCCCTTAGATTTGCAGGGACAGCAAAACTTTGCTTCCTCCCTTCTCCCCCTTCTCCATGGTTCTCTGCTTCTCTTGGCTGGTGCTGGGTTCCCTTGACTCATCCATCCTGTCTCGGTGTCTAAACAAACTTTAAAATCCCTTTTGCTTTTTCTGTTTCAATGTGGCTTTTTCAATCCTTCACGTCCTGGCTCCTAAGTCAGGCTCCTTCTTCTGGTAAATCTCTGTGACTAGTATTGACAAGACTTGTTTGTTTCCTCCCAGACTGCTGAAAAAAGGAAACATTCTTGGGAGGCCACGAGTAGGAAGCAAAACCAGAGAAAATAAACAGAGATCAGGCCGGGCCTCTTGCGTTGAGGATTCTTTAAGGCTTTCCATAGCTGCACTATCTCTTCCTGCCTCCGGTGCCTGGGTCATCCATCGCTTACCTTCCCTCTGCTGAGCTTGTTTCTCCATCATTGCCTGTTCTTGGGCCCTGAACAAAGGATTCCTTCCCTTTGGCCCCTTACTTGTTCCCCTGTCCTCCAGGTTTGGGCTTCTTCACACATTCTGTGCTCTTGGCGACATGACATGATAAACCAAGCTTGGTTCCATTCAACATTTATTAAGCACTGATCAGTGCAAGATGACAGTGACAGTGCAGAGGAGACAGGCATAGAGTCCTCCCTGGCAGTTCCAGACTTAACCTCTCAGGGTCCATGTAGCCAATCTGAAAGCATCCATGGAGTGCTGGCACTGGGCCCCCAAACCTGACAGCCCCTGTCCCTAAGGAGCATATCTCCCTAAGGCTAAAAGTATGCAGGGCAGTTTTGAATCTCTTTCTCTGGAGGGAATTCCCACAGTAGGAGTTCTAGCAAACGGATGGAATCATAGATCAGAAAGGAAGGAAGGAAGGAAAGAAGGAAAGAAGGAAGGATGAAAGGATGGAGGGAAAAAAGGAAGGAGGGATGGAAGGAGAATGGAAGAAGGGAGGGAAAGAATGAAGGAGGGAAAGAAGAAAGAAAAGAAAAGTAGGGAGAAAGGAAGAAGAAGTATTATCTACATATATACACACATACATATGTATGTTTATGTATAAATAGACAAATGTTCAGATTGTTGATTTCGTTGGCATAGGGGTCTCAAAGAGAGGAAATCCCCTGATTTCCTCCAGTCAGGCACTTGTTCTGAAAGTTCTGTTCTTAGAGAAGTGAGAAGTGACAAGGGTTTTCCAGGGTCCCAAAGTCAATAAGTATTAGAGGGGGGGCTTCAATTCTGGTCTTCCTGACTCGGAGTCCTGGGCTCTCACCACTGGGTCACACTTCCTCTCCTGCTGGTTATTAGACTAATAGCCAGAGCAGTAGGATTTCCTTGCAGCCATTGGGTATTAAACCAGGGCTTTGAACCCAAGGCCTTCCTCCAGCCCCAAAGCTGAGCATCCACCCTTAAGTACCTGAAGGCCTTCAAAAGTCTCCTGGGATCCCTTATAAAGATGTAATGGAGCCAGAGCTCCAAGGATTCTCATTACATTTCTCCTCTTTTTTCCTCTTCTCCCTCTTGGGAGGTACATGGGAAGTTCCCTGAGGACAGGGATGCATGTTGCAGGTCAGTTTCTACCCTGATACATCCAGTGCTTCAGGAACCCTGGAGCCCCTTCAGTTCAAGCCCCTTTCATAGACTTGTAAAGGAGGTCTAGTGATGACTTGTTCCAGGTCTCTAGACTAACTACTGGCAGAGCCAGGGCTTGACCAAAGTCAGTATTTAAAATCCCTAAGTGGTGCAGCGTTTTAAATTGTGCCATTGTGATTGATCTTTGTGGGGGAGGGCGGGGAGAGGAAAGTGTGTTTAAAATTTAGAAAAGATGCTCAGCGACATCCAGCCCAACCCACTCCTTTCCCCAAAGGTCTCGGAGGAGAGCTGTCCAGCAGCAGGCAGGCAGGCATGAAGTGAAGGAGTCTTGGAGCCCTCCTACTCAGTTTGATCCCAGAGCTCCAGGGCCAGGTGTAGATGTCTCTTTCTGAGAATTCCTAAGAGCACCGTCCCATGCCCCACAGCAGGAGTCCCCTGGGGGGATGAAATTGCAGAAAAGGCAGACCTGAATCTGAATTCCCTTTCCTTCCCTCCAGTCCAAGGTACAGTGAAGCAAACTGGAAACTGAATCAGGAGAAAGGCGGGGATGAAGCTGCTTTTCCTGCTGAAATGACCCAATGCAAGAAAACAGCAGAAATTGCTGGAACTGGTCTCCATGGGACCACTCCCGGTGTTTGTTTGTACTTGTCAAAACCTGGCTAATTTGAACTCTCCAGCTAGCGCCGCCTACACTCCCCAGTCACTTCTGAATTATGAGTGTACAGAAACATCTCGCCAACAATAAGATTCAGCCCTGAATGGAGCAGGTTTCCAGTCATCCCGCCATTTTCCTCCTGGCTTTGGCTGAAACCCTGGAAGGTCCTTGGTAAGCACAGGGGCTTATGTAATGAGGGGAAGCCCATTGGGCTTTCTCACATATATTTCATTCATTATTTACGCACCCTAAAAAATAAATGCAGTGGAAATTTCTGTGTAGCCAGGGAAGATTCTGGAGAAGGCTGAAGATAGCCAGTGTGTGGATTTTTTGTTTAAGTCATTAGGGACACTAGGATAAATAGGTTACGCTGGAAAGGCAGCTGGTCTGAAACCCAAAAGACGGGTTCAAATTCTAACTCTTCTCACAACCTAGGTGACCTTATACAATCACTTTCCCTCTCCAGACTTGTTTGCTTGACTGGAAAATGAGCGGGTAGAGACAGAGAGGCAGAATTATATTAACTTCAGCCACTAAGTGCCTGCTACAGGCATAGCTTAAGGGGAAAACGTAGGATTGGGAGTTCAACAATCCATCAGTATGTACTACCTGCCTGCTGTGTACTAGGCACAGTGCTAAGTGCTAGGAATACAAAAGGAAGCAAAGGCAGAACCCGCCCTCAAGATCTGACACTCTAACAGGTGAGACTACATGCAAAGAAATACCTACAAGGCAAGTGAGGTACAGGATAAACAGGAGATGATTGGCAGAGGGAAGGCACTGGGGAGGGACCTAGAGAAGATTTCCTATGGAAAGTGGAATTTTAGGTGGGACTTAAAAGAAGCCAGGGAGGTCATAAGTCCCTGACTTTAGAACTTTCCAGAGCTTCAGAAGTCATCTCACTCAAATCTTTCACTTTATGGAGGACGAAACTGAATCTGAGATGAGTGGCCAGGGCCACTCAGGTAATAAGTATCATAGCTGGGATTTGAATCTGGTTCCTCTGACTCCAGAAGCATTGCTCTTTGTCCACTGTCTCTGAGAGGAGCTGGGTTCAAATCTCAGTTTTGCCACTTACTTCCTAGGGAAACTTTGCCTCAGTTTCCTCCTCTGTAAAACGAGGATGTTAGACTAAATGAATCTGTAATCCCATCACCCCACGACTCTGAGATGATCTCTGAAATCCTTACTGCCACTCACAGTTCCTTGGGAGTGTAGTGGAGAGGATGGGGAGGGTTGGGGCTGCCTGTGTGGTCATTCCTTTGATCTCCTCCAAGAAAGAACTTAGGACATGAAATCAGCATATCTGTGCAAATGTAAGACATAAGCAAAGTATCAGAAGAGACTTCATGAAGAAGGGGGTGAGCCTTCACAAAAGTTAAAGATTCTAAAGGGATAGAGGTAAGGAAGGGGAGTGTTTCAGGTATGGGGGCTACCTGGGCAAAGGCTTGGAGGTAGGAGATTAAATGTTGAACACAGAGAACAGGTCAGTGTCTTCACACATCCTGTTTCATGAACTCTGAAATTCCATTATAAATCTTCGCTTGAACTTATCTTCCATAAAAAAAAATTATTCAGTTTAGCAAATATTTACTGAGTCCTAGATGGGCAAGGCAGTGAGTCAGGCCCTGTATGTGTTGAGGTCAATTTTGGTTGGTTGGTTGGTTGTTGTCCTTCGTTTTCGAAGAGAACCAAAATAACATTGTCACGAAAAAGTGAAATTTCAGTGTGTCCAACTGTGGCTGATCAGACCAATATGAGCTCAGAATGCTCTACCACAGGTTGGGCACAGATAGTCCATGTGAATATTTGGGGCAGATGCTCCAAATTTCCACACCTTACATTTACATTTTATATCCCCTTGAAAACTCCCATGGCCTAGAGAAGATGGGCCCCGGGATTTTTGGTTTAGAAGTGTCTGAGAATGTCAGAGGCAAATTTCATCTGGGGATGACCTCTGCTATGTCCACAGCTCCTGTTCCTTTTGTGGTCAGGTCCTATTTCTGTTTTGTGCATCCTTGGAGTAGCCACCCCTTGCTCAGAAGGAGATCGTTCAGGAGAGTGCTGCAAAGGTCATGAGTCAAAAGAAGCCTTCCCAGAGTCCAAAAGAAATGAACGGGAACCCAATGTCAAGGTGGGATAACCCTGGAAACGGAGGGCATCCACAAGCATGTATGAAACACCTACTATGTGATGGCCACTGTGAAAAGCACTGGAAATGCAAAGAAAATAGACACCGCTTCCCAGGGGTCTTCCAATGTAGGGGGAAGAGGAGCATGAAGCTAGCTGTGTCTAAATGGGATGTCATCCCAGGATGTAACTCTATATATAGGATACATATCTGGAGAACAACTATGAGAGGAGGCCCTGAGATTAAAGAGGACCAGCAAAGGCTGCTTGGAGAAAGTGGCATTTCTGTGGGATGCGAAGGGGAGCAAGGGACCAGGAGGCAGAGATGGAGAGTGTTCTAGCCGGTGAAAGTTCTGGGAGTTGGCAGTTCTAGGAACAGCCAGAAGTCTCAGACCACTGAGTCACCGATTATGTGAAAGAAGATTGGGAGGGTTTATGGAGGACTTTGAGCACCAAACACAGCATTTTCTGTTTGATTCTGGGGGCAACAGAGAGGCTCTGTATTTGAGTGGGAGGAAGGGTGACATGGTTAAAATAACATATTAGGAGATCCATTTTACAGCTTAGAGGAGGATAGAATGGGGGAGGTGAAATTTGAGGCTGCCAGACTCCCCAGTAAGCTATTTCAGTAGTCCAGGAGGTGAGGGCTGGCACAGGGGAGGGTGGCACTATCACAGGGGACCAAGGAATGTATGTGAGATGTTATGAAGGTGTCATCCAGAGGTCTTTGGCCACTCAATCCTTCACTCAGCTCACCTGAAGAGGGGGCCGCTTTCCTTTCTAAGGCAAACCTCTCTTCCTCTTCTCCAGTAGATCATCCCCCTTTCTTATCCCTCCTATCTCACTAATCTTCCATTCTGGTTCCATCTTAGCCATAAAGTGGTCCATGTTGCTGCCATATTCAAACACTCTTCACTTGATCTATTCATCCCTGCTAGTTATCATCCCATATTTCTTCTCCCTTTTGTGGTGAGGTCTTCCTTCTATGGCTCAACTCTCTTCTTAACCCCTTACAGTCTGACTTCTGACATCATTCCACTAAGACAGCTCTTTCCAAAGTTACCAGGGATCTCTTCATGCTCAATCTTCACCCTTCTTTGATGCTGTCCATCACTGTTTACTCCTTGACATTTGTTTCATTCTGGAGTCTCATGGCCCTGCTCTCCCCATTCTCCTTCTACTTTTCTGACCTTTCCTTTTCTTCCTGTTAACTATATAAGTCCCCAAGACTCTGTCCTGGGCCCTCTTCTTTCTCTCTCTGGACATTTTCACTTGGAAATCTCATAAACTCCAGTGGATTCCACTTTCAGATCTATTTGACCAGCCCTATTCCCTCCTGACCTCCACTTTTGCATTCTAACTGCTTAGTAGATATCTCGGAGACATCTTCAACTCAATACATCCGTCACTGAATTTCCAAAGCCTCCATTCTTGCTAACTTCCTTCCTGTTGTTCAGGGTACCACACTTGTTCCAGTTGCCTGGGCTTGTAACTTGGGTATCATCCTCAGCTCCTCAGCCTTTCTCAGGGCCCTCTCCCCCTCTGCACCCCCATATCCAACCACTTGTCAAGGCTCTTCATTCCCACCCTCATTTAGATCATATTGTGGAAGGGCCTGTCATTGGCAAAGTGATAATTCCTCTTTTCTAACATCCTTTGGAGTTAAGTAAAATCTACTGTTTTCCATGTGATGTGTGGTTTTGAATAATGTGCAAGAGTACAAGGCGGAGCATATGTTAGGTCTGTCAGCCACATGCTAAGTACCTTACAAGGCATAAGAAATCCAAGGGGAGGCTCATGCCTTTCATGGTAGGGAAAAAACCAGACACAAAATAATAGTTTGCTGGGCCAAGAAGCAGCTGAGATCTAGATTCAAATCCCTCTTCTGACATTACCTACCTGTGTGTCTCAGTTTCTCCATCTGTGAAAGGGGGGGATTTCATGTGGGTGATCTCTAAGTCCCTTACAGTTTGAAACCTTAGAGTCCTACCTCAGACCCTTCTCCCTTGTGGGATCCTGAGAAGGTCTCTTCACCCCTCTGGGTCTCAGCTTGGGCGGCTGTCAAATGAAGAATGTCAGTGCCCACTCCCCCTCTGCACCCCCATATTGTGTGGAGGCTGAAATCTGCTAACATCTTGTTTGCAGGGCACTCTGCAAAGCCTAAGGCCCAGCACAAATGTCAGTTGTTACTGAGCACACTTGTAAGGGTTATGGATTTTGCTCATTTTCTTCTCAACAGCTGTGGGGGTTGATGGAAGCTATGGGGGTTTTGTTGTTTGTTGTTTCCTGCGGTATGTCTTTGTGGCTCCTTCTGTCGAATTCCTTCCTTCTAGAGGGAGGAGGTGGGTGGTAGTGCTTACACACACACACACACACACACACACACACACTCGACACCATTGCCTGTTCACAGAAACCAGGCGTCTCATGTCACGCCAGCAGGAGGGTGAGCCAGGCTGCACAGCACCCACCAAGATTCATTTCTGTCTTGGGGCCGTTGTGCTGTGGGAGAAATAACTAGAGGGGAGTTTTCTTTTGCCTTGACTGTGTCCACTTTCCTTCTGCTTCTGTGAATTAGCCACATCTTTTTCTGAATGCTGTTTACATAAATACGATAATCTCTTCCTCGGACGTTAGGGATTCAGCACACGCTCATGGGAACTTTTTCCCATAATGGGCTCATGTGTGTGTGGGGGGTTCTGCTTCGAGATAAAGGTGGGCCATTGAGGGCCATCTTTGAAAGGAGGCCTAAGATGCTCCTTGGAGCAGGCACCAGTTAATAATAAATGTGCATTTCAGTAATGAGACATGAGGGTCCTTGACATTTTCAGAGAAATGAAGCCTTCTTATAGATCTATGGGGAGAGCAGGGAACAGAAGGGCCTTTAGAAGCATCTGTTTTTGAGACTGAAGACCACTCCCCTCCCTCAACCTTTCCACTTTGGGCCCAGCAAGATTTCTTCTTAATGCTTCCCAACCCTCTCCCAAAAGTCTCTTGGGCCTCCTGTTCCTGGTTAGTGCCCAGATACACAGGTGGAGACCTGAAAAGAGGATGGGACTTGGAGTCAGGAGATTTGGGTTAATTTTGGGAACCCAGCTTCACTTCTTTGCCTCAGTTTCCTCAAAATGCTGGTGTAAGGTTGTGGACAAGTGCTATATAATTCAGCCATTATCACATCACAGACTGTTCTTTGGTTGTTGGCGTTCACAGGAATTCAGCTGAGGGTTCATTACTGGCTTTAGCCTGGCCCATCTCTGCATCTTAGATAGCCAGCCTTGGACCCAGCATACCAGGAAATAGGAGAGAGACTTCAGACTGATGGAAGGGAAGTAGATATGCCCACCCTTCTCTATGTGGTACCCATCCACGTTCAGTAGGCACTGCTGGGTGGGCTGGGCCATTTAGAGACTGGAGGCTCCTGATTTGGTCCTTGTTCTCAGATGTATCACAGGACATCAATCTCATTGAAGTTAGGAGCCAAAAAGCAGTGGGATCATGGACAATGGATTTTTTTTTTCTTAAATTGGAAGCCCACATTCACTTGTTTTAATGATTCAAAATCCCATCTCAGTCTCTCATTAGCAAAGGGAAGCTAGGTGGTCAAGGCCCAATAATGGGAAATCCTGGGTTCTTGTCCCAAATAGGATACTAACCTCTCTCACCTCAGCTTCCTCACTGCCAAAATGAAGAAGTGGGCAGAGTGGGCCTCCAGGGTCCCTTCACATTGTGCTGTTTTGTTAATATATGATGGAAGATTTTGCAGAGACCACCCTCACTTTCAGGTGGAATAAGAATAGCCTACCTCTTCCGAGATATTATGTATGTGATTATCCATCTATCACCAGAGTGTTCCCTGGCTATCTAATCCAACAAACTTATTTTACAGCTGAGGAAACTGAGTTTTAAGGAGGGGAGGGGACTTAGAGCTGGAAGAGATATTCTGTCTAGTCCAGTCCCTCATTTTACATGCAAGGAAATTGAGGCCTAGAGGGGGTGATGCCACCCAAGTTTACACCCCTGGAGTTAGAAGGAATCTCTCATCCAGGCCCTTCTTTTTCAGATGGGGAAACCAAGCCCTGGGTCCCATGTGATCAAAAGATCACAGAGCTGACATTGGCAGGAGGTTGAGGGGCTTGTCAGAGATCATGGAGGTTGTTTTTAAAGATAGATCCATACATGGAACAACATTAGTATTAGCACTAACATTTACCACTTCAAAATTTGCAAAGGTCTTTTGCAAAGATTATTTTTATTTGTCTTCATTTGTTTGTTATTTATTTATCTATGTACCTGGCCCTGTGCTAAGCTCTGGGGTTACCGAAAGAGGCCAAAGACAGACCCTACCCTCAGGGAGCTCATAGGCTAACTGGGGAGACAAGGGACAAAACATATATATAAAGCATGGATAAAGGGGAGATAATGACCAGGGGGAAGGTGCTAGAATAAAGAGGGCTTGTAGAAGGCTTCCTGGAGAAGGTGCAAAAGACCTTGTCGGGTAGAGGCTGTGAAAAACCCTCATTTTGCATAAACTGAGACCCTACATGTGAAAGGTGTCCCAGTATCCAAGGCAGGATTCACACCCAGGACTTAACTCCTGTCAGCTTCTCACTTGTTATTATTGATGAAGTGTACTATGTAAAGCTTCTTCAGGGAATAAAGTCACATAGAATAAGTAAATGGTAGATTCATCATTTGAACACAGGTCCTTTGACTCAAATCCACCATCCCATACTGTGCCAGTTTTAGTGTTTGACAATGAAGTTTGCCTTAGGAAATGGTCAGGAGAGAGGTAAACTCAATGGGGTCTTCTCCTTTGGGGGCACATCTTTGAAATTGAAGTCTTAAGAAACAAGACAGATCAGTATCAAGAAACGGCACTCAGATGTCACTCCAAGTTGAAGAACTTAATTTACTGCAGAAAAGGTTTGAGGATCGTGTGAGATGTTGGAATTCTGTCTTCTTCAAAGGCCTGCTTGGGCTGTTGATTGACTCTCAGTAGGAGACCTAGTTTTTAAATATAAAGTGAGAAGTCTTTCAGAAACACTTGCCAAATATAGAAATGCAGTCACGATTTTATTATCAGAGTTTACAGGGAAATCCACAACTTTCCTCTTTCCTTGGTGAAGGGGTCTGAAAATCAGATGGGCCAAGAGGAGCCAATACTGGCAGCTGAATGATGCTTGATGTGTGACTAGTACTGAGGTGAAGTCATCCATCCACAAGCATCAAATAAGCAGGGACTTGATACTGTGCTGAACCCTAAAGAGCTTGGTGAACCTGATGAATCTTGAGATATATCTGAAGTAGAAGAAACCTGAACAAGGACAATATTGGCAGTTGAGGGGACAAAGAAATGTATCCTGCAGGAAATGAGGGGTGAGTCTTAGAGGAAGAGTGGTAGCCGTGAGGAGGTAGAGCATTCCAGGTGTGGGGGAAGCTTGTCTGGGCAGAAAGATGCAGGCTCTGCAAAAGGGGACCTCAGGTAACAGTCAATAAAAGAGAACTCCTGGGTGACTAGAGTAGATTGGCACCTTCTCTACTGCTTAAAGGTTGCCTGGGACTCTGGGCAGGTCAGTGAATTGACCGAGGTTACAAAGCCTACCTGTATCAAAGACTATGCTTGAACCCAGATTTGGCTGACACTCTGGCCCATTGGCCACCTAAATGTCTCTTCTGGAAATCAGGGTGACGAGGCTGCTTGTCTCCTCCAGCCTCTTGTGCTTCATCTCTTCTCTCTCCAGCTTATGGCGTCTCTAGATCTCAGATTTATACATGAAAAGGGCCTTAGCAGGTCTTCTCCCTTTATTTCATGGATGAGGTCCCCAGAGGATGAGGCCTATCTTCAAGGTCTTCCTAGGAGAGAGGGAGCTGGAATCTATTCACTCTTGTGATAGGCAAGATTGGAGACGTTGGGGAGGCTTACTTAATGTGCAGCAACCAATGACCCAGCATTTTTCCAGGCCTTGTTCATTCTTATGCTTTAAGTGAGCAACCCCCCGTGTGCCTTTTCTCTTTCCCCAATTGGAAAAGCACTGGCTTGCTATTTGTCAGTCTCCTTGGAGCATCAAATAAACTTCTTAATGAGGACTGTCTTGGTTTCTCGCCTGTGAAATGTCTCTATAACTGTAAACAATATTCTACCCTCTACCAAGCAGGAACTATGAAGTAGGGGTGGGGGTGGTTTGGGTCCCATGGTTTTCATTCCATTGCCGAAGAATCAGGAGTCAGTCTCCTGTGGGATACTGCCATGGAGCTCTCAGTGGAACTGGTCAGAAACCCAAGGAACAATCATTTACCCCATGACTTTTCTTGGGAACACTCCAGGACACTTGTCTCTGGCATAAGAAGCCTTGCTGGTGCTTAGATGAGAATGCCTTCTCATTGAGCTCAAGGACTTTTCTGGGGTTCACAGAATCTTCCAATGGCTGTGAAGTTTCATCTTGGGAGGGACTTTAAAAACTGTTGTCTTCATTGGATCAAAGATTTAGAGCTGGAAGGAACTTTACAGGTCATCTTGTCCAACTTCATTACTGTAGAGAGAAGGAAACTGAGGCCCAAGAGGACCGAGGGCAAAATCACAAAGGAAAGAAGTGACAGACTGGATTTGAACTCAGATTTTCTGATCTGAATTCCCTACCCTTTCCTCTATAACACTTAAGAATGAATTCATTGTTTGGGTCATGAGCCAACAAATGGTCATCCAGCCTTTGCCGGGGAACTCACCCAACTTTCCGAGGCAGTCTGTTCCATTTTAGAAAAGCAATAATTGTCAGGAATTTTACCAAAATGTGATTGATTTTGGACATTTCCTTTGTTTGTTTTTTAAAAGTTCCAGTGATCTCTTTTATTTTTCCTATAAAATTCATCTTATCTAAATTACTGAGCTATTAAAAATTTATATAGCATTTAAAGGTTGAGTTTCCTAATCTGTATGGTTATAATCTTTTTACTCAGGGTTCAGTTTGGTTTGGGATGACGAATACCACAATCAAATCAGCAGTAAAAGCAAAATGTAAGGATAAAAACCATTGTCTCCTTCATCTGTTGACAAAAGGCAGCAACAGTGAAGATTTTTACTAATGGGGTATAAATCCCAAATGTATGACAATAAATATTTATTTACATAGACTATAACTTGAGTTATTTGACAACCTAGATTTTTATAGTAAAACACGACTTTTCCAATGACTAACCCATCAAATCATTGAAACCAGGTTCCAGGGACACATTGCTTTATCAGGATTGGTTTTAGTCTGGTCACACAAGACATTTGAAAATACAGTGGATTGATTTAGTGTCAAGAGAGACCAAGGGTCAAATGCCACTTCTACTATTCTGTCCTGTCTCTATTTCTTCTGCCTTCCCTCCCTCCTTTCATCTTTGCCTTCCTTCCCTCCTCCCTCACTTCCCCTCTCCCTCTTTCCTCTCTCCCTCTTTCATCTCTTCCTTCATTCCTCATGCTCATCTCTGCAGCATCTCCAGCATCTTAACTGTTCACTGCCTTTGCATCAAAGAAGTGTTATTTCCTTTGAGTCAGAACACCCAACCACATCTCCAGCTTCTACCCAGATGGTGGTCAGAAGGGGCCTCAGGGAGCTTGGACTTGGGGCTGACAAACTCCTCCCCACTGAAGTACTCTTATTCCTTCCTTTCTATTCTAGCTAGGTTAATTCAATTTTCATTTTTCTCCACTGTCAGTTATAGAAAGCATCGATGCCTCACTGAGTCTCTGACTCATGGGACCCTCTCTCATCGTCCTGACCATGTCAATGATGCTGACATGCAGAAACATGTGGAGCAGGGTCAGTCTGGTGGCCTCCATGACCTCTAAAGTCCCTCACAACTCAAAATGTTTGGTTCTATGGAATTAGGTCACCTTCCAGAATTGTACTGCACCCAAAATCCCTCTTCCGGAGGCAGCCTGGTGACTGGCTGCACCTTCAGACTTTGCCAGGTGGGTTCTTGGACCACAGACAGAGCCCTAGCAAGCATCCACCTTGGATGTTCAGAACTTGCCCTCCATGGGCAAGTTCCCTCTGCACCTTGATGAGGGATCAGAGGAGGAACCAAGGAGGGCCACTGACGCTCCTCAGGAGGAAGGGAAGCAGGCTGCATTGTCTCCAACTCCATGGGCACATTTGTATCAGTTGCAGAGACTGGGGAGTGCTGGTCTCCTGGCATCATCTCTACCTGGGTCTTGGCAAGATTTTTCCCAGGCTTGCAGACCCAGGTATCCCTCCACTTCCCCTCGTGGCTCAGGTGGGCATACCATAAGTGTCCTGAGAGTTGAGAGAAGCTATTGAAGACGACTTCACTGGAGCTCTGTTGCTTTCTGGTGCACCTTCAGTCTTGTGAAGGAAGGACCTCCTAAGCTGGGAATTCCATTCCCTTTGAGGACCTACTTTTTTCAACTAAGCCTGAAGGACTTTTTCTGCACATCCTCTACTGGTCCCTCAGCTTCTGGAGAGGATGGATAGCGCAAAAGTGGCTGTCTGTAAGGACCATGAACTGGGGAGTCCCAGAGAGGGCAGGCCATCCTAGTGTATGGAAGGCCTCTTCCTACCATTGCAGAGCTGTTTCAGACTGCTGCTGGGCCTTTCTCCTGTTCAGGTTTTAAAGAAGGGGTAGAGAAATGGGTCATAACTCTCTGAGAAGGCCTGCATAGTGGGGGCTAGCTATCCTGGGGTCTGACTAGCTGGACTGGGGTGTAATCCCGGCCTTTTAATGGTTAGCTGATTGTAGGAGGGCCTCCTCTCTTGTCTGAGTCTAGTTTGTGACTAGTCTTCCTTCTCCACTACCTCTCAGTGACTTGGGAAAGGCCTTTTCTGAGGACAAAAGTCATCGACATCAAATGTAATACAGAAAAGGAAACTGATGCAGCCCCAGGACCAGTTGACTTCCTGCCCAGGATCCGGTGTTGGCTGGGAACCAAAGGCTGCACACGTTACAGATTGGGCTCTGGGAAGTGGGTCATGTGTCCTCCCTTTCACGAAGGGGAGCAGGGACTGTGAGAATTCTTCCCAGGGCCTGGCCAATCCTGGCCAGTCATCAACTTATGTTTTCACCAGGGATGTGTTTTCTTCTGGAAGGATTCCTCCCATCCCCTGCCTCTCCCTAATCCTTGCACATCAAGCCCTGATGAGGGAGAAATGAGTCAGATCACTCCACACTTTGTTTTTTAGCCTCAGACATGGCAGCCATTTCGTGTTATCCCCTCCCGAGTTTTCCTACTTACACCCTTGGCCAGTCTCCATTAGAAGGTCCAAAGAGTAGTGAATTACCTCTTTTTTTCCTCTGAACCAAACCAGGCAAGATTCCTTAATGGACATAACCACGAAGGTCATTCTGTCCCTTCATCCTCCATATTGAGGGTGGTGTACGAATGGCAAGGGACTCTTATGAAGATGACAAGACTGTTCTCCTCTGAATGGCTATGGGTCTTGTTGGAGAGGCATCATGCCCTAGAACATTCTGGAACCTCCTCAGAAAGGCTGTAGACACTCAAAGCAGACACCCTCACAAATGAGCACAGGCAAGAGTTCCTTTTGTGAGGGTCTTGTCCTGGTGGCTGGGGCTGGACCATCTGTGGAACGTGTCCATCAGTCCATGATCTAGCATGCTCTGATATGGACCATGATCTGGATCCACAGTTCTTCTAATGGGAAGAAGACAGTAGGGTTGGCTGTATTTAGAAAATAACATGAAATTCCAGCCCCAGCTACCTTGTGACAAAAACCCCTTTTCAACACCCCTATTTTCCTAGTGATTTATATGGCTACAGATCTTGACACATATGATGGGATGGTGATGTCTCTCCCCTACTAGTAACTTCGAGGGTCCCTTAGAAAATCTGGCTTTTAAAGCTCTATATGACTGGATCCCTTCCCACCCTTCCAGCCCTGTCCTTCTAGACCATACTCCCCTCCACACCTCTATGATCTAGTGGCACTGGCCCTGCCAGGTCTCCTTGGCACAAGACAGTCACTCCTCTCTTGACACTTTTCACTGGCTGACCCACATGTGTGTAGCCCTCTTTCTCCTTATCTTCACTTCCTGAATTTCCTGTCTTCCTTTAAGTTTCAGATAAAATCTGCAAAAAATTTTTTTCTGGCTTCTCTTGCAGCCAGTGTGTTCCCTCTGAGATTATCTCCGATTTCTTCAGCATGCATCATGTATGTACCCAGTGGCTGCATGCTGTCTCCCTGCATTTGAATGAGCTGCTTAAGGGCAGGGACAGTCTTTTGACTTCTGTCACAGTGCTAGGCACATAGTCGATGCTTAATCAATGCTTCTTGCCTGCTTCCAGCAGTGGTGGGTTTCTGCTCCCACAGGCTGGGATCTGGGATGCTGATAAGAGAATTCTATTTCTACTTGGTTGTGGATTGATTTGATTCCCCAGGTCCCTTCCTGTTCTGGGCTTCAGAGAGCTGTTCTCCTTCAGAACCCAAGGACTCCCTCCTGACTCATTCAAGTGGGGAGCCTGTGATTCCCACTCTCTTCAGTGGGAGAAGTGATGACAGTGTTGACTCTCATTTTTGCAGTCTTTAAAGTCTGCAAAGCAGTGTCCTTCAAACCACCCTTGGATATGGGGATCTAGACTATTACATTCCCCCCTTGTGAGGAGGAAGGGAGTGAATGGCCCACAGTCCCACAGAAAGATGAGGATGTTCATTAATAAGATGATGCTTTTTCCTGATTTCTATACCTTAAGTCCTTAAGTGAGGGCAATCACCTAGGTCCCTCCCTTCCAGCTCTGACTTGCTGTGAGTCTGAAAGTGCTGGTTCTTCAGGGTTCCTGTTTTTATTATCTCATTCCTAGTGGCCTTGGACAAGTCCCCTCTTTCTGTCCTCCACAAGATGAGGGGGAGTCCCTAGGTCTACCCTGTCCTTCATCAAGTGTCCTTATTGTTTTTACAACAAACAGATTTACAGTTTTTCTTGGTGTATGTATAGAAGCTCTCGGCAGCCGGTGGACACAGTCAGTCCAGAGAACAGGGAAAGGTTTGCAGCCTGTGCTCTTGCAGATGCTTTTTTTAAGAAGTTATTTTTGTCTCGAGAAGAGGTGTGAATGATCGATGGGAGGGTTTGGGGGTGTACACTGGTCACTGCCCCTAACCTCAAATGTCACACAAATAGGTTGGAGGCTGCCTTCCTCTGCTGACCCAACAGTTTCCTCCTTGTCATCCCCAGCCTTGAACAGTGGGACCATTGATGCTCTGGGCTAGAGGCTGAACCCCTCCTCCAGAATCCAGCTGTGGGGCTGGGGCCAGAAGGCTGTGAAAGCAGAAGGAATGGCTTGGCCTTCTGGGCCACTGGCTCGAGGCCAAGGAGGGGCAGAGGAGGAGCTTTCTCTTGGAGAAAGGACAAACCAGGGATGGAATCCTTCCTTCCCTTTGTGCCCAGACCCAATTAAGCTCTGTTTGGGGTTTCATTTTGTGGAAGCCAGGGTGGGGGCCAGTGTTGCTTTTTAAATTCACTTCTATGTTAAAAGTCTGTATTAAGCACCAGCTTTGTGCCAGGTGCCCTGCTAGGTGCTGGGGATAAAAAGACAGAAAAAAGTTCCCTGCTCTCCAGGACATGGCATTCTTAGCTATTTTTTTTTTATTTTCATAAATTTATTTATTTAACTTTTTACATTCATTTTCACAAGATTGTGGGTTCCAAAATTTTCTCCCCATTTGTCCCCTCCCCCCTCCCCAATACACTGAACATTCTAATTACCCATATTACCAATCTGCCCTCTCTTCTTT
>CM053769.1:465443592-465468014 GCA_028658325.1 Potorous gilbertii | reverse complement strand
TTCAAGGTGTTATTTTCTTCAGTATTTTTTTGGGTCTCCTTTATTAAGGTATTGACCCATTTTTCATGTTTTTCTTGCATCTCTCTCATTTCTTTTCCCAGTTTTTCCTCCACCTGTCTAACTTGATTTCCAAAATCCTTTTTGAGCTCTTCCATGGCCTGAGCCCATGGGATACCTATTTCAAATGTATGGGATACAGAGGCCTTGACTCCTATGTCTTTACCTGATGTTAAGCAGTTTTCTTCTTCTTCATCTTCAGAGATGAAGGTTGGAATCATTTTTTCAAGAAAATAACCTTCTATGGTCTTAGTTTTTTTTCCCTTTTCTGGGCATTTTCCCAGCCAGTTACTTGACTTCTGAGAGTCCTCTCCACCCTGGCCTAGGTCTGCCCAGCTAGTGCTTGGGGTCTGAGATTCAAATGCTGCTCCCCAGCTTCAGGGCTTTGGCGGCAGGCCTGGCTACTATTCAATGGGGGCTTATCTGCTGGTGCTCAGGTTGGGGCATGGCCGCCTCCCAGGTTCAGTTCCCTCAGGTGGTTTTTGCAGGGACCTTTTGTAATGGAGCTGCTGCTGAGCTCCTGCCTGCTCTGGCAGCCTGCTCCGGGAGCCTCTGGCCTCCCGCTGCCACTGCTGCTTCTGCTGATGCCACCTCCCGAGGGGCCCTGAGTCCCGGAGACACTCCGCTCCCCTCTCAGCCCGTCTCTCTCACTGACCTGTGAGTCTGTGGGTGGAGGGACCTTTGTGGCCTCTGGAGATTCTGTCCTTGATGCCTGCTTGGATCTGCTCGCTCCTCTCAGTGCCGCGTGGCCGGGTCTGGGGGAGGGCTCCGCTCCCGTCCGGGCTTCGATGGACCCCTGGGGTTGGCTTTTCAGGGCTCTCTGCAACAGAAATCTCCTTCACTGTGTTGCTATGTGGCTTTCACTGTTCCAGAATTTTTTGGGAGTTCTTTTTAGAGGAAATCCATGGGCTGTGGGTTCAGACCTAGCATAGGTGAGTCTTTCTATTCTGCCATCTTGGCTCCGCCCCCCACGCTGTAACTTTTAGACCCCAAGGAGAGATAACAGAAACCTCAAGGCCCTTTGGGGTGGCAAAAAGGACAGCCCTTTTGCTAGTGGACGTGTGAACTCCCTGCCTCACTCGTCAGGCACATGGTGTTCAGGGCTCATGCAGATGTTCCTCATATGAATCCCTTAAAAGTCATTTTTAAAACCCAGTGGATTCCATCATGTTAATAAATGCTCTGACTTGAGCCAGGAATCAAGACATTAGTTCTAATTCAGTCTGTGTACCCCTGTGAACCTTGATATCCTCATCTGTAAAGCAAGTATTTCTCACCCTCCACTGAAACTGATTGCTACCCTTTTGTGCCTCAGTAGACACTTTCTGTTGGTTTCCATGACCCAAAGCTCAACCCTGAAAACACCATATATGCTTTATCTTGGTGCAGAATGTCTCTGAGTTTCTGGCCTTATCTGTGGATGTCAGAAACATTGTCCATTGATGGTTCATACATGAAGGTAGGACAAGCCGCAGCTTTGGGTTCTCCACATATCACCTCAGTAGGCCACCAGTCCCCTCCTTACCTCAGGGAGACATTGGAGGAAAATGGGAAGGGGAGGTATCAAAGTAGGGAGAAAAGACTAAGCATTTATATAACCCTACTATGTGCCAGGCAGTGTGCCAGATTTTTTTTTTACAAATATCCTGTTTGATACAACAACTCTGGGAGCGAGGAGCTATTATGATCCACATTCTACAGATGAAGAAACTGAGGCAAACAGAAGTTAAATGACCTGCTCAGGATCACACGACTGGTGTCTGAGGCTGGATTTGAACTGAGGTCTTCCCCACTTCAGGTCCAGCGGCATTGTGCCACAAGCTTTCCCTGAATTCTGAATACATTGTGTAGGACTTTTCCTATTAGGCTCATGGCCTTTGTGTTCATGAGTTTTAGAAAGGTGAAGCTGAATTCTCCCACTTCGCTTTTTTGAAACGGTGACTATGTTTCAACCCCTGCTGGGTTTTTATTTTTATTATTTTTTATGAACACTTCATTGCCTCATGGATAGTAATCTGCAGGAAAGGAGACCTGCCTAAACAGAGGGAGTGGCTACCACACACAAACATCTCCCATTCAGTGCAAAGCAAGGTCAGATTCTCCCTGCCCAGCATCCCAACTGAGCCCTTACAAAACAGCTGGTCACCAGCTGGGTAGAAGGACGGCATGGGAGGGTTGGTTGTATGAGGAGAAGCCCAGAAGGTGGGAAGTATTTGCTGTGAAATTTAGCAACACTGATCATTTGTTAAGTTTCTTCTTTGTGCAAGCTTTGTTCTACAGCTAGAAAAGAAAATCGAAAAGGAAGAGAGAGTGGAATGCTAGCTAGGAGGGATGCCTGGGGCCAAGGACTGTTAAAGAGGAGTAAGGCCCTGGGGAGTTCTGGGTGTCTAAGAGAGTTTCTCCCTTCATCAAATCAAAGGGTTGGGCATCTGTAAGGTCATGTCAAACTCTCAGATTCTCCAGGCAGTGAAGCTTTCAACCTTCATCACTTCCATTTCTGTGACCTCTTTGGAAGATGTTTAATTGAGTTTCAAAAAATTGGTGCAATGTCATTTTCTCCACATTAAAGGAACAATTCTAATAATAAGATGTAGGTTTGTTGCTAAGGAGTGTTCTCTAAGGTTCTTTAAGAAATCCAAGATTCTATAATTACCCAATATTTCATAATTAATGATTAAAAGGTAGTAAATGGGTACTGTCTGCTTCAGTTTTACACACCTATATGTCAGAAAAATGGCAAAGGTCTCTAAAAGACAAAAGGATTCTTTAATTACCCATTCCCATGGCAACTCAGATGCTGCATTGTCTTTGCATTTGCTGGGGGCATTTAAGCCCTTTTAACGGGCTAATGCCCCTCTTATTTCAGCACTAAGGTCCGCCCGATAACAGAAAGGTCAGGTTGCTGAGATCTCAAAGACTGGCCCCCTCCCCACCTAGAGAGATGATGATATTTTTACTAGGAGGGAAAGAGAAGCTTTTTGTTGCCTGCAAAAGGCGTTTAACCTTTCCAGAATTAGCAGGACCATAAGGCATGATTTCTCTCTACACTGCATTTGTGGATGATATCAAAGCATGAATATAAACTCACTCCAGCTTGATAATCCCTCTCAAAACAAAGAGAATGACTTTAATTGGAGTTGAATATAGACTATTCTACTCTGATCAGGTAGTGCCTGATGCTCTCAGGACCATTTAGAGTTTGTAGGGATCTCATTTGGACTTCACAGCAAATCTCTACGAGGAGGTTCTTCATCTTACACATGGCAACACTGAGTCTTGTGGGGAGGGAGGTTTGTCTAAAGTGGACTTGGATCTTCCACACCAATTTTTTGGCTTTGGCTTTGTAGCAGTCACAGTCTTGAAATATGACTAAAATGCAGTAACGATGTTTAGTCTATTCTAATCTTGTTTGGGGGAAGTGTTTTGTAAGCCTTAAGGTGAAATACAAGTGAAAGTTGTTCTGAAGTCAATGGCCATTGATGGTACCTTGGGTCATGCAATAGATGTGATTAAATCAAATAAACAAATTGAGACAGGCCACTATCTATGAGGCAGGTAGAGACCATGTATCAGCACTAGCTTTAGACAGGATTCAAGCACACAATGCTTCTAAATGTAGAGACATTTTTTTGATTATGGTTTGTATCAGTAACATTCCTGTTTGGCCGGCCAGACCTGGAAGCAGATAAGATACTGCAAAGAGCTGGGTCTCTGCAGTCAGAAGAACTCCTCCCTCACAAAAAGCTGACCTTCAAAGTAAATGGCTAGGAATGTTTTTTGTGGACAGATCTCTTTATCCTTTCATTAACTTTTTAAAGGAAAACAGCATGGAGCCAAGATATTTTCCATGAGCCTTAATACTATTTCAAATAGCAAATTATCAATTGCATAAAAAGTGTCATATTTCAATAATAAACCTGGGAACATCGTAGTCAGTGCCCTGTCAGCACCAAACCCGGAGACCCCAAGGAATGAAATCTTTTGATGACGTTGATCGTTACCCCTCCACACACCTCCATCAGTTCAGAATCTAAGACACAACAGATTTATATTCTATAGAAACTGTATTGGGGAAGCAAGGGAAGGCATGAGTTGGCACATCTAGGAAAGGAAATCAGATTAAAATGAAAATGACAGAGCAAAACCTAAATAATGCACCCCCCCCCATTCACACACCCCTTTTGCCCTCCTCCCTGGCTGGCCCATGCTACAACATCCATTTGGTGACAACCCCAGAGCCTTCCTTCCTCATATCTTTCTTTCTCCTCTGAACCCCTTGCGTTCACATGAGTCTCAGACAGGAGTCACTTACAATATTCTCTCTTGTGAATTTTTCTTGTGAATTTCCATGAGGACCAAGGGCAGAGACCTTGTCTTATAACCCTCTTTTCCCAGATCCTGGGCCCCTGAGTCTCCTGCATCTGGTCAAATTCAGCAGCCATTAATGGATTGCACTTCAGGCCTCTAGGCAATGCCACAATGCAAGTGGCCTTACTGCAAGTGAAATTACCATTCTGGATTTTCTCATCTAAACAAACTTATTAAATACTTACTCTGCACCAGGCCTGGTATTGAGGATTCCGACTTAGCCTAGAAGGCTCCTGAAGGGCAGTGGGTGTGGTGGCTTACACATGATCAGTGGGTCATGTGAGCTGGATGGATTACCCTCAGTAAGTCTCCTTGTGAACTCAAAGTCTTTAAATAAAGGTGGAGTTTTAGATAATGAGCACAGGAACATCAAGGAAAGTGAGGATAGCAGACTTGAGGGCTCAGCTCAGAGCAGTGACTGCCGCTAACTCCAGAGGATGATGGCAGAATTTGAGAGCTGCCTCCTGGCCAAGGGATGGTTGAGCAGAGGAAAAGGCAGAACAGGTCCATGCTGGACTTTTTACTTACTTCTTTCTGTATTTACAAGAGATAGTTCTGTGGCAGAATGAGCAAAGCCATTGGAAGTGATAGCCATGTTTTAAGAAGGAAAAGATAGTGGAAATGTTTTTGTTCTTTTTCAAAATAAGAAAGCAATGACTTGATTTCTAGGAGAGTAGAACTAGGAACACTGAATAGGTAAATGAACAGAGAAGCAAATTTAGGCTCAACATAAGGAATGATTTCTCCCTGAGTGGAGTTGTCAGACCATGGGGTGGGCTGGGGGAATATAATGGATTTCCCCTCAGTTGAGACCTTCAAGCAGAAGCCCACCCATTGGGGAGGTGGTAGAGGGAAGTGAAAAATAAAACATGAACTGGATTGGGTACTCTCTAAGGTCCCTTCCATCTCTGAACTTCTCTGATCCAGAATTTAGCACAGTGTTTGGCACATAGTAGGCAATTGACTTGATTCAGCAGCATGCATTTATCAGTAGAGATTTCCTCAAAGTATTTGGTTGTCACTTGTCACTGAGGAATTCCAATCACATAGAATATTTCCCATGACATCTCTGCCCAAATGGAGATAATTATTGGTGAAAGGTCATTTCCCTTTATATATACTGCTTTTCATCATCTAGTTATTTTTAATTAAAAATTTCCCCAAGTGAATTGTTGTTCCCCCTAGATTTTGTTGTGGGTCGGGTTTCTGTGTCAAATGAACAAAATCAGTTTGTCTCATTAATCTGTCCCTTCCCTGAGAAGGATCCATATTGAACTCTTTTTAACTCTTCATAGCCAGGTATGGGTCATTTAGCATTAACTCAGGAACTGTCTAGGAAGCCAGACTAGAAAATCTGGGGTAATAAGGTCTGGGGGAGTATTCCAAGCTGTTAACAAGCATTAGGGAGATGAAAGAAGTTGAAGTCTCCCTCTTGTGATTGAATATGGTAGAGGTTTATGTATGGATGATGACTGTCAAACCTAGGATGACCGCTAGGAACTCTTCAGTGTCCAGACTGCCCTATAGATGCCAGGGTTCCTCTCTGTTATGACCATCTGAAGATTTTGAGGCAGCAGTGGGGCAGAGCACCAGCCTAACAGGCTTGTTTGCTCTATTGCTTGGAGGACTCTCCTTTTCTGGACCTTGGTGTGCAAACAAGAGGATTGGGCCAGACGATGTCTCAGACCCTTCCCGTTCTGAATCATGGGAATTGTGCATATAAAATGGAGTCATTAGACAGTGAGCTCCAGGGGAATCAATGAGAGGCCAAAGGGCTCTCATTAAGTCTTGCTCTGAGTGTACTTAAATTCTCATGCAACCATATTAACACTTGATTGTGGAGGGCTCCATTTCCATCTCTATGCAGATGACCTCCAGATTTATACATCCAGCCCTCATCTTTCTGCCATCCTTTGGATATTTCCAACTTCCTGTCAGTTATTTCCACTTTGGTATCCTGTAGATATCTTACACTCAACATATCCAAAACAGAATCAGTTATCTTTCCCCCAACCACCCTTCTATTCTGAATTTCCTTGTTTCTAGGCAGCTGGGTGGTACAGTGAATAGAGAGCCAAGCCTGGAGTCATTCAAATTCAGCCTCAGACATTTACTTGCAGTGTTACCCTAGATAAGTCTTTAACCTCTTTTGCCTTAGTTTCCTCAACTGTAAAATAGAAATATGATAGCACCTCCGTCCCAGGGTTGTTGGCCAGATTAAATGAGACAATATGTGTAAAGTGTTTAGCACAGGGCCTGGTCCATAGCAAGCACTTAATAAGACAGACTCCAGACCTCATGCTCTTGCCACTGCCCCACATGGTCTCTTCTCCCACCCTAAGTTATAAAGGACATCCAGTGTTGGGAACCTCCTCCGTATCCATTTGAATACAGACCTTCAAAGATCCTCCTTGTCCAGTAAAAGGACAGGAGGAAAATGTCGGTGTGCCTGTGCTCTCTGGGCAGGCAGGCAGGGCCAGACTGACCTCTCTGAGTCTGGCCCGAGGAATGCCATGTCAAACATCACACTCGGGCCGAGGTTTGTTGTAACAGAATAGAAGCCACATAGATGCCCATAATGCTCCTCTTGTTTTCTTCATGAAGGCCGCACTGTTCTCTGCGGAGGAGCGATTCAATACTTGCTCTGGTGGACAGGGGAAAAGGAGTGCTTGTCTATGGTGATTCCTATCTGGAGGAAAACCACTTGTGGGCATCCCCTGGGGTACTCAGCAGAAACAGAGGTTTGAAATTTTCATTTTCATTTTGAAAGGAAGAGGTCATGTAATCCAATCCTCTCCGGAAGCCCTACTCTGATTTCTTATGGGGGTCCAGAGGTGTGCCAGCTGCACACAGATCTAGTAGATGTGACTGCACTGGAAATACTGCAGTTCAGGCCCAGGAACCAACTGCCTAGGTCTGCGGTCTGAGGAATAGCCCCACCAAATTCTACAGAGACACAGGAAAAGGATTGTTAGGTTGGGTCTCAGGGTTAACATTGGCATTATCAGAGGGAGTACTCACACCCGGGAGATCATAACTCCTGAGAAGGGAAGCTATTGGAGTCCAGATACTAGCCATGGACTTTGGTTGTAAGAATTCCAGATATCCTAAGAAAACTGCATTGCAGATTAGGGGCCAGTCTGCATTGGTCAGGCTTGCTTCTCAGCCACATCTGAGCCAGAAACAGATGTTTTCTCTGTTCCTCACCTAGTGACCGACACTTTTCAGAGGGATCTGGAAGATAAGGAGAACAGGTTTGGGGTTTCATTTGGTCCAGGGGGCTCCTGAGGTGGATGGGTCCCTTTCCCAATGAAAATCTGCCTTCCTCTGCCCCTTGGACTAGCCCTTCAGGGGGCTTCTGTACAAACAGAGTCAAGTCTTCCTAGTGCCAGGATGACTTTTCTGCACCATTCCATACTGCTGACCACCTCTGGGTTCAGATCAGTCCAAGAACTCTTGATGAAATGGGTAAGGCACAAAGCTTTGAGAAAGAGAGAAAGATGAAAAATGTTACCCATGTGAAGTCAGTCTGCTGGAGGAGATGTGATGTGTCTAGAAAAATATGGTGCCTCTCTTGCCAGGTCCCAACAGTTGCAGCTGAATGAGTTCCATGGCACTGATGAAAACCTCTTCAGCTTGGGGGAAGGGAGGGTCAGAAGCAACTGCAAATTTCTCACAGGGGACAGAGTTAGAAAGACAGCTTGAGTGGCCAAGGTGCCAAACCAGGTAATGATGAGGTGAAGAAATGAGAGACAAAACAGAAGCTAAATTAAAAATAACTATTTAAATAAATAAATAGAAAAAGAATCCTAAATCTAAAAAGGCATTAAGGAGGGGACAATCTAGGATTGAGACAGCCAGGACTCAATGCTGGGACAACCCCCAGGAGTCAAAACTGGAGGAAGAACCAGTTCTGTTTCTGGCCTTCACATTAGATAATATTTGTAAATTACTCAGTACAGTGCTGGACACATGGTATTTCCCCCTGGGCTAACACTAATTTTCAGCTTTGGCTGCTTGGTCCTGCCTTCAGGCCTCCTGAATTTCCATCATCTCCAGAGCCCCCTCTGCTCTGCCCACTGGTCCCTTCACTAATGGCGAGGGCAGCCATGCAAACCATGTGGAAGCGGACAAAGGGTCCTATTTCTGTTAATAACGCCATGATTGTCCCACTCACCCAAGCTTAAGATGGAGTCGCCTTTGACTCTCCCCCTCTGTTAACTCTTGATCTTCATTGGCCCCTCTGACAGCATCCCCTGTGTACTGAGGATACCTGCACTGTCACAAAGTCCTGCTGATTCCACCTTATCATCATGATTCCTGTGGCCAACACGGGTTCCGTATGACCCCAGAGTGGGTGGGTCTGTGCACCCCTTTTCACAGAGGGTCCAAAGGAAGCTCAGGTCCTTGGGCAGTCTTGTTGTCTGGAGCAGGAGGCTGGGCTCTCAACTTGGTTGCTAATACCTGGGTGACCTTGGGCAAGTTACTCAACATCCCTGGGTCTCAGTTTCCTCCCCTATAAAATGAGGGCTTGGACCATTTAGACTATAAGCTCCTTGAGGATAAAGACTGTCCTTTCTCGTATTGATGGTCTCTCGGCACTGAGCTGAGTGTCTCGCTCATGGTGGACACCTAATAGATGCTCCCTGGAGGTCTCGAACTGGACTCTGTCCTGGCCGTCCCTTGCAGGCTCCTCTGGTCCTGCTGATCTCCCCAGGCACCCCTGCCGCCTCAGTCCATTCCTTGCTGCCTTTGTCCATTCGCGCCTCGGTTTGGTTAGGTTCCATGGGCTCCTGGTCTCCCCTCTCCCCTCCCGCGGCTGCTCCACTCCTCTCAGCTCCACACTTGGTCTCCTTGGTTCGGGCCCAGGGGCTTGGTGACTTGCTGCATCTGTCTTCTCTTCAATAGTCCCATTCAACTCCACCTGTTTTCGGGCCCTTTCCCTTCTCTCATCTCCTACAGGCAGCCAGCCAACATCCTTCACCTCTCGCCCTTCCTCTCTATGCCTGCTAAGAAATCTGGCCTCCTCTCATCCAGTTCTGTCCCTCCAACTGTCAGCACCCAGGACTCTTGGCCCGCCTCCCAGGCTCCTTGCCAGCCAGGACGCTGTTGCCCTCTGCTGACTTCTGAGATGGTTGCAGGCCCAGGGTATCACTCACCCGCTCCTGTGGGCACCTCACCCTTTGCCCTGTGACTTGGGATAATGTCCTTGGAACCAGCTTCTCTGCCTCCAACCGCTCTGCTGTCTTAATGTGGGTCACAACCATGCTCAAGAAGATTCAATGACCCCTGTGCCTGCTAAATAAAGTCCACAGCCATAACCTGCCTTTGCCCTGCCCTTGTAGCTTGATCCCTTTCTCCTTCATGCCCATTATATAATCCATGAACCATCCAACTTGTACAAGTCACTGGTCTCTGAACCTGGTAGATTGTGCTATTTTGTCCTTTACTTCCTCCCCTCAAGGTATTTATTTACAGTACCTGGCACAGTGACTGACCTTGGGGGGCAAGGAGATACAGCTGAGAGCCAGAACTCCCAGTGAGGAAGCTCCCTCTGCCAGTGTAGATTAACATATGCTCTACACTTCAGAGAGCTGCCTGGGGCAGACAACCAATGTGTGACAGAGCAGGTCTTTCTGACCCTCAGACTCTCGCACCTTTCCCCATTCCATGTTTTCTCTGATGGCAGCACCATTCAACTTAGCTGATTTTCCAAATGAGTATTCATCACACCCTCTGGGATTTACTTCCTGCCATCTCCTTTTGAAATCCTAGCCCCTTTTCAAGACCAAAGTCTGGTACCCCTGCCTCTGTGAAGCTTCCCTGCCTCCATGATTCCCCCAGAAACCATGACCTCTTCCTCCCTGAAAATCTGCTGGCGCTTTATAATTTCATACGCACTATATGGTAGTCGTGTCCTTATATACTAATTAGCATGATTATTACTTAGGAATACTGGGAGATAGGATCTGGGAGCTGGGGGAGAGTGACCTTAGAAGTCTTGGCAGCCTTCATTTGACAGCTCGGGAACTGACTAATCTGACCGAAGGCAAACAGCAGATGGGGTCAGCCAGGGTCACAGGAAACTCCAAGGTTTCACTGGGGCCAGCAGAGAGCTGCAGCCTGACCCCAGGTTGCTGATGAGCCACCTACCCAATGCTGGTGTTGGTAATGAGGAACCTCAGGAGAGAATGGGGGAGAGAATACAGACCACTAACCCAAAACATGAATGGAAGTATTCTGCCCCATAAAGAGTAAGACAGCTCATGTGCCAACTGAACATTGTGGGCAAAAGAAGGGGAAAGCCAAAGTATTGCCAGGAGTCTTAGAAAGATCCAAGAGTGAATGGGAAGCCACAGGATGGGAGAAGGGCAGAAGGGAAGTGTGCAGAGCCTGTGAACTGCCTGGAGCTAGTGAAGTCCATCTCTAAGAAAGGAAGACTGGGCCACAGAGAGCCAAGATTGCCTCAGCATGAACACATCATGACAAACAGTTTTTAGAAGTATCAACCCGAGCCAGTGACCAGAGGAAGATGGCTACACATCATTGGTTGTAAGAAGACAAAGAAACAAATGCTGACATTTCCCTCCCCTCCATTGGAGTGGCAAGGTTAATGAACATAGGGACAGTCAATGATGGTGGGCCATGGGGAGAGAAACACAGAAGATGCTGTTGGTGGGGATGCACATTGGCCGAACTACTGTCAAATTCCTGGAGAAAAGTCTAAACTGGTCGCATGCTTTGACCAAGCACTTCCTGGGCATATGTTGTTTGTCCTTCATTTTTGAAGAGGACTAAGGACATCATGGGTGATGTTTTGATTTGTGTGTGAATTGGATTCGAGGCAGAGAGGCACAAAGCCTCAGCCTCACTTTTTCTTCCAGAATCATCAACATCCAGTGGTGGGACAACAGTCAGGATGACTGGCCATGGCCCAGGATGAATTGGATGACCTTGGAGTCTTTGATGCTTGACCCAGCTCTAAGCACTCCACAACTCCTTCTTCAACCACCTTCATTGCCATCAGAACAGATTGCTCTCATCTGCCCAATCTACATACTCCTAACTCACTGATGGATTTGAAGCCCATCTGTTGCCCTCAACCTGGTTTACCGAACTGTGGCCAATGCCCATTCTACAACTGCTTGGGGCCACTGATGAGAGTTGGGTGAAAAGAGGACATGAAAAGTAGATGGGCAACCCTCACCCCAGAGGTACTGGTGCTCCCTGAATACCCCATACACCCCACTGAACTTATACGTCCTAAAGAAAGGTTTCATGGTCTAAAAAATCATCATAGCAACATCGGTATAGGAAAAAGTAAAAGCAGAATATGCCTTTATTATAGTGTACCAGTCCAAGATCTGGCATAGAAACATAATGGAGCATTATTGTACCATGCTAAATAGCAAAGATGGAAGTCAGAGAAACAAGGAGAGACTTGTTGAGTAAAGTAAGGAGACCCAGGAGAACAGTATATGCCATGATTAGAACAGCCTAAATGTAAACAACCCCCAAAGCAGTTAGCAACTGAAGAGTTAAAATGAGAGCTCTCCATCCTGGAAAACTGAGACAAGTCTGCCTTCCCTCTCCATCAGTGGGATGATAGAGTAGCCAGTATTCCCCTCTGGTTCAATGGTTTTGCTTTGTTACCGGAGGGGAGGGGCCACCGACAATGCCCATGTGTTGTAAAAACAAAAGGCAACCAGGAAATAAAGTGAACCAGGTCAGGTCTGGCTTACCTCACTCATTTCCTTTCCCCAGACCTACTAATTCAGGAGGGTGTTGTTGGTTTTCTTGTTGTTAGGGGAATACTGTAGAGATCTAGGTTTTAGCAAAGCTTTGAACAAAATTTTTCATCATCAAAGATGGAGAGATCAGGGCTAAAGAGTAGACTAGCTGGTGCACTTAGAGCTAGGGGAATGGCTAGATCCAAAAATGGTTTGATGTGCTCAGGGAAGGAGGTCTATAGTGGAGTGCCTCAGGGATCTGTGCTTGACCTTGTCCTATCTACCATTTTTGTTAATGGCCTGCATAATAGTGATTAGTGTTTAAAGGAGTAAGTAGCATCCTTATCAAATGTGCAGTTGATGCCAAACTGGGAGGATTAACTAGTACAACAGAGGTATTTTATCAGACTACACAGATTACTGGGTGGAATCTACCCTGATAAAATTTCACATATACAGTCTTACAGTTGGGGGTTAATCTCCAATCACAAGTACAAGATAAAAGTGGTGTGCTTGGACTGTATATCTGAAAAGAAAATAATCTGGCCATTTTAGTGAAGTGTAAACCCAGTTTGTGTCAGAAAGAGAATGTGGCAGCCTGGAAAGTAAATGTGAATTTAAGTGACATTAAGAGATACGGTGTCTGGGAAGAGAGAAGTAGAAATCCTGATGTACTTGGTTCTGATCTGATCACATCTTGGGGACACATTTTAGGAGGGGCCAGGGTAACCTGGAGAGTGTCCAGAGAAGGACAAATGGGAGGTCAAAAGCCCTTGAGTTCATACCATCTGAAAACTGGTTGAGTGAGTGGAAATGTTACTCTGAAAAGACAAAGGCTTAGAAATGACATAATAGGTGGCTACAAGTATTTGAAGGGTGAAAAAGGAGTATCCTTGAGCCCCAAGGGAAGGACTAGGAGCAAGTATTGCCTGGAAGTTGCCACACAGAGACAGATGAGATTTGATGTTAGAAAGTTCCTAGCTCCCAGTCCTATCCCAAGGTGGATAGGGTGTAGGGTATGTTCAGGGATGACAACTACCTTTGGTGTGATGGCTGCTAAGCTCTTTTTGGGTCTCTTACCACCTTTGGTGTCCACCTGTTTCACCTAACTCTCACCTGTGGCTCCAAGAAGCTGCAGCATGTGCAGCAGCCACATTCTGGTAAACCATTTAGGCAGATGGGCCAAACCAGATTGAGGGTAACCAAGGGGTCTCAAATCCATTGGTGAGTTGGGGGGTTGTCTACCCCAAGCACATGAAGACTTCCTCTGCTGGAATGGGCAGATGAGAACAATTTGTTCCAACGGCCATGAAAGCAGATGAAGCAGGCAATGGGGAGCACTTAGAGCTTGGTTAGACACCGAAGACACCAAGGTCATCCATCACATCCTGAGCCATCATCGCCAGCCATCTTGACTCTGTCTTGCCACTGGACTATGATGACTCTGGAGGAGAGTGAGGCTGACAACTTCATGCAACTCTGGTTCACTTAAATCTAAGTTACGCATGAATCAAAAGACATTACCCATACCATTTCAGTATTATGCATCAAAGTCCTGTGGCGACAGGTAAGTGATGAGGCAGTAGATGCAGATATACTGGAAGCTGTAGTCACAACCCTGCACATAGGCAGCCTAGACCTAAGGTCATTTCTCACTGGAAGCAGCAGTGGGACTCGACAGCACCCTGGGTGTCTGTGTGCTCACCTTCTGACGTGAGGAACGGGGCTAGAAAATGTTCCCTAAACATTGTCTGCTTACTCAACTTGACCTGATTACTGCCGCAGGCAGGGAATCCCACTGTGTGGTGGAAACACAAAAAAATGTACAAAATGTATGAAAACATCTGCAAAGATGATTCTACTCACCATTGGCACATGGAATATGCACACACTAATAGAAAACACAAAATCCAGTAGACCTGAAAGAAGAACTGCTCTTGTTGCAAGAGAATTCAACAGGTATCGCATCCAAATAGCAGCCCTCAATGAAACAAGGTTGGCAAATGAAGGTCAGCTTACTGAAGCTGAACCTGGATGCACCATTGTCGGGAGAGGGCACAGTGAAGGGGAGTGCTGTGAAGTTGGCATGGGTTTGCAATCAAAGCTAATCCAATCAACAAGGTGGTATGCCTGCCAAAAAGAGTGAAGGACAGGCTCATGACAAAGTGATTGCCACTCACAGGAAAATACTATGCCACTGTCCTCAGTGCCTATGCTCCCATCATGATGAACCCTGATGAGGTCAAAGAAGAATTTTATGAAGACTTAGAGACCCTTACCATCAATGTGCCAAAAAAGGACAAGGTTATAATTCTGGGTGACTTTAATGCTAGAGTAGGCTCAGACTACCAGACTTTTCAGGGAGTCCTGGGGAGGAATGGAGTTGGAAACAGCAACAGCAATGGTCATTTGCTGTGGAAGACTTGTGCATTGCATGACCATTTCATCACCAACACTGTTTTCCTTTTACCTAAATGCAATAAAACTTCATGGATGCACCCTTGTAGCAAATATTGGCAGCTAACAGATGATGAGATCATAAGGAGAAGAGATAGACAAGATGTGAGACTGACAAAGGCAATGTGTGGTACAGAGTGCTGGACTTATCATAGACTTAGCCTTTCCAAGTTATTCACATTCATTAAAAGTGCCTCCTCCAAAGCAAAATGACTACCAGAGGATTTAATGTTGACAAATTAGAACTCTTCTCTGAGCATGAACACTTTGTTGCTAACTTGGAGGAAAAATTCAGTCAACAAACAGTTGGCAGTAATGGAGCAGAAAAAGAGTGGTCAGCTTTCCGAGATTTGGTGTACAGCACTGCATTTGCTCATCTGGGTCAGAACACTTGCAAACACCAAGACTGGTTTGATGAAAATGATGGGGCCATTCAGAAGCTGCTAAATGAAAAACGAGAACTCCACAGGATTGACTAGCAGGATAGTTCATCCACCTATAGGGAAGCGGCATTTAATTCCATCAAAAGCAAAGTACAAACAAAGCTTAGAGAGATGCAGGATTCCTAGATCAGTAAGAAGGTAGATAAAATTCAGTTTTATGCTGATAGTAACAATCCAAAGCTCCTTTATGGTTCCCTGAAAGCTATTTATGGACCAAAAACCTATGGTGTATCACAACTACTTAGTGCTGATGGAGCCACATTGATTAGTGATAAAGACATGATCCTAGAGAGATGGGCTAAACACTTCCATAGTGTTCTCAACAGACCATCATCAATCAATGCTGAGATCATTGACTATTTACATCAGGTTGAAGTCAGTCTTTCTTTAGCTGAGCTTCCAACTGAAGAAGAGATTTTGAGGGCCACTAGGCTCCTTTCATGTGGCAAAGCACCTGGTGCTGATTCTATTCCAGCTGAGATTTACAAGGTAGGGGGACCATTGCTCATAAAAAAGCTGACAGAAATTTTCCAGGTTATATGGCAAGAGGAGGTTATCCCCTAGGAGTTCAAAGATACCTCCATTGTCCATCTCTATAAAGGTAAAGGCAATGAATTGTACTGAGATGATCACAGGTGGATCTCTCTCTTAGTCATTGCTGGCAAAATTCTTGCTAGATTCCTCCTTAATAGACTGATCCTTCACCTGGAAGATGGTCATATACCTGAGAGCCAGTGTGGCTTCAGACAGGGCCAAGGAACAATTGATATGATGTTTGCTGCCTGACAACTCCAGAAGAAATGCCAGGAGCAGAATGGAGGCCTGTACACAACGTTTGTAGATCTGACCAAGGCCTTTGACGCTGTTAGTCATGAGCATGTATGGAAAATTATGTCAAAATTTGGTTGCCCAGAGTTCTTCCTCATCCAAAAGGATGGAAGAAAATATCTGTTCACCAAGAAAGTAGCCTTCTATAGTCTTATTGTTTTCCCTTTTTGGGGCATTTTCCCAGCCAGTTACTTGATTTTTGAGTCCTTTGTCAAGAGAAGGGTATACTCTGGGGACCTGTAAGTTCTCAGTTCCTTCAAGGTGGCACAATCAAAGGAGAGGAATTTACTCCCCTCCTGGCCTGCACTCTGGTCTGGGAACAAACTTTTCTGTCCAGGATCTGTGAGTATGATTCTGTCTTCACAGCTGCAGTACCCCAGTGCTCCCCCTCACCCCAGGGCCACCACTCAGGACTGAGATCCAGATGAGCAGCTCGATTCCTCCAGGGTCTTTAGGCCGAGGGCTATAAAAATGGATGCTACCATCCTAGGGCCCCTGGGGCCAGACTGCATTCCCTTTTCACCTAGGAGAAAGAGCTTTCTCACTGACCTTTGAAGCTGTCTTTGGTGTTTGTGAGTTGAATTGCTGTCAGGGATTCCTCCCCTTGAGGCTTGCTCAGGTCTTCCCTGTCATGCTGTCACTTGGCCAAGGCTGGGCTGGGTTCTGTGCACTGTGCTCCGCCCCACGTCTGGTGCAATAGACCTTTCTTGTTGGCCTTCCAGGGTGTCTTGGACTGGGAATCTCTTTCACTCTGTTGTTTTGTGGTTTCTGTTGCTCTAGAGTTTGTTTAAAGTCATTTTTACAGGTATTTAATGGACTATGTGGGGAGGGCTTTTATGGGTCATCCTTCTATACTCCATCATCTTGGCTCTGCCCCTCTCCCAGAGAAGTTCATCAATATTGTACGTCAATTTCATGATGCCATGTTTGCCCAGGTTCTGGATAATGGACAATACTCTTGTGCCTTTCCAGTCACCAATGGAGTGAAATTGGCTGTATGCTTGCTCCCATGCTTTATAGCATGATATTTTCAGCCATGTTGACAAATGCTTTCAATGAGGATGAATATAGCATCAAGGTCAACTACTGTACTGATGGTAAATTCTTCAATTTGAAAAGGCTGTAAACCAAGACCAAAGTGGAGAGAGTTGGTACATGATTTTCTGTTTGCAAATGATTGTGTACTCAATGCAGCCTCTGAAGTTGAGATGCAACAAAATATGGATCAGTTCTCTGCTGCCTGTGCTAATTTTGTCTTACTAATTAGCAGCAAGAAAACATAGGTGCATACATGGAACCATCCATTACAACAAATGGAAAAGTTCTGAATGCTGTGGATAAGTTCACTTACCTTAATAGTGTACTTTCCAGGGATGTACACATTGACAATGAGGTTGATGCATGCATTGCCATAGCTAGCTCAGCGTTTGGGAAGCCGAAAGAAAAGTTTAGAAGAGAAGAAGTATTAGACTGACTACCAAACTGAAGATCTGCAGAGCTGTTGTGCTAACCTCATTTTTAAATGCTTGTGAAATATGGACAGTCTACCAGCTTCATGCCAGGAAACTGAATTGCTTCATTTGAACTGTCTTAAGAAGATTCTGAGGATCACCTGGCAGGATTAGGTATCAGACACTGAAGTCCTTGCTTGAGCTCAACTGCCAAACATTCAAACTATGCTTCAGAAGAGTGTAACTCTGATGGGCTGGGCAGGTTGTTCAAATTCAAAACCTACGCTTGCCAAAAAGACTATTTTATGAAGACTTTGCATGGAGCAGATGATCACATGGTGGTCAGAAGAAGTGATACAAGGATATTCTTAGGAACTTTGGATTTGATTGTGCAACATGGGAGACAATGGCACAGGACTGCTCAGCATGGGACGCCCACATCAGAAAGGGTGCTGTGCTCTTTGAGCAGCACAAAGTAAACATAGGATTCGCATATTTGGGATATCTACCCCAAATATTCACATGGACTATCTGTGCCTAACCTGTGGTAGAGCATTCTGAGGAATATTGGTCTGATCAGTCACAGTTGGACACACTGAAATTTCACTTTATCATGGTGATATCATTTTGGTCCTCTTCAAAAACGAAGGACAACAACTAACCAACCAACCAATCCCAAAGTGGACTGAATGACTGACCTCTGTGAGTGGGGAGCTCCCACTCACTACAGGTCTTCAAGCAAAGATTGACCACTTGTTTGGAATGGTATAGAGGGTTTTTTCACCTCTACTATGTGTTGGACTCCTTGACCTCTGATGTTCCTTCTCAATCTTGGATTCTGAAAATCCAGAAAGTAAGGCAAAAATTAGGGCATGGTATTGAGTATGATCTTGAGGCCAGACCCAGTCTACTTCCTGAAGACAAAGCACTGCAGGATATGGAGATGCTCACCTCCAGGAGGTTGGACACTGACTGATGTATTTGCTTTCCGTGGTAGCCTAGGAAACAAAAGTACAAAATGGTAGTCAGTCCTTCTGCTCCCATTGGGATGTTTTTAAGAATCACAGTTTTTATATGCTCAATAATTGTTAACTTTGGATTATCCCTTTTTGAGATCATCTGGTGACCAGTTAATTCACAACCTTTTGCAACTGAATCCATATTGTAAAAAGCAGTCACCACAATAAAGAGAGCTCAGGGGCTCAGAAACCCATTTATTCAGCAAATACTAGATCTTTTTGTCAAGAAGAGACCTAACAGCCAGGTCCAACCCCATGAGGGTGCCATCTTCTGGAGAGCAGGCCCTGACTTTTTGCCTTTTTTGTATCTCTAGCACTCTAGCATGCCTGGCACTTATGTGCTTGGTGTTTAATAAATGCTAGTGGACTAAAAGATAAATTCATTTGTAAAAATGCAAAAAAGGTTGGAAGAAGAGTATGGGAAAATCAGTGTTCCTGCCCTCAAGAAGCATCTCACATGTTCACAGGTCTTTCCAAAATGAACTTTTCCTTTTTAAACTTGGTCTGTTACGATGTTGGCTGAGACCCAAGGTGGTCTCAGGGCAGGGGGAAGAGGGTGGAGGCCGGACTCTGGACAAGTCACGGAGGTCATCAGCAGGCTCCTCTTCCCCTCCACCCTCAGCTCACAAAACTTCTGGTTTGAACCAGATCCTAATAGAATCAGGAAATGTTTAACAAAAATAGATCAACAAATAGATAAATAATATAAACAAAATACAACCTAGATAATGTTAATTCATGGTATTCTAAGTCATTATGTAGCTGGCAGACTTTCTATTTGAGTCTGACATTAGTGGTCTAGGCAACTTTGTAGAGCAGATAGTGATCTGTATCAGTAGATGGAGTTTCCCCACTTGGTTGTTCTCAGCACCCATGAAATCTCAGGTCCAATACCTCCTTCTATGCTGCTATCCACTCTCATCCTTCAGAATCTTTGGGGCTGTCATAGTCCAGACTCTGTAGTACTTCTTTAAACTCCTGAGACTTCCTGATCTCCATTCTGCCCCTGTGACCTGCTGCCTCCCTTTGCTCAGGCCTTCCCTGTTCTCAGACCCCAGACCCTACCCCCATGTACGGGCTACTCCCATTGTTCATTCTTCTTGGGCAGCCTTGACCTTGACCTTTGAGCCCATGATGCTATGGATCCCCAACCTTGACCATTTCTTTTGCACTCCCAGAACTTTCCATGAGAGGAAACTTTTAATTCTTTAGAGCTTGTCTTGGTTCAACTCGGACCTTAGCAAACCCCATGCAAGGTTTCTCAGGCATTCATTGGACACTCCTTCCCCTTTCTAGACTCAGGGACAGATGCCCTCAGAAGATCTGAGAGGGGTGGGGCCTGGTCTTGCCCTGGAGGTCCTTCCCCTTCCCAAGCTCATTGAATATTTGTGGTCAGGACATTTGTGGTAAGGACCAAATGGGAAAGGGCCCTGAAGTCCCTACCTGCAGGTGACACCTGAACTGTCTGCCCAGGAGGGTGAAGACTCTGCCCAGTTCTGAAGACCTTGAAACAGGGGTATTACACACATGTTTCCAGACTTAAGAAAGCCTCAGGGTTCTATGAGCCCTGGCTCATGAGAGCAAGGCTGTGCTTTACTCACTGTCCACAGGACTCTGGTGAGGATGTCCTGTGCCAGGTGGGCTGGCATTGCAGGGACAGGCTGGGATCACAAGGACCATGAGCTGGCATCATGGTTTTGTTTAGGTTTTGTCCAGAGAATGTTTGAGGCTTTTGGCTTTATTTTTATTTGAAACTTGTAACAAAATCTAACAGTTTGGTTGTAGCAGGAACAAAATAAAAATAATAAAACTGGCCAGATGGGCCCTCAGGCCCTCCCCTCATCTACTTCTAAGCTTGCTTTCTAGATTTTTCTCACGTTTTTCCCCTTCACAATCTGCCTTTCAATGAAATCGGAGCTGCTCCCCAAACCTTGCTCCCATCCTCTGGCTCTCTGCCCTTGTGGGTGCTGGGCTTTGTGCCTAGAAGACTTTGCTTCCTCTTCTCCAGCCTCCAAAATCCTTATCTTATATCAGCTAGGTACCTTGTTCTCTATGAAGCCCTCCTGGGCCTCCATCCCTCTCAGACATTCCTAGGGCTTAGCTCACTTCACCAGTCCATTGTCTTGTTCTATGTCTATGTGTTGTAGATGCAGGAGCAGATTCCTTTTTGTCTTTCTACCCACCCACCCACTGCCCCATACCAGGCCCAGTACCTGGTACATTGTAGGGGCTTAACCTGTGTTTGGTGAATTGAATTAAACAGAAATGAGTTAAGCCTGATGAGCATTGTGAGTTTTAAATTAAAAATTTCAGAAATGGATATTCTTTGTTTTTATATCACCTCCTCCCTGAATATACCCCTCTTTTGACAAGATATAAAAATGGAGGAAGTGAGGAAACTCTTTGCCCAAAAATAATGTACTATTATGTACATGATGTACAAAATAATGGACAAAATTTATATCCTTGGGAGAATTTGATTAAGGATCTAACTCAAAAAGCATTTATTAAGGTCCTGTTGTCTTTGAGTTCAAAGAGAATTTATTCAGTGCTTCTTGTTTACATGTAGCTGTAACTTTGGGCAGGGGAAATATAAAAATTCAGTAAAACAGGGGTGCTGCCCCCCTCCCTGATGTTTAGCATCTCTCAGGATGGAGAGAGACATGAATGAATGGAATACTAACTGACACAGAGTTCGAGGGTAAGACAATAACAAATAAGATGCCATGTTAAGTTCATAAGCACTGATTAAGCACTAGCTGTATGCCTGACACTGTTTTAAGTCTGAGTATCCAAAGAAAGACAAGACATAATCCCTGCTCTCAAGGCCTCACAGTCTAATAGGGAAAGAACATGTCAACAACTTGGGAGGTCCAAGGGTGGGGATAGTGGAGAGGGATTCAGCACAATTTGGGCTATAATCGGTGGGCAAGAAGTAAGCAGGCTAGAGGCAGTGTGGGATGGGGCATCAGAGAGCAACCTGAGCAAAAACAGGAGGATGGAGTGGCTCATGGTGGATTTGCCTCCAATGAAATAGAGGAAATCTTGGAGAGGTGAAGCCAGCAGGGCACAGAGGCATCATATTGTGGAGGACCTTGGACACTGGACTGAGGAGTGCGGGCTTCACTTGGAGGAATAGGGGCTATAAAAGCGTTGGAACCAAGAGTCAAGTGACCAGTCTATTGGCACAGTCATGGAAACCTCCTTGACTTTGGAATCCATAGACCTGGGCTGAAATCTCAACGTCATCATCATCTGCCTCTACTGTGTGACCTTGGGCACTTACTCAGACTCCCCTGGACTTAGTTTCTATACAGATACACTAGGTGATCTCCAAATCCACAATATTCCATATCTAAAGAGGAGAAACCGGGCAGTGCTTGAAAGAATTGATTATGGGGGAGAAAGCTGAGACAGAAGGAGCCAGGAGAGGCCCCAGGGCCTGTTCTGTACCAGAAGGAGCTGATTTGTGCAAAGGGAGAATCGGGTGATCTCAGAAGCTGGTGAGATGTGGGAGGGTCAGGCACAACCCCAGGACTGAGGCCATAGGTACTAGGAGGTCTGGGCAGTGCCATTGGGACACAAACAGTGCCAGAAGAGGGAGGAGAGAAAGTTTAGAGGAAAGAGATGAAATCCTTGGCTCTTCTTCTGCTGAGTCTGAGGTCTCAAGGGACCTCTAGCCAGCATGGCAGTCCTCTTTGTACATCCAACAAGCCTCCCTACTCTTCCCAACTACATCTTAGAGAATGTTTGCACTTTATTGCTCAGCACATCAGGTACAGAGGGGGTTGAGATGTCTTTCTCCTCGCCACAGAGCTGCTGAGACCAGATCATGACCGAAGCACCAGCTGTCCTAAGAGTGATCCATCAGTTATTGACTGAGGGTAGTATTAATGACTGTCATTTACCAAGTTCCCTAATGTTTACAAAGGGCTTTACTTAATTTCATTTGGACTTCACAACAACTCTGTAAGGGCAGATCCTGTTATCTCTATTTTACAGATGAGACAACAGATTTAGAAAAGGGAAATTCCTTGCCCATGATCACCTAGTTAATAAATGGTAATGGCAGGATTTGAATCCATATCTTTCTTACTCTCCTTCTCTGCTTCTGTCTGGGGAGGGTTCCTTGCTCTGTCTACGTGAAGCTATGGATGTGTTTTTTTCCTCCAGAAATAAAGTCACATCCCATTAAAATGCTGGGTCTGGGTTCCCCCATTCTGGCTTCAGATGTGTCTCCCCAGTGAACGCTTTCTCAAGATCACAGTTTGTGAATCTCCGTGGATATTTACTTTGAATTTCCAAATCTGGTATCTTCCAGCATTGGGATAGATACTGGCAATATGATCTGGTGGACTGAATGACTGACTTGGAGACCCGGAAGCCTGGGTTCAACCTACCTCTAAGCCTGCTCCAAGCCTAGCTTTCTTCATCTGGAAAATGCAGAGATTATTTCACGTCTGTCCTACAGGGTTTTTATTTATTTATTTTTTTAATACAGGAAATAACTAACAAGCCAATTTGACTGAAGTGGATAGAAATAAGACTAGAAAGTTATGTGAAACTAGATAGTGAAAAGATTTTTTATGTTTATTTCTTTATTTTTAGTTTTCAACATTCATTTCCACAAAATTTTGAGTTTCAAATTTTCTCCCCATCTCTCCCCTCCCTCCACCCCAAAACACCATGCATTCTGATTGCCCCCTCCCCCAATCTGCCCTCCCTTTTATCACACTTCTCCCTTCCCTTATCCCTATCATCCCTCTTTTCTTGTAGGGCAAGATAGATGTCTCTACCCCATTACCTGTATTTCTTATTCTCAGTTGCATACAAAAACAATTCTCAACATTCATTCCTAAAATTTTGAGTTCCAACTTCTCTCTCTTCCTCCCTCCCCACTCATTGAGAAGGCAAGCAATACAATATAGGCTATATATGTGTAGTTTTGCAAAAGACTTCCATAACAGTCATGTGCAAATCTAACTGTATTTCCCTCCATCCTATCCTACCCCACATTTATTCTATTCTCTTTTGACCTTATCCCTCTCTCAAAGTGCTTATTTCTAATTACTTCCTCCTCCCATTTACCCTCCCTTCTATCATTGCCCCAGCCCACTTATCCCCTTCTCCTCTACTTTCCTGTAGTGTAAGATAGAGTTTAATACCAAATTGAGTGAGCTTATTGCTCCCTCTTTAAGCCAAATATGATGAGAGTAGGCTTCATTTTTTCTCTCTCACCTCCCTCTTTTTTTCTCCATTGAAAAAGTTTTTTCTTGCCTCTTTTATGAGAGATAATTTGCCCCATTTCATTCCTCCCTTTCTCCTCCCAATATATTCCTCTCATCCCTTAATTTTAATTTTTTAGATATCATCCCTTCCTATTCAACTCACCCTGTGCTCTCTCTCTCTCTTTCTGTGTGTGTGTGTATGTGTGTGTGTGTGTGTGTGTGTTTGTATACTCCTTCCAACGACCCAAATTCTGAGAAAAGATTCAAGAGTTACAAATATTGTCTTTCCATGTAAGAATGTAAAGAGTTCAACTTTAGAAAGTCCCTTATGATTTCTTTTTCCCATTTACCATTTCATGCTTCTCTTGATTCTTGTGTTTGAAAGTCAAATTTTCTATTCAACTCTGGTCTTTTCATCAAGAATGCTTGAAAGTCCTCTATTTCATTGAATGACTATTTTTTCCCCTGAAGTATTATACTAGTTTTTCTGGGTAGGTGATTCTTGGTTTTAATCCTAGCTCCTTTGACTTGTGGAATATCATATTCCAAGCCCTTCGATCCCTTAATGTAGAAGTTGCTAGATCTTGTGTTATCCTGATTGTATTTACAAAGTACTCAAATTATTTCTTTCTAGCTGCTATCAATATTTTCTCTTTGACCTGGGTACTCTGGAATTTGGCCACAATGTTCCTAGGAGTTTCTCTTTTTGGATCTCTTTCAGGAGGTGATTGATGGGTTCTTTCAATATTTATTTTGCCCTCTGGTTCTAGAATATCAAGGCAGTTTTCCTTGATAATTTCATGAAGGATGATGTCTAGGCTCTTTTTTTGATCATGGCTTT
>CM053769.1:465293113-465443092 GCA_028658325.1 Potorous gilbertii | reverse complement strand
ACTTTTCATGATTTTCTTGCATTGCTCTCATTTCTCTTCCCAATTTTTCCTCCACCTCTCTTACTTGATTTTCAAAATCCTTTTTGAGCTCTTCCCTGTCCTGAGACCATTGCATATTTATTTTGGAGGTTTTGGATGCAGAAGCCTTGACTTTTAGGTCTTCCTCTGATGTATGCATTGTTCTTCCTCATCTGAAAGGATGAAAGAAAATACCTGTTCATCAAGAAAGTAGCCTTCTATAGTCCTATTTTTTCCCCTTTTTTTGGGTATTTCTCAGCCAGTTACTTGACTTTTGAGTCCTTTGTCAAAAGGATGGTATACTCTGGGGGCCTGTAAGTTCTCAGTTTCTCCAAGGTGGCACAATCAAGGGAGAGGAGTTTACTCCTCTCCTGGCCTGCACTCTGCTCTGGGAGCAACCACAGGCACTCTGTTCTGCCCAGGATCTGCCTGCAGGGTTCCCTTTCCAGACCTTCTACCAGCTCCACCACCATCACTCTTCCTTAACCCAACATAGCCACTCAGGGCTGAAGATACAGATCAGTGGCTCAATTCCCTCAGGGTCTTTAGATGGAGGGCTCCAGAAATGGATGCTACAGCTGCTGCTGGCGGGTCTAGACTGTGTTCCCTTCTCACCCAAGTGAAAGAGTTTTCTCACTGACCTTTGAACCTATCTTTGGCTTTTGTGGGTTGAGTAATCTGGGAAATGCTGCTGCTGGTAGCACCCTGAATCCTGTTTCTGGTCCTGGCCCTGCTGTGCCCCACTGTCCACAATGGGCTGGGCTATGCTCCAAGCCCTGTGTGATAGACCTTTTCTGTCGGCGTTCAGCCTGCCTTGGACTAGAAATTTCTTTCACTCAGCCATTTTGTGCCTTCTGCTGCTATAGAATTTGCTTTGAATCATATTTTACAGGTATTTTATGAACTATGAGATATGTCTTTCTACTCCACCATCTTCCCTACAGGGTTTTTATGAGGAAAGTGCTTTGTGATCCTTGTGAGAGCTATGATTATTCATTGTGAGTTATTGTTAGCATTAACAACAGTAATTAGGTAATACAAAAATTATTATTCATCTTCAAATCTTTCTCATGGTGCATAGTGCTTTAGTGTAATAGGGACCAATAATCATGAAATACAGCCTCAGCCTGAGAGAAGTGCTGGATAGAAGATCTTCACATTATTAAAGCAGTCACTTTTCCTGTGTCTCTGTCATATTCAGCATGGAGAACAGTTATATGGGCTCTCCCACCCTTGGTACAGGTTCCAGTCTTCTATGACTGAATAAGAAGCATGTGTTAACCATTTACCAGGCCCTGTGCTTAGTGCAAGAAATAGGGATAGGAAAGGGGGACAGTTGTTCATCTCCTCAAGGGGGGGTTACATCTTAGTAGAGTGAGTCATAAAATATTAGAGTATTCCCTGAGACTTGGAAGCTGAAAGGCCCAGGGTTACATAGCTGCTAAATACAAAGGAGAGGATTATGACTCAGGTCTTCCTGTATACATGTGTCCTGTGTACGATGTCCACAAGAATGTCCATGGATGCATCATGATTGTAGTGACAGGAGAAGCATCTTGCAGGTGAAATGAGCCTCCTGGGGGGTCCTGAGGCTGGTCCAGGGGGCTTTAGCTATGGTTTAGGGGAAGAAAGGAAGGGGCCAAAAGCAATGGAATATCAGAAACTTTTCAGATTAGGGGGTGGGGCCAGAGTGGACCCAATGGCAGAATAGGCACTCTGGATTCCCATATCAGGAGTCAGCAGAGCACTTTCTGGGCCAGTGATCAACACAACTCTGGAGAGTTAAACTCAGGGCTAGTGCAAAGGTGTATGAGGACCTCCTAGGAGCAGCCCAAGTGCCATGGTGGCCAAAAACTGTCAGGCCCCAAGGATGGAAGGGGAAAATGGGGTCAAGTCAGGTAGAAGTCAGTGTCAAAACTCAGTAACTAATGTTTTGTGCTTAAAGACTTACTTTCTTTTCTCCTTTATTTTACAGGCAGAAGCCTTCTCTTCTTTTTGGTGAGTACTCAGTTAAATTGGAATTTTATATATTTGAGTCAGAATATGGAGCCTGCACAGATCAGAATGCACAGCTTACAAATGCTAGAAAACGACCTTGTGGGGGACAAAGGTCATAGGTGAAGCAGAGCATTGGCTCCCTGTGCTTGCACCGGATTTGGTTTTTCTAGACTACCATTGGGTTTGCCTGTTTCCTGTCATGTGCTGTGTGCTTTGAGATATGAGTTATACAGATGTGTTTATCTTTGGTCAGTGGCTGACTGGGGCCTTGTTCTGGATTCAGACAGGAGTTGGGGAGTCATTAGGCAGCCCAGTGTTGGAGCTCTGCTGGTGTGTGCATTTGAGGGGTGGGGGGTGGAGATATGGCTGGACCTTGGAATTGGTGGCTCTGAAATCTCATACATTTTGTTTTCAGGCAGTAATTAAGGACCGTGGCCTAGGGGGTCTAGTTCTTAGGGAAGAAAACATTTTAGAATGGTATAACCACTTCTTTTCATCTTCATTTCAACCAAAATAGTTAGGTCAAGCTGCCCTGAACACCTCATTTTATAGGCCACACAACTGGAGGGGAGATAAAAGAATAAACATTTCACTCTGTCCCTTTCTGTGGTCAAGAGTTCTTAACGTGGGATCTACTGGGGATTAGCGTATTTGTCTCAGGAGGCCCACGAACTTGGATGGGAAAAACAAATGATATCCTCAGTTTTACTAACTCCTAATTAAAATTGAGGATATCATTCAATTATGAATTAAAAACCAACCCCCCAACATTATTCCAAGAAGGATTCTATAGGCTTCCTCAAGGGGTCCAGACACAAAGAAGGTGAAGGACCTCTGTGACAGATCTCCACACACGGCATCATAGATGAGAACTGAACTAACTTTGATTTGCCCCAAGGAATCAGAAGAATCCAGCTACAATCAAAGTCTGGCCCAGATCCTTTGAGTCTGCAGGCATTTCTGATTTCCTTTCTGATAAGGGGAGGGTTGTCTGTCTGCAGCTCCCTAACCTGACCTCTCCCACGTCTTGCCAGGAGCCAGTCTCGGCTTCCTCTCACTTGTAGGTCTGTTCTTATCTGTGCTTTCCGAGGCTTTCTGACCTCCACTTCCACATTTCATCTGTGTTTAAATGTTAGTGAGTAATACTTAAAAGCTGGAGGCCATGACCCTGACTCTCTCTCCCTGCTTAGCTCTGAATGCTAGATGTATGTTCATTTGCTGAACAGAATCCCTGGGATGGAGAAAACAGGAACCAGCCCTTGCCTTACAACCTAATGTCACAATTCTGCTTTGTAGAGAGACACCCTTTCATTTCCAGTCTTAAACCTTATTCCCCAGCCCTCACTCTAGCCTATTGCCATAATCAGCTAGGGAAGGGGAGGGGGTCTGCCTGCCTCAGATCTCTCCCCTCTCCCTTCTATCTTCCTTCAGCACAGGCTGAACCATCTCCTCACTACTCATACTCCCCATTCAGTAAAGCCCAGTGGCTCCCTGTCAGTGCCAGGATCAAATACAAAATGTTCTGTTTGACCTTCCAAGCCCTTGTGGCCCCCTCCTCCTTTCCTAGACTTCTTACTCCCTGAAGCATTATCTTCCATCCCGTGGGAGAGGTACTGGGAAGAGAGACAAAAAACTGAAGCCCCTTCCTGCCCCCAAGGATTTTACCTTCCAGCTTCCTTCAAAGCCCATTTTGAGCATGCGCAGCCTCTTCCAGGAGCCCATTCCTGACACCTCAGTTGCCCATGATAACACACGGGACAGGCACTGTTTCCTTTTATCTTTGTATCCCTAGTGCTTAGCACAGAGCTTGGCACACAGGAGGCCCTTAATAAACAATGTGTTCATAGACCAGGAGATACAAAGTCAATTCAAAGTGAATACAAAGTCACTTTCATTGGAGGGAAGCCTTAAAAAATGGGGTGGGGTCAATTCAGGAAACACTTGTTGTGGGAGCCCATACTAGAGATGATTCCTAAATGGAGGCAGGAATTCCAGGAGACAGAGATGATAAAGGAGAATATTCTAGGCATGGGGAGGGCCGGGTTGAGGCAAGGGAGTGGTAAAACAACACAAATTCAAATCAGTCATTTTCAGTCCTGTCTGACTCTTTGTGACCATATTTGAGGTTTTCTTGGTCACGTTACTGGAGGAGTTTGCCATTTCCTTCTCCAGCTCATTTGACAGATGAGGAAACAGAGGCAAACAGTGTTAAAGGACTTGCCCAAGGTCACACAGCTAGTAAGTGGCTGGGGCTAGATTTAAACTTGAGTCTTCCTGACTCCAGGCCAAGCATTTTATCTAGTGCATCACCTTGATGCCCCTACAATGTACACAATTCAACTGTAACCAAGAGTGCTTGTGGCTAATGAGAAATGTTAGGAAGAGATTGGAGCCAGATTGCGAAAGGTTTTAAATGCCAAACCTACACCTTCACTCAAGGTACCCAGGACTTGCCCTTTGCCATCACCCTCCATCCTTAATGGAGCCTCCATGGCTCTGTAAGCCAACACCTCCTCCTCTACATTTCTCCAGCCTCCCTTAATTTGAGAAATAACAGGTCTGCCTTATACCCCCACAGTCCGAGTGTGTTCCTCCAGGGAAGGACCTAGTTTCTTGATTTGTGCACATTTTTCCTAAAATGATTTTGGTTTTCTGCATGTGAAAAGAGTAGGAGTTGTATGTAGATTATTTATTTATTTTACACTCATTTATGATGTTCCTGCTATGTGCCAGGTACTGTGTTAGGTGATGGGGATGCAGCAACAAAAACAAGGTAAGGATTGTCATTTGTCTCTTTTTGTATCCTCAGCAGTTAACATAGTCTATGTCTGGCACATAGTATGTACTTAATCAATGTTTATTGATGATTGATTATTTCACTTCCCTCAAAGGCATTCTGCTGGAGGAAAATGACAGTGGAATGCCTACTATTAATAGTACAAAATGATCTGATTTTAAAAATTGATATATTAATGATTTATGCAATATATTGTTAATATATTATATTAAAGATAGCCATTATTTGTAGAGTTCTCGAAAGTTCAAAAAGCACTTTAAATTCATAATCACATTTGATTCTCACAACAAACCATGGCATAAGGGTGATTCTTATTCCTTCAAGACTCAGTTCAAACTGTATCTTCTGCAGGAACACTGTCCTGTCCCACCAGCTGCTTCTAGTGCCTTCCCCTCTGAGATTTCCTTCCACCTTTTTGGTCCATGTCTTGAACACACTTGTTTATAGACATGTCATCTGTTCCATGAGAGTGTGATATCCTTGAGGACAGGACCTGGGATCTTGCCTGTCTCTGTATATCTTCATCACTTAGCCCATTACCTAGCACACACTAAACGCTTAATGTGTACTCGGTGTTTGATTCATTGTTATGCCTAATTTAGAGTTGAGCAAACAGAGGCAACTGAGCGATGTTCACAATATTCAGAGATGATATTCACACCCAGGTTCTCCTGATTCCAAGCCCACCACTTGTTCCATTCTACTCCAGTAGTCAGAGTTCTTCACATCTGCTGAAAATTTGCCCCAGGCTGACAGGAAGGAATGGCTGTTCTATTGTAGACAAACCAGAGTTTCCTTTGGCAAAAGAAGTAGTCATTGGTCTCTTATTATCAAAGGAAAGTGTTTATCAAGAAAAATCTCTCTTTACTGCCCAGTTGCTGCACATCCATAGCTGGTCTTCAATACCAACAGGCTCTTGGAAGATGTACTTGGTTAGGGAGAATATCTCCTCCACGAGCTTCTGGGAGCATTGGTGGTGGCCTAAATGGTGGAGGTTCAGGTATCATCCCATTATGGATGGAACATGGAACACAGGTTATTACATGTGCTGGGGAATTAACTTGGGACCTGGCTCCAAATCCTACCTGTTGCTTTCTGCTTTCTCTTCCTGCCTGGGGGACATTTGGACAAGAGGTCATCTAATCGAGCTGCCCCAACGTCCATGACTTGGCACTTCTAATGAGCAGGTTGGTTGAAATGATACACAAGACCCAAGAAAGGGTCTGATCTCATATTTAAGGCCTTTCGAGATCACCTAATTAACTAGAAAGAGGTTGTACAGCACAGCTCCTCATGGCTCTTCATGTTCATTTTCCTTTCCCTCTTTTCATATTGAGAAGCAGTTTGCTCCAAGTGGTGATGCAGCCTTTATCTGAAGACTTGGTGGGGCAGAGCAGGATCTTCCACCTCCCAAGGTAGCCCATTTTACCTGGATGGCGATTAGATTATTGGAAAGTGAATGACTAGAAAGTGATTAGCTACCAAAACATCCTATTCATGGCTTCTAGTTCTTGCCCTGGGGTGATGGGAGAAAAAGTTGAATCCTTTTTCCCCAAGTGGAGATAGTGACTAAGCCCCAGGTCTTCCACTCTCTGCCTCTTCCCTGTCCCTCTTTGCATACCTGTCTATTGACCTCAATTTGATCAAACAAGTGTTTATTGAAAGGTAGCAGCAGCAGCAGCAGCAGCAGCAACATGAGTTTCTCTGAAGGCTTGATAGAAGCAGTCAAAGACTCATGAACAATACTGTTTGTACTGCAGAAGATAATGAAAAAATGCTAAGAGAGGAGTGTGTGTCAATGTGTGTGTGTGGTTGTGTGGGTGTCAGCATATGGATGTGCGTGTTTGTGAGACAGAGACAGAGAGACAAAGAGAGAAAGGCAGAGACAGATAGAGAGACAGAGACAGAGAGACAGGGCACACACAGAGAGAGGGGAGGCAGAAATAAGAGAGACAGAGAGAGAGGCAGAGAGGGAGAGAGAGCCCATACATACACACACTTGTTTTATCTACTCTAGTCAAGCCCACAGAAAGCTCCCATGGAGGGGATTCTCCTTCCTGCCCTCATCCTTAGTTCCAGTTTAATTTCTTTATTTGAACAGATAGGAATAATTGACTCACAGTTTCGTTGAGTCTTCCATTTAGAAGGAATCATGGGGCTTGGTGCATCATGTCTTCAGGTCACTGTGGGGGTTTTTCTCCATTTTTCTTTGTCCCTCTCCTCCAATCCCTTTTTAAGGGTCTCCTCTCAGCATCCATGAGCTCAACCTAGCCCTGTGGGCAGGATTTGTTCTTCCTCACTATAGAAAGGCAGTTTTCCTTCCAGAGAGTGAAATAAGAGGATCCTGGGAGAATATTAAAAGCTGGCCAGGGCAGAAAGTGACTTAGGATTTTCTCCCATCTGGTTTCCAGTTCTACTTTCAGGAAACAAGTTTCTGTTCCATTTGAGGAAGATGGGCTCCTTGGGGAGTTGTGCTGGTGGTCACATCGGCCATCACGAGTCTAGTAGAAGTTATAATTTCCACTTAGGGGAAGTCAGATCCCAGACTCCTTTATAAACTCCAATCTGAGCCTCACCCCAAGACCCAGCCTTGAGTCTGACTCCATCAGAAGAAAGATTGTGTTCTGGAAGATCAAGGAGCAAAAATGAATTCATTGCTGCCAAGATGGGCCCTGAGGGTCCTGGTCCCAGCAGTCAACAAGGTAAAAGAGAAAGTACTTTAAATACTGAGAGCAAGGAAACTAACTTAGACTTAATAACTTGGAGCTTGGACTTGTTCTGTCTTTATTTGGTAGATATTTGCATATGTGCTGGTGATCCCCTTTGGTCTCATTTGGATCTTTGTGCTTCTGTGACTCCTAGCACTGTGCCTTGAAGGTAGTAAACACTTAACCGATTGACTGATCGCTTTCCAATCTATCATGATATTATTTTAAACAGATTTAAATTTATTTCAGCATACTTGCTGGAAGATTTCAGTAAACATAAGCTTTGGGAAGCATCTGAATTCCCTTTTTTTTTTCTAATCTTTGGGCAGGAAATCTGGAATTCGAGGTTCAGGAAACAATCTCTCAAGCAACAGCACCAGCCAAGGACTGGGGGTGACCAAGGCTGGAGGGAGTCTATGCCTTCTGTGATGTTTACTTTAGATCTCATGTGGCAGTAAGGATGCCAAGATGTCAGGCAGGGGGCAGCAGGGGCAAGGAAAGCCATTAGGGAAACAGATGTAGTCAGGAGACACCAAAGGGAACAGAAGTAAGAGGCCAGTATGCCCAAGAACCCCTTAATGTGAATGTTGTCAGAGCAAAGTGACCCTTTGTGGATCCAGTGGATCCAGACAGGGTTTAAATCCCACCCACCTTCTTGTGACTTCTACTTCTCTGTTGTTGCTGTTATCCAATACTTTCAGTTCTGATTCTCTGTGGTCTCATTTGGGGTTTTCTTGGCTTTGACACTGGAAAAGTTTACCATTTCCTTCTCCAACTTGTTTTGAGGATGAGTAAACTGAGGCAAAGAAGGTAAAGTGACTTGCCCAGACTCACACAACTAGTAAGTGTCTGAGGCTGGATTTGAATTCACGAAGATGAGTCTTCCTGACTCTAGACTCAGGGCTTTGTGCCCTGGCGCCTCCAACTGCCCCTTGACCTCTAGGACTCAATTTTCTTGTCTGCCAGATGAAGGCATTGGAGTAGCTGGCCCCTGAGGTTTCTCTAAATCTTTGTGTCTGTAACCCTAAACATGGGTTGTCCCCTCAGTCAGGGTAGGGGGTATTCCATGTCTGCTTCTCACGTGGTTGGTTTAGAGGGATGCCTCTTCTTTTCAGTAAGGGAGGATTTTCTGTGGGGGTAAGAAGGGAAGATGAGTGTAGCATAAGAAACATCAGTGAGACTGGTGCTTTTTCTCTTTAATGCCTCTCCTAAGTCAGAAAAGCAGAATGAAGGAAGGAGCTGGAAGGGGTGAGAGACAACTAGAAACAGAGAGAGGGAGACTCAGAGAGAGACTCTCACACAGCACAAAAGTGAAGAGTTAAAATTCCTTAAGTAGAAAGGTTTGTTAACCATAAACATGATTCTTCCATTAGGGGGACAGGCTCACAGAGTTAGGAGGTCCAGGCTAGCCTCCTCCATCTATAGGGAAGGAAACTGAGGCCCCACAAAGTGAAACGATCAGGATTTGAACTTGGTTCCTCTGAATTCAAAGCCAATAATCTCTGCTGTGCTTTTCCATAATGGCTCCTTCCAAAGCAGTGTTTAGGTATAACTGAGGCCCCACCAGTGGGACAGTCTTACTCTGAGTGAACTGAGGGAGGGGGAGCTCTTCTTTCAAGGTGGGGAGCCTACGTGTCTCTCTTCCTTGTCTCTGAAGTGCCAACCGATGGCAGAAACAGATGGCTTTGTCAGAATCATCTTCCCTGCCAACTGCTTGAGTGAGTGGGAGTCACAATTCATATTAAAGAGGATGGGGGGGTAGGGAATGGGGAGAAGGCATAGAATGGAGAAACCATCCTTCGGGCAAAGGTGGGCAGACCCATCTGGCACTTGCTTTAGGAAATGGGACTTGTTGCCAACCTGCAGGAAAGCCAGTCATCTCCCCTTTCTTACAGGGATTCACTCTGGCCCCCTGGGAGTTTCTCAATATGGATGCTGGATTTGATGCTGAGTATTGATCCTCCCCATGAGAGGACCATAGTAGCTGCTCACCAGCCCCCAACATAGGCACAGGAGAGCATGGGATGCTTTATTAATGCAACCAGTGGGCCAGAGGGACAATGCCAGGGCTGGCACATGGCAGGGAGTTGACTGACTTCTCGGAAACGTGGAGGCAAAAATGTGTCTTCTCCCAGATTTTCTGCATAGCAGCCCTCCTCTGCAATTGGACAGAGATCGAGTGGACAAACAAACGTTGGGATTGTCTGACTTCTGCTCCTCGGGCATGTCTTCCCTGCCCCCGGGGCACCAGCAAGATCTCCATTCTCTTGCTGGATTCAAAGAAATCTTGAATCAGAGATATTGATGTGAAAGGGTCCTTGGTGGCCATGGAGTCCAGCTACCACATTTTACCTAGAAGGGTTAAGTGAATTGCCCAAGGTCATACAGCTAGCAGATAGTTGAAGTAGGATTTGAACACAGAACTCTATTATACCCTCATTTAAAAAATTCTTCTCTGGCTGAAATGTGGAAAGCCAAGAGCAAAGCATAATTGGGAGAGAATCATCACATCATAGATCTAGACATGGAAGGATACTCAGAGGGCCTCTGGTCCAGCCCCTTCATAGCATACATAAGGAAATTGATGGCCAGAGGCTGAGTGATTGGCCCAAGGTCACTGACCACCAGGTAAAACTTGAATTTGGTCCTCTGAATCTCAGGTCAAGTCTCTTTCAGGTTCTTTTGGGCGACATGATATGGTGGAAAAAATGTTGGATTTGAAATCAGAGGACCCTGGTTTGAATCCTAACTCATAGTCTCATAGATTGAATCTGGGAGAAATCTCAGAGGCCATTTGACTCCACTCCCCTCATTTTACAGAATAGTAAACTGAGGCCCATGGAGGTTAAGATACTTACCCCAAATAGACAAGCTTCTCCATCTAAAGCTGGGAGTGGCCCCAGGTCAGCTTGACCACCACATCCTTGTACAGTGGAGGAAACTCAAGTCCACTCCACCATTTACCTGCTGTATGACCTTGGATTGCTCTAACAAATTGGGGGTTACCCCGGCATCACTTTGCTCACTTCTAAGAAGGGTGATCTGAAAAGACACCTCCCTCTACTTAGGCCTTAACATGAATCTGCACATAGTGATTGATTTTGTTGGGTTTTTCTTAAAGAAATGCTTGTTGAGCATTTTCTTAACATTGTTGAACATTTTCTTAAAGAAATGCTCAATCCATAATGGATGGAGGGTTCTTTGGGAGGGGACAGAGGGTGGGCTATAGAGAGAAATCTAAGCTAAGTGAAAAATATGAATTCAAAATCTTTTTAAAGAAAATGTGAAGGTGGGGGGAGGGGCTGAACTGGGTGACCTGAGCCTTCCTCCAGCCCCAAATTGTGACCCTGTGACTTGTTCTACCACATTTCTCCAATGACATCATTGTCTCTGCTGTGCCAGAATCATCAATGAGGGATGGCAGGCAGCCTTAGGGCTAAGGGCCTTTGCAGACTTAGGGAACAGCAGCCGATACAACCAATGACAGTATCTTATAGACTGCACCTTGTGAATTCTGGAGAGATTGTACCATTTGGTTGCAGGAAGGGTGGTCTTCAGGGTGGCCAGTTCTCCAAATTACTTTCATTCTCCATTGATCTCATGACATCAAGTGAATTTCCAAGATATTGACGCTCCCTTCAAATGTCTTTTTTGTTTGTGAGACTATATGAAAAGTTTGTGTTTAAATCTCCCGAGGGTACGTGATTGCCCCTTGAACTCACACCTGCCTTTGTCCCCTTCAGAAAAGAATTTGTATAGTGCCACTCTGGGAGGTATAGCTTAGGGCAGGTGCTGGACAGGCACCCTTGGTCCTTGGCATTGTCAGCGCCAGGAGAGGACTGCATGGAGAGGCAGGATAGTCTGATGGGCAGCTTGCTGGTCTTGGAATCAGGAAGAGTTGTGTTCAGATTCTGCCTCAGACCTATTCGCCAGCTCTGTGTGGCCCTGGGCAAATCTTTTCACTGTCTGAAATTCAGTTTCCTCATCTGTGCAATGGGGACAATAATGAAATCTATCTCACAGACCTACTGTAAAGCTCCATGTTACTATTATGTTACGTTATTCTTGATATTGTCATTACTGAGGATAAGGATTAAAGCTATTGCAAGGAGCTAATGACTGTAAAGTGTTTTACAAACATGAAAGCCACATAGAAAGGTAAATAATTCATATGGTGCAGGAAGAGCCCTGGATTTGGAGAACAAGTTCTGGGTTCAAAATTGCACTCTGCTTCTGTGTGATAATATAACCCATTCATCTCTTATAATAAAAGGAGCAAAAATTACTTAGCAGCTCAATTAATACATGCAAAAACCCTGCCATTTTTTGCCAAGGAGTAAGGGAGGCGTCTTGTCCTGCCTCCTCTTAGGCAAGTCCCCTCTTCTTAGAGCTGGACAATTCCCTTTCCCTCTCAGGACCTTGGGGTCCTGTTCTGTAAAACAAGGAAACTGAGTTGAATGACTCTGGGGACCTGTAAAATAATGGTCTAAAAGGTCATTTAGTTTTCTTTGAACGGATATGATCTTTGGAATTTTATCATTTTTTCTTCCTTGTTTGTGTCTGCTCTGTCTCTCACCTCCTCCCCAGATGATTCTCCCTTCACCTGTCCCGGGCAAACAGAGACATGTAAAGGATTGATCTGAGTATTTGGGAAATCCTTCCATGAAACTGTCCTTCCTTTCCATAGGGTGATGAGGTCTGAAAGCAGGGAGTTAGGTGGGGATGCAGGGGAGCTGGGGTTCAGGATTTATCTGGGAGTCAGCAATGAGGAAAGGACCAATGGCAGCCTCTCTCAGCTATGGGATCATAGATCTGGATAGGCCTGGGAGACCCGCTTGCCACTCTACTCCTTATATAAATGAGAAAAGGGAAGTCTAAGGGGATTGGATCATCTCCCCAAGCTCGTTCAGGCAGTGAGCATCCGGGGCAGGTTATGAATGGTACCTGGCACACACTTAAGAAATGTTTATTGATCAACTAAGTGCTCTCACTCCAGAGGCAGTGGGGTTTTTTTTGCCTCACCATCTCTGTTTGGCTAGGGAGTTTGGGTGCCCTGTGATGAGGGTGCCATGCTTAGACATGGTAGAGGAGCTCAGGATCTTTCTTTTTTTAAAATAATTTATTAGTTTTCAGTTCTCAGCAATCACTTCCATAAGTCCTAAATTTTCTCCCCATCCCTCCCCACTCCCTCTCTGAGATGGCATGCAATCTTATATGGGTTCTACAACATACATTCTAATTAAATACATTTTTACATTAGTCATGTTGCATAGATGAATTAAAACAAATGGAAGAAACCATGAGAAAAACCAAAACAAAACAAAACACAACACAAGAGAAAATAATCTGCTTCATTCTGTGTTCCAATTCCATAGTTCTTTCTCTGGATGTGGATGGCATTTTGCCTCAAGAGTCCTTTGGGAATGTTTTAGGTCCTTGCATTTCTGTGAAGTGCTAAGTCTATCAGAAACAGTCTTCAAACACTGTGGCTGTTATTGTGTACGATATTCTCCTGGTTATGCACCTTTCGCTCAGCATCAGTCCATATAAGTCTTTCCAGGCTTTTCTGAAATCCGCCTGTTAGTCACTTCTTACAGCACAATAGTATTCCATTACATTCTTATGCCACATCTTGTTCAGCCATTCCCCAATTAATGGACAGTCCCAAAATTTCCAGTTCTTGGCCACCACAAAGAGAGCTGCTATAAAATTTTTGTACATGTGGGACCTTTTCCCTTTTTTGTGGAGCTCAGCATCTTTCCAATGAATGTCCTACAGGACCCCATGTGATTTAGCTTTCTTGTAGACTAGTCTGTCGAGGGCTTGTTAAGAGGAGGGAAGCTAGGACTTTCTCCCAAGGTCTAAGGCTTGCCTTTGGGCTCCCACCCAACAGATGGAGGCTAGCTTTCTATGAGGCTCTTTATCAGTGAGTGGATTTACTTCATTTTTAATGCAATAGATCTTTCTCTTGGTAGATTGAGCTGGGGCTCAATAATCTTGGGGAAGGACGTGATTAATCAGCCCAAGCAGGGCCATGACCTGGAGTGATGGTTCTGCCTTTTTGGGCCTCAAAGGGAGCCCTGGTGGAGGTCCTCACCCTCTCTGCCCAGAAGGGTGATTTGGGACTTATACAGTTTGTTACTTGACAGAACAACTCAATGACACAAATTTAAGGATTTCCTGTGAGGTAAATATTGTGCCAGTCACGGGAGATTCAAAGGCAAAAAGACAATACTCTCTGCCCTAAAGAACTTAATCTCCTCAAAGGAACAACATGTATGTATACACATAATGCAGACACATGTGTGTCATATATGTGTGTACTACATGTGTACTATGTGTAATATTATATATAAACACACTCTTTTTAATATATATGCCATTCACAAAATAAACATAACGTAATTCATGGAGGGAAGGCATTGGGAACAGGAAAGGAATTGGGAAGGATCAGGAAAGGCTTCCTGTAGAAGATGGTGTCTGAGCTGTAAAGAAACAAGTACTTTTCAGAGGCATATTTGAGGGGGAGGGCATCCTAGGCATGGAGAACAGCCTGTGCAAAGGCAAGATGATAAGAGATGGAGTGTCCCGTGGGAAGAACATCAATGAGGCTAGATTACTGGTCTGAGAAATGCAAGGAAGAAAGGAAGAAACACCTTAAGGACTAGAGTGTTTGACTAGGGCCAGGTGCTGGACCAGCCCTAGAGGTAATAGGGGGGCCACTGAAGTTTATTAAGAAGAGGGTGTCATGGAAAGAGGTGGACTTTAGGAAAATCACTTTGGTAGATTTGAGGTCTGGCTTGGAGTGGGGGAGACTGGAGGCAGGGAGATATTGGAGAGGCTGATTTTGATATCCTGGACAGAAGGTGGTGAGACCTGAACCGGGGTGGTGGGGACTATGTGATTTGAGAGGAGGGGACAGCCATGAGAGAGGCCATAGAGACAGAGGCAACAGCACATGGGGTGAGGGAGGAGGAGGAGATGCTGTTATTTTAAACAAAGAACTGGAATGGGTCACGCTCAACATTTGCCCGAAAGGGTGGAATATTTTATCAAAGAGGAAAAAAACTAATCCTCAGCTCCCTCAGGAAGTACTTGGAGTGACTGAGTCATAGAAATTGTTCTCTCTCAGCCCTTGAAGCTGCCAGGGAGTGTATCCTTCATAGGGGTCTCCCCTTTGCTGATTGGGGGCCTCAAGCTTGGTGTGATTTGGGGATATCTGCCTTTGATAGTGACCAGAATAGGTTGGGACCAATCTGGCAATGAATAGATCAGAGCTCAACTGATTATCTGGGAAGAGACACGTGCCTCAGCTCAGCTAGATGTCAAATTCACGTGCTTCTGTTTCAAGTTCCTTAATATGGGTTTACTTGTAAAAAGCAAAGAAATAACATAATCAGTTCTGATTGGAAACTTCCAAAGTAAGGTTTGGAATATTTAAAATGGGAAGGAAGAAGGAAGGAAGGATGGAAGGAAGGAAGGAAAAGAGGGAGAGAGGAACATGGGTGGGGGAATGACCAAGCATGGTGTTGGACATGAACAGAGGGATTTTTTTTCCTTGGCTGGGTCTGGGACTTCATCAGCATAGGAAATTCCTTACCTCATGCAAAACAACATGATTCCGCAGCTTACTCTCTTAAGATTTCCTAGCTGCCTGGGAAGTTGGGAAGCCAAGTCCCTGCCCAGATCACAGAGCCAGGAAGGGCCAGAGGTGGGGCTGGTACTCAAGCCCAGCTGACTCCTAGGCTGGCTCTCTGTGTATTACTCAGAACCATTAGAAATTACAAGATTCACAGAAGCATGAGAAGACTTAGATAAACTGGTGCAGAGCAAAGGTTACAGCACCGGGAAAACGATGTACACAGTGACCACAATAATGGAAACAGAGAGAAGAGTTGGTTGGTTGGTCATTGTCCTTTGTTTTAGAAGAGGACCAAAATGGCATCACCATGATAAAATGAAGTTTCAGTGTGTCCAAGTGTGGCTGATCAGACCAATTCGAGTTTGGAATGCTCTACCACAGGTTGGGCACAGAAAAATCCATGTGAATATTTGGTGTAGTTACTCCAAATTTGCACATCCTGCATTTATTTTGTGCTGTCTCAATCTGGCTTTGTTCATAGAGCACAGCATCCTTTCTGATGTGGGCACGCCACATCACTGTGCCAGTGTCTCCCATGTTGCACAGTCAAATCCAAAGTTCTTGAGAGTGTCCTTGTATCACTTCTTCTGACCAGTGTGTGATTACCTGCCCCATGTAAGTTCTCCATAAAATAGTCTTTTTGGCAAGCATACATTTTGCATTCAAACAACATGGCCAACCCATCAGAGTTGCGCTCTCTGAAGCATAGTTTGCATGCTTAGCAGTTCAGCTTGAGCAAGGACTTCAGTATCCTTATCCTGCCAGAAGATCCTCAGAATCTTACTAAGACAGGCAAATAGAAGTGATTCAGTTTCCTGGTATGGCCCTGGTAGACTGTCCATGTTTCACAGGCATACAACAATGAGGTCAGCACAACAACTCTGTAGACCTTCAGTTTGGTAGTCAGTCTAATACCTCTTCTCTCCCAAACTTTTCTGTGGGGTAAGGACCAAGCATTGTTTGGGGAAGAGAAAGGGAAATGTAGTTCCTTACTCTCATTATAGGTGAGGACAACGGAACACTCTGTCAGACATAGTTAACGTGTTTGTTTTTTTCTTTTTAAATCTTTGATACAATGGAAGGCTGATTGAGTAAGAGAGCAGAGAGGAACTGAATTTGGAAATGAAGATACTATTAGAAACAAGTCAATAATATAATAGCATTTACATAGCATTTCAAAGTTTGCAGAACACTTCACATGTTTGATCCTTACAACAGAAATGTGCTGTTATTGCTTGCATTTTACACATGAGGAACCGAGACTGAGACTGTGACTCATTCAGGCTAGTTAATGACTGAAGCTTTATTAGAAATCAAAGGTGATAAATAAAGGACCTATCCGTGCCCTGTCAGTCTGAGGTCTTGAATTCCAGCCTTGATTGATCACTTACTTGCTAATTGACCTTGGGTCAGTCACAGCTTCTTTGGGTCATAGGGGACAATATTACGTAGTACTAAGAGGACCCTGGATTAAAATCTTAGACCTTCCACTTCCCTGCTTGTATGATAGCTGTGGAGTAATATCACTTGCCTCTGGGCCTCAGTTTCTCCATCTGACTAGGTGGTCTTTATAGTCCCTTCCTAACTAACCCTGAGAAGCCAGCCAATCATATAGTTTGTATTGATGAATTGGGCTACATGTTACATATTCCCTCTAGAAAGCACGGTCACTTCATGCCCCAAATTTGTCTAGTATACTATGGGAGGACATGGACTCAAGCCAAAAAAGATATGGATGAGTTACAGTATACTTTAGTGGCGCTCACGTGACAACCATCTGGCCATTAGAGTCATAGACAAATGCCAGTGTTGTTATATTGTCTTCCAGGGATTCTGCAAATGTCAGTGATGATTTTGTTTTGAAAAACAGGATGTCCAAAGTTAGCAGTGAATCTAATAAAAATTAGCTTGCTTCGCATCGGTGGAAAATTACCCAGTCACAAAACTAGGCATTCTCGTGTAGCTCATTTGTTTTGTTTTCCATGTTTACACAGCTCTATGCACATGTGAGTGCGCGTGTACATCCAGACTCACAAACAAGCCTATCCTGTAGAGAGTGACCGTCCCCTCCCTCTGAGCTCAGATCAGGGGCTCAGTCCCAAAGGCGCCAGGCCATCTGCCTCACCCACCAGCTTGAGGGTGAGTGTGTCCAGACCATGCAGAGCAAGCGGCCGCCCAGCTGGGCGTGCACACCAGCTCAGGGCTGCCCTTAGCAGCTACTGGCCATTTGTCAACAGAGGCTGAGATGAAATCCTGGCTTATTCCCACCATGGCTCCAGAACCTTGCCTGACATCTCATTATTTGGAACGGAAGGTGGCAGGAAAGGAGAGCCAACTTCATAGGGGTGCTTGTTGCCTGGCAACCTGAACATTAAAGCGTATCTCTAAACTTTGTTAAAAGGCAGAGCCCTCATCCGTGCACATGGATGACAAATGGGGAAATCCCTGTGTCATGGCAAGACATTGGTTTGTTTCTACAAATCAAAATTGTGAAAACCAAGAAGGAGCCCCAGACTTGATCAATAGGGAGTAGAATGGGAAACTTGGTGGGGCTGGAGTCAGAAATTCTGAGTTCAAATCCTGCCTTAGATCCTTACCAGCTGAGTGACCAAATCCTGCCTTCCCCAGCCCCTCTGTGCTCTGCTCATAATCTCCTCATTATCCCGTGTAGGGCTTCATGTATGTTTATTTGCATGTGATCTCCCCCATTAACTCGGGGGTCCTGGAGGGCAAGGACTATCTTTTGCCTCTTTTTGCACTCTCAGGACTTAGCAAAGTGCTTGACACATAGTAGGTGCTTAATAAGTGATTATTGATTGATTGATTTTCTCAACCTCACTCCATTCATTGACTGATTATGATGACAACTACATAATAATAACTATGTTCCAGACTATTTACTAAATGCTTTGCAATGATTATTTAATTGTATTTAATCCTTACAACAACTTTGTGAGGTAGCGACACTTTTTATCTCCATTTTACAGATGAAGAAACTGAGGCAAATAAAGGGTGACTTCTCAGGGTCACATAGCTAGTAAGTGTCTGAATTCGGATTTGAACTCAGGTCTTCCTGGCTCCAGAACCAGTTTTATATCCATAAAGCCAACAAAATGAGGAGTTTGGATACAGTGGCCCCCAAGGTTCCTTCCAGATTTGACTCAATGATTTTGTGAGCTGAGATCCGTGATAGATAATCCCACCTCTGCTTGCACAAACAATGAAATCTCCTTTCAAGTTATGTCCAGAGTGACAGTAGGGCAAGCCCCATAGGTGATAAGCAAAGGGAGAAAGAAGCAGGGCCTGGCCCAAGGGAGATATCTAGAGTCAGCCTGAATATGATCCCCTTTCTCTGCTTTCCTCTAACGCTTGTCCATCTCCAAGCTTGGGGGCGGGGAGTGCTGAGGATGCTGGAGGCGAACGCTGTGGTTTGTCACTACAACCCAGTACTCTGATTTGTAGTGATTTGGAGCATGTCTCCTAATGGCTTTAGATAACCTGGCTTTCTTTCCTTTAGAATTGTTAGGTTGTCTCCTTGCAACATTTATCAAAACCTTCACTGGAAAGGTGGGTGACAACCAATACCTTGGGACCTTGGGACACACTTCTTTCTTTCTGGAAGCTGGGCCTCATTTTCTCACCTGGACATTGAGGGACTTGGACCAGAGAGACCTCAACGTCCTAGGGACAGTGTGTGGACAAACTAGACATAAAAGAAAGATGGACGAATTGAGCCTGTGGGCTCACCCTTTGTGCTGGGTCTAAAGTTATTCCTTATCCCCTTATTTATATGTGGCAGCTATAGATTAAATGCCTGGGTTGCTAAGCAACAGGATCTCCCTACATTGAGTATAATAATGCAACTCTGGTAACTCAGAACCATTGACTCTCAGGGCTGGCAGGGACCACAGAGGCATCTCGTCAAGCCCACACCTCACCCCAAACCCCCTCCGTAAATTTTGGGTGTGTAATCAATGTGTCCCAGCTGTAGAAAGTGAATGCAGGTGTCTCCATCACATTCATTTTGGGAGTCAGTGCGGGGCAGTTGAGTGTGGTTGCTAGATGTTTGGACCTGAAGTCAAGAAGAAACTGAGGCAGGCAGGGGTTAGGTGACTTGCCAGAGTTGCACAGCTAGGAAGGATTCATATTTTCTTCTTCCTGACTTGTGTTCACTTTTGGTCTTCTGCCCTAAAGTTTACTTCTGGTGAATCCCTGGACTGTTTAAATAGAGCCCAATGTAAATTTCTTCCCATTCTTTGTTTTTTTTTTTTTTGATCAGCACATGCTCTCAGTTCTTCATTTCCATTTCACCCCATGTAGGATAAGAAGCAACGGCAGTGGTTGAGAGCCTAGAAAAGGGAGATTAGGAATTTTTTTAAGCCCTTCCCCCACCCCACCCATGTTCAAGGTCCTTTCAGATTTCCTAGACCTGCTCTGCTCTTAATGATGGGCTTTTCATTTCCCTCCTTTTCAGTTTATTATCTGAATGCACCTCCTTATGGGAAACCTAGTCAGGTAGAAATAGTGAATCAATAATTTTAGCATTTAATTAAGTCAAAATACATAGATTAAATAACAGTTATTCAAGCTGAAAACTACACTAAATTGGAATACCATCTATACATATGAATATATTTTGTCTCCAAAAGGCGTGTGTGTGTGTGTGTGTGTGTGTGTGTGCTCGCGCGCGCGCGCGCGCCTGGGTGTGTGAGGGATGGAAACAAGGTAGAGAGAGAGCTGAGGGAAAGAGAGGTGGAGAGATGGGATGAGAGAGAGAGAGAGAGAGAGAGGGAGAGAGAGAGAGAGAGAGAGAGAGAGAGAGAGAGAGAGAGAGAGAGAGACAGAGACAGAGAGAGAGACAGAGAGAGACAGAGAGAGAATGAATGAGTAATAAAAACCCAGTGGGAGCAGATGTGGAACTCAGCTATCACATTAAAAGCATGCGGCAAACATTTATTGAGCGCCTACATGGGCTAGGTTAGAAAGGTAAGGCTAATGACGGAGCTGGGGGAAGAGAAGACAAAATGAAGCTTGCTTTTCCTTAATAAAACCTTCAGTTTTATTAAGTCTTCAGTTGCCTGCTTTGCCCTAGACGCCACTCCCGTTTTCTAAAAACACTGACTTAGCCTGCGACTGTCAGTGGGAGACTAGTTTAGTGCTCATAGTCAGAGCTGCGGAGAAATGCGTTTTCTCGCTCTGCCTTTCTGTTTCTCCTCGCCCCGCCGCCCTTTGGCCTGTGGTGTCCACCCTGGGTCAATCCTGACGGATGACCCGTTGCATTTGTTCTCTCCTCACGCCGGTGCCAGGAGCCGCTGATGCCAAGGCCCTGCTTTACAAGGAAGCCTGTTTCGGGCCGGTGTTTGCTTTCCGTGGGGCTGGGCATGGGGACGCTTCCCATTCCCGGCTTCCTGTTTTTGGTTTCTCTTTGCTGGTTTAACCGAGATGGGAGGCAGCAGAATACTCGAGTCGAGATGCCTAGTATTGCCATGGCAACCCTGCAAAGGCTGGAGCCCTCAGGGACCGGGAGCCAGCTCCAGCGCTGGGGCAGTCAAGTATCATTAGCAGCCTCTGCTACGGACGGTTCTCTAGAACCGTTTGAGGACTCCTTACAAACAAAAACAAAGCTTAGCGGGCATGTTCCAGAGCGGGAAATGGATTTCCAGGCTTCCAGTTTCCCACTGGGAGGGTCACAGGGGAGAAAGCTGCCAATGTCAGTGGGCTAGAGCCCGAGATGCGGCGTGAGACATGTTCAGGGCCCTGCCTGAGGGACTAGAGAGGAAACACCAGCAAAGATAAAGGCAGGCTGTAAATCTCTGGAGCCATCCGCAGCTCGGCCTTCCATCTGCAGTGCCTGGCTTGTCAAGAGCTAAAAATAATCACCAGGCAAGGGGAGCCCTGGGCTTTTATTTCCTTTAAATTGATGCAAGCACCTGGGCTGAGCGTCCTCCCAGAAGCCTCCCCCACAGCTCCCCCAACCCTTGTCCTGGGCCTTTGTGCTCAGGCGGGGGCTCCTACGGGCAATCAGAGCTGCCTGGGAATCCAGGAGGACCTTTGATCCCGCAGGTGCTGGGGGCTCTGCCAACCGCCCCACCCCTGCTTCGTGGGCACAGGGGCCCCTCGGGACCTTCTTTGATGCGGTTGCTTTCGGGGCGTGATTTGACCGCAGGTGTCGTATACATCGTGCAGAGACAGGAGAGGGTAAAGGCTGGCCAGAGTCGCCGCAGAGATCTTTCCCTTTAAACTCCACTAGAGGAAAATGTGCGTAGTGATGGTGGAGGGCTGGAAGACTGGGGCCCCGAGAGACCAAACATCAGCCTCCTGAGGATAGGCATCTCTCGCACCCAGTGGGCATCTTAACAAATGTGCCCTGATTGGTTTTCCAGCCAAGGCGCTGCTTTAAGACAGTGAGAATATTGTTGTTTGTAAGAATACTTAGAGGCCAACTGCCACCATCCCTTCATTTCAAAGGAGGAAGCTACCACATTTAAATAGATATTATATTATTTAAATAGATAAATATTGTCCAGGGAGTGGGGGGGGGGCATTCCTTGGAGAAGGTGGCAGAGTAGATGAGCGCAGGAGGAAAGCGCTATTTTTTTATTTCATCGAAAGGACCAGGAGGAGAGGACGCTTTGGAAACTGACTTGGCTCTCTTTAAAACTGGTGCTTTTCCGTGGGGCGGTCCCTTTAGGCCTCATGGTAGGCCTTGGGCCGATCAGCAATGCCCTAAGGCGTCCCCGAGTGGCCGCCTGTGGTGTGCAGGAGAGGATGCCCCTCCCTTGCCTGAGAAGGCATCCTGCCTGTACCAGCCCCCGAGGCCGGGTTCCCAGGACCCCAGCGGCCACACTAGCTTTGAAGCTTCATTGGTTATTCACTTCATTTCTGTACTTTCTGAATAAGTGTCTAACCTAGCCATTGATTGAACCGGCTCCAGTGTAGACAGAAGAAAACTCCTTCCTGTCATTTCTGAATGCTGGCTTACAGACGCAGAATCTTGATGAACATCAGAGGGATGAGGGAGAAGGTGAAGGCACACCCCCCCACCCCCACAATGAGGGGGCAGTGAAGGGGAATACCCAGGTCAGTAATGGTAGCCCCGTGCAACAAGGGTATGCTTAGAAAGACCAACACAAGACCCCGCAAAACTTCCAGGCATGACTCCGGCATGGGCCAGGGAAGCAGGCTGTTGGTGAGCTGCTGGAATGGACTGGCCACACCCTGTCCCCACCTCTGGCCATATGAGAGGGTACTGACCGTGGTTCAAGAAGGCGATGGCTGTTGTGCCCACCCACTGCCACTGTGGAAACAGAAAGGTGTCAGGCATACGGGACTCGGTAAGACTGAACCATGTCGCCATCGCGGCTAAGGGAGTTCAACCTCCTTCAGGGATCCTCTGTCGCAGTGTTAATCATATGTGTGAAGTAGAGATGGGGGAGGGTGGTTGATCGTTTTCCCCCAAATACTCATAAAATTAAGTCTGAGCAAAGATGTGGGGACATGGATACTTAAGCTCTTGAGGATTTAAGGGGATCTGACACAAAGCCCAGTTTCGCTCCACATGGAGCCACACCCAATACATCTGGAGAGAGAAAAAAAATACATCTCCTCCCACTATTCCTTGTCCATATGGCCCCAGCAGCATCTGGGAGTTCTACATATATGATGAACGTTTGAATCACTTTAACATTCCTGTTGGGGACCCAACTAGGAGTAGCATGCCATTATTTCTGATGAGACCATCCGCCATAGATATGTCAACAAGCATTTGTTAAGCACCTACTATGTGTCTGGACTCTGTAGTGAGAATACAAAGGCAACAACAGATCTAGAGCTGGAAGAATACTTAGAGGCCAACTGCTACCATCCCTTCATTTCAAAGGAGGAAACTTAGTCAAGTCAGTAGTAACTAGCACCTACTCTGTGCTTGGACACTACGCTGAGAATACCAAAAAAAGAAGAAAAAAAAAGCCCCTGGCCTTAAAGAGTTTATTTTCTAATGGGAAAGATGACACAGAAGGTTTAGGGTGGAGGAGAGGAAGTCCTAGCTGGAATGGGGAAGGACTTGTTGAGAAAGTCCACAGTGGAGCCCAAAGAGGAATCAAGAACCTTGGGTTCAGAGGTTTTCTGGAAAATGGAGGTACCAGAAGGAGCAGACCAATCAGAGGAATGCCAGGCAGCATGGGAAAATTTGAGATTAGGAGAATCTCCCTTCTAATCTCAGGCCTGCCACTTCTGCCTAGTCTTGTTGGGTCTCAGCTTCATGCCTGTGAAATGGGTAGGTCCATGTAGATGCCCTCTGGGGTCCCTTCTAGCTCCCCTGCACTTATTGTAAAAGATCATGTTTTATCTTTAGCTTGGCCCAATGAAGAAGGATTTAAAGGTGGTATCAGGAAGACCTGGGTTCAAATCCCACCTCCAACATTGACTTGCTATGTGACAGTGGGCAAGTCACTGAATTTTTTTGTATCTCAGTTTTCTCATCTATAAAATGGGACTGTTTTCTTTTTTTCTTTATATCCTCAGGGTTTAGTGCTATGCCTGGCACATGGCAGATTTTTCTTAAAAGTTAGTTGGGTTGGTTTGAAATTCTGTCCCCCTCCAGGCTAATGGCAAGGAAGGGGTGAGTCTGTAAGGAGACTTGGGGAGCCTTCTCAAGGCCATTCTCTGAGTGCTGTGTTGGGAGGCTTCCCAGGTGAGTCCACCACAAGCAAGGGGGGGACTTAACACTGCCAGCTGTGTTTATTTCACGTGTATCCATGAATTCTGGGTCTTCTGTCTGATTCTAATATGGAGAGACTCCAACCCTAGTGGAAAAACCCCAGACCCAGGCACATCCCATCCCCACAGTGGGGTCCAGGACAGACCCCAGACCCAGGCACATGCCATCTCCACAGTGGGGCTCAGGATAAACCCCAGATTCAGATATATCTCATTCCCAGCTTCTGGCATAGAAGTAATAGATAAGGAGGGGATTCTGTTCACCCCCAGAGAAGCCATCCAGGCCAATAGAAGCATAAGCCTCACCTCCTATTTGTCAGGGATATGCTGGACAGGAATAGATTAGAGGATCTTTGATCTAGAACAAAATAGCATTTCATGTAGAAGATCATAGGGTCACAGTTCCAGAGGATCAGAAAACCCAGCTCCAGAGCTAGACCTAATGCCAGAGAATCACCAATCTGGTCAAGCTCAAGTGTTTGATTAAGCCCTTACTACATGCCAGGCAGTCATTCAACTAGTATTCATTAATTACCTACTGTGTACCTGGCCCTGGGCCAATGCTAGGGGTACACAGTAAAAAGGGGGCCCTTGTTCTCAAGAGGTTTCCATTCTAATGGAGGAAGACAATGTACAGAGGGCTGCTGATGGGGGGTGAAATGAGGGGCCATGATGGAACATTCCAGAGGATGAGGGATGGGTAGGCTGGACCCTTTCTCAAAATGGATGTTCAGTGGGAGAGAGGTCTAAAGGAGTATCACTGTTCTGGGGCTGAAAGGAACCTTAGTGTATCAGAGAACCCAGAACTGGAGCTAGAAGGGGCATGAAGTCCAACCCTCTCATTTCCAGGTGAGAAAACTGAGGCACAGAGGTTAGGTAACTCAAGCTGGGCCTCCCTGGAGTGGAGGGAGAACTGAATTTCCCACTATAGTCACTTTCTGCTTCTCCAGGTGGCACACAGCCTCGGAATCACATACCTTCCCCACCCAGCGCTATTCCATCTACTCCTCCCACCCCCCCACCTCCCACGGGAGTCAGGCTTCCCACTGCCCCCCTAGACTGAGAAAGGGGCCTTTCTAGACAGCATGGGCAGCCTGTCTCGAGGGAACCACGCACACACCAGCCTCCCTGGACTGCCCACATAAGCGATTCTAAATTCAGACACAGTGTAGAAGGAAGGAAAATTCCAATGTGGGGGAGTTGGGCTCCCCACCTTGGCAAGCATCCGTCCATTCTCCCGAGCCAAGAGCGGAGATTACAAATGCAGGGAACGTGTGTAGCGTATTTGGTTCATTATCTTGGCAGCTCCCTATGATTACTCTGCAGGGGAACAAGGATGCAAGGGCCTGTGAAAATGGCGGCCATATAGAGTTGGAAGAAGAGAGCTGGCCGTGGGGCATCTGGGATAGGGGAGTCAAAAGGGGAGCATGATGGTGGAAGATGACAGGCCTCGGGTGGCCTGCTGACGGTGGGGAAGACATGGAAAGTGTGCAGCTGCAGCAACCAAGCCTGCTCAGTCTGACACCTGGAGGAGAGCTCTGTCACTAGGGAAACCAACTCCTTTTTTTATTGAGGAGGGACTGTGTCCCAGACAGATACCACAGGTAGAAAATGCTGGGACTGGCATCAGCCCCAGGTTTTCTGACTTCAAACAATCCGAAACATTATCAAGTTGGCAAAACATTTTAGGCAAGTCACAAGCCTTATGAAGCCCTACTGGGTGCTTTACTCATTTCATCTTGGCCTCCTAACAGCCTTGTGAGGTAAATAGTACAGAAGAGGAAACACAACAGCAGAGAGTTGAGATCTGTAGTCGCCCCAAGTCCAGCTCTGGCTGCTTCCGCAGAAACTCCAGACTCAAAATCTCAATGGCTCCACCCCAGCCACCACCATCAGCGTCGCTCCTGGGTTTGGGAAGGGAGATCTAGGGCCCAGGCATGCTCCACCAGCCAACATAGGCACTAGGCACACAGGATAAAGTGCCAACCCCAGACTGGTTCCCAGAGGAGCTTTTATATATAAAATAAGCTTGGACTGCTAAAAGATAACTGGAGCCTTCTCCTCCCTCGACTCCCCATGGCTCCCGATGGACAAGAGCAATTCAGAGCTCTGCTAGCCCTTGGATATTGAAACTAAAGAAAGAAGCCCAAAATTAATTAGTATAAATGTTGCGACATCTAATAACAAGGATAATTTGCTACACACACTCACCATGTAATTTAGCACAATGGGACGTGCCGGGAGGAGGGCTGATGTGTAATCAAGGGGAATGATGAATATTTGAAGAGGCAAACTCTAGACATGAGGCTGTGGTGAGCGTCTTGAAGTGAGCAGGACAAGATTCCTGCCAGCCTCAGCACCATCCTCAGATCCTCAAGGGAGCCTCGAAGCCTAGCCAAGTGAAAGAGGAAGGCAGAGCCAGGCAGACATTTGGGATGTGACTCAAGACTTCCAAGGCTGCGTTCCGAGTCAGAGAAGAATGGGTCAGTTCATTCATTCAATCATTCATTCCAACAAGCATTTATTAAGCCCCGTGTTCAGATTACGCCCTGTGTCTCAGACACCAACAGCATGACCTAGGTCAGGTCACTTGGCTTCATTTTCTATGAATTAGGAAATAGCACCTGCCTCCCAGGGATATTGTGAGGATCAGATAAAAAAGATGTGTCAAGTGCTATTCAAATGTCAGTCATCATCAGCATTACTATTGCTATTAGTAGTAGATAGGAGAATATTGGTGTTAAACACATGGATTTTTTTGAGTGTCAGAAGGCAATGAAGGATCGTTAAAATACTAAGCAGTTTCCCAAGTGCAATCAAGCTATCCTCCTTCTCTTATTCAATTTGGGGCCCAGCTCATCATTAGTCAATCAGTCAACAAGCCTTTATTAAACTCTTATTGTGTTTGAGGAATGGTTCCAGAAACTGAAATTATGAAGAAAGAAGAAAACAGCCCCAACACCCCAGGAACTCACATTCTAGTAACAACATGTTTATGGGAGATATACTTGGTGCAAATGGGAAGGAATCTCACAGGAGAAGGCACTAGCAGTGGAGGGGACTGAGAAAGACTTAAAAGATGGGGGGACTTCAATAAAGGCTGAGAGAAGGTAAGAGGCAGGGGTGAGGAGGGAGAGCATTCCAGTTACTCAGGACAACCAGGGAAGATGCTCAGAGTTTTGAGATGGGGTGGCATCTGTGAAGAACAGCAAGGAAGGGCCAGCATGCCTTCCTAGTTGGATGTGTCGAGGAGAAAAAAAATCTTAGAAAGGGACCTCCTGTAACTCTGGCTCAGAATCTCCGTATAGATGGTCTAACTCCTAGGGTAGTAAGGAGCCACTGGAAGTGTTTGAAGCAAATACTAACTTGATGAGTGGGGTTGATGTCTTCAGAAGACAAGACAAGAGAGAAGACTTTAGGATGGATTGGAAAGAATGGAATCTGGAGATAAGGAGGCAAGGTTGAAAGTTATTGTAGAACAGAGATCAGGAGCTTCTGGACTGCAGTGTTGGGACAGGGAACTGTGTCTGGAAGGGAGAGAGTGGTAGTTTTCATTCAGAAAAGATATTTCCTCAAAATGAAATTATTGGTCATATGGCATGATTAATTTTGTAACTTTCACTGGGTATAGACAAAGGAAGGTTGAGATATGAAAAAGGTTATAGAAGAAATCAGCAGAACTTGTTGGATGATTAGTTACCAAAGAAGAACTGTTGATTGCTGTCATGAAACCACAGATAGAAAGTTGGAAAGAACCTGGATGCCATCTCATCCAACCCGTTCATTTTACAAATGTGGAAACTGAGGCCTGAGGATAAGAAGTGATTCATCGCTTCCTTAAGGTCATGCAGGTAGTAGTAACACTTTTTATTAAGTCTGTCCTCTGACTCCAAAGCCTGCACTCCTTAGGAAAGTGAATGAAAGAGAACTCAGATCACTACCAATGGTGAAGGAAAACAGCATGGAATTTGAGGATATCAAAGACCAACTTCACCTGCTCTATAGGGCTTGCCACATGCCAGCCCTGTAGAAAAATAACTGCATTTAGATTTTTGCCACTGAAAGTATTTGGGATTTTGCCATGACTTAAAATAGACTTTGGGTTTCTGTTTTTCCAAAAGCAGTTCAACTATTTTCTGTATTATGCTTAGGGGCCACTAGGTAAACATACCTCCTCTTCCACTCCACATGAGTTTGCCGACTCAGGAAGAGGTGAGGAAAAATGGGATTGCAGACCATGGCCCAGGCGCTTATACTTTTCCTGTGAAAATATCTTGATTAAAATGACATTATTAATTTATTTTCATGTCTGGACATGTGATTTCCTCCATGAAGGGAGACTTCATACTGATGAGCAAATACAGATTGACCCCTTACTAACTTTTGCGTTTATTGACTGCTTGACTTTGTTTTTTCCTTTTCTGGTTTTATTACTGAGTAAAAATGGTCTTCTCACTGGGAAATTTGGGGATTATTTTTGGGGAAAGGGTTAGAGTTAAAGCTTTATAGTAAGTCACTTGTTATTACCTGTCAGTGGTAAAGTGAAATAATGGTTTCCTCACCATCTCTTTTGCCTGCCTTGGTCCAGGAGTGGATGGTCTTCAAGATCCCTTCCTATTGGCAGCTCCAAGATTCCCAAGTTCTCTTCCCTTGCTAGTGGGTTGTGATATCACACATCCTGGAGATGCCTTTTTCACCAGAGTAAAGGGACTCACTTTAGGGACAAGTGATGTTTGCGATCGAGCAAGAATTGATTAAGCACTTAACTGTGCTCTCCACTATGGCAGGTGCTGGAGATATAAGTTCAAAGAGGGAAACATGCCCACTTGCCAGAAATTAATGGGAGAGGGCATTTAGACATGTATCTAGCACAAAATGAGCATAAGGAAACATATGCAAAGCAAATAAGTAAAAACTAGGAGGAAAGGAACCAGCATTTGAGGGGTCAACAGGAACTCTATACAGACGGTGGTACCTGAGAAAAGGTAGAGAGGTGAGGAGGCAGGTCATTCCAGGGAAGGGGACTGGATAGAGCCTGTTAAAGGTTTGGTAAACATCTCCACCTTCTCTATGACACAGATGTTTCTTGGGAACATTTCTTCCAGGTTGGTCTACCTGAAGTCCTGGGTGGAAGCATTTGCAAAAATGTTCGGCATCCCCCAAAGCCCCAAGACAAACCCTCCTACATGCCAGAAACAATCCAGGAATTACAATGGGGAAATTTTTGCTCCCCACAAAATAAATATTTTCACAGGGTTTTGGGGCACTCTGTACAGGCTGGCTCAGAAGTCAGTATCTGACCTGGGGGAAAATGTGTCTGCCAGTATTGATATGGGTTCATGACAGTCCAAAGTAAATGTTTGGAAAACAGCACACACATCTCCATCAAACTGGTGGGGGACCACGAGGGCAAAATGTTGTATATATTTGTCCAATGCAATCACCAGGCCAGTTATTTTCCCTTGTTGCAAGGGAGAAAGGGTTGGAGTCCATGGTAGGGAAGGGGAGGAGAAAATATTCAGAACTGGCAGGAATGTAAAAACAAAGGGCACGACAAAATATTTTTGAAACATGATGCAAAAAATTTGTATTCCCAGCGGAATAAAATGTGCTGCTGGGGAAGGAGCCTGGGAAATGGTGACAAGTGCAGGCACATCAGCAGCTCAGGTCTCACCATATTTAGGCACAGAATTAAGGAAGCTCCAAGTTAGCAGAGACCCCAGCGGAGGCCAGAGCTGGGTTATTAAAGATGTGAACTCAAAGGACCCAAGTTACTTAGTAACTATTAACTGTTAGACTAACCCAGGGCCCTGGAGTTCCTTCAGACTCCTTTGTCCATTCATTCTCATTCATTCTCCTCACAGCTTGGGTTTGTTGATGCGTCCTCCCTTCTTCTCATTCTACTTTTTCTCTTCTGATTATTTCATTAGGAATTTTACAGATTTCCTCATAACTTTTCCACTTTTCAGGACTAAGTGGACTGATATTTCATTCCATCACCATATTGAATAAGGCAGCTTAGTATAGTGGATAGTGAATTCAGGTCTTCCCTTTGGTACAAACAGGGTAACTCAATAGCTCGGTGGACAGAGTCCTGGACTTACAATCAAGAAAACTGAGTTCAAATCCAGCCTCAGATATTTACTAGCTGTGTGACCCTAGGCAAGTCACTTTACCTCAGTTTCCTCATCTGTAAAAGGGAGATAATAGTAGTACCTGCCAGGGTTATTCTGAGGGTCAAATAAGGTAACATTTGTAAAGCACTTAGCATGCCACCTGCCACATAGTAGGTACTGTATAAATGGTTATTCCTCTCCACCCCCTTTCTTCTCTCAGAGCCTCAGACAATTCAGAGAAGAATTGGCTTATATGGATAGAGGAAGTTTTCTCATATGAGAGTCCTTCACAGACTCAGTCTCTGTCTGTCTTTGATGCATCACCCTTTATTTAATCATTCTCCTGTCATTTAGCTTTCTTCTATTTTTTATCGCATTTAGATGTATTTAGGGCAATGAAAATATTTGGACAGAAGGCTCTTGGTGTATCTAGGGAACGGTTATCATTTGTAGGAGATAACTCTACAATGGGTCTAACTTACTGGGTACTAACGAGTTTCTGATAAGGTCCTAAGATCCTGCAATTCTCGCAGGGATGAATGAGTATACCTGTCTCTCTGCAATGTCCTCAGCATCAAATTCCACGTTTTGATGGATATGAGATCTTGCCTCAGACTTGTTTAATCTGCAGCACTTCTATTATTCAGGAGGTTAAGCATCTTTTCAAGTGATGGTCAATAATTTGTATTTCCTTTTTGGAAAACTGTTTATTTAGCCTTTGACCTTTGACTAGGGAGTCACTTTGGTCTGAGAGTTACACTGGTACTTTTTAAAAGTTTCTTATATGTTTTTAGTCATATTTTTGTCATATGTACTTTAAATCCTCTCACTCTGGTATTTCTTTTCCTTTAAAAATTATATTTTCATGATACTGAAGCTCTTAATATAATTCAACAACCTTATTTGTTCCAATAATTCTTTCCTCTTATTGAATCAAAAAAGGTAAAAGACCCTACACATCAGAGATGAATATCTCATTCTTCTGTTGTTTTCTAGAGTCTGATTGCTTGTTTTCAATGTTTGTCTTATATCTAGCCAGAATTCACTGGTACTGAGGTCAAAGCAGTAAGCCACATTTCATTTGGAATTACCAGATTATTTGCTTGCCAATTCCCCAAGCTGGTTTGTTAAGTAGTGACTCCTGTCCTTCCACAGAGGCTCTGGCTTCCTTCTTGGTCCCATTAGCCCAAGAACTGTGTGTTTAAGATAAGAACTATGAGACGATATAGACCAGTATGGATGCATTCATTCAGTAAACATTTACTGTTGTTCAGTATTTCAGTCAGTTTTTCACTCCATTTGTGATTTTCTTGGAAAAGGGTACACTGGAGATAACCCCAAATGGGATCACAAAGAGTCAGACACAATTGAAAAACAACTGAACAATGACAAAGATATGGAGTGGTTCACTATTTCCTTCTCCGGCCCATTTTACAGGTAAGGAAACTGAGGCAAACTGGGTTAAATGACTTGCCCAGGATCACACTGCTAGTAAGTATCTGAAGCCAGATTTGAACTCCAAGAGATGATGAGTCTTCCTGACTCCAGTCCTGGTGCTCTATGCACTATGGTGCCATCTAGCTGCTGCTAGGTATTTTTATTAAGTACCTACTATGTTCTAGCCCTGACACATATATCCATTTTATTTCTCACTTGGGCTCTGCCCAAAGGACAGTCTTGCTGTCGTTCAGTACTTTCCTTTGAATTTTGGGCTTTCCCATTCCCTCACTTGTTTAAGCTTCTGGATTTATTTTTTGGTTTTATTTGGTACTTGGCCATAGTTTTACCTAGAGACAATACTACCAGTATTAACTGGACTTGCTCTCCTGGAAGTTGTCCAAGGTTCCTTGGCAGCTGCCCTTACCACCCCTTTGCTGAAACCTTCAAAACAACTACTGAGGCACATCCGGACTGGCCTGTCTTCAGAAATGTCAGCTGCAGAATTTGAAAGCATCAGAGGCTCCCTTGCATTTTCTTTTAAAAATAATTTTATTGATATATCTTTTGACATTACATTCATTTCAGAACCCTCACACATACACACAAATGGGAAACCATCCCCGCTAACACAGATTGTAAAGAAAATGAAAACAAAAGTGATTCAGCAAAATAGACCAGCATCTCAGTGGAGTCCGACAGTGTATGCAGCTTTCCATATCCAGTCACTGACCTGTGCAAAGAAGGGATGGATGTATGTTTTTTTTCTTTAAATCTCTATTGTGACTCACTAACTCCCCCTCCCATCCTAGGCCTTTGCCCTGTTCATTGTCTCCCATTTGTCCCATCTACACCTTGTTTGTAAATAGTTGTTTCATATTGTGTCTCTCCCCGCTATCCCCACCTGCTGTGGATTTGTAATCTTGAGGGCAAGGTCAGTGACCCCCGTGCTCAGCAGCACCTGGCATATCATAGATATTTAGTAAATGCTGAGTGATTACTGGCCATCCAAGATACGATTCATGTCAATGGCTCAGGAAAAGCCTCCTGCAGAGGGAAAGTGAGATTTGAGCAGCGTCTTGCAGGGAGCACATGCCAGGAGTGCGTGCTAGCCACTTGAAAGGCAGGGGGTTGGCTTCCCAGCCTGTCCAGCCCATTTGTCTTCTCACCTTCTGTGCCTACCCAGCACTGTTGTTCCAAGCCGGGGAAGCCCATTCAGGTGCCATAGGTAGTACACCAACTCATTATGACATGGGTCCCCATAGGTGTGGCTGTCGGGGCTGTGTGTTCAGGTGGAATCCAGCATCTTTTTATAATGATTCACAGGGTGTAAAGTCATCTTGTTCATTAATCTGCTGAAAATGTGTTGTCTTGCATGTATTTGCGTTAATCCAGCTGTCCCTTGGCTCTTCCCAAGGGTCATAGATAAAAGAGCAAGACTCTTGGAGTAGTGGATAGGGTCTTGGGGCTTGGATGTCCTGGGTTCTAATTCCATGTCAGCTGCTGACCCACGAAGTGAATAAGGGCCAAATGTCTCAGCCCACCTAACCCAAACAAGCATGGATTAGTCATTTTCTATTCCCCAGGCACAGAGTGAGACACAAAAGCAAAACCACCCCTGCCCTCAGGGAGCTTAATGGTGACTTCCTAGGATCTAGCTAAAAAACGTCCTAGACTGTTACTGGTCGCTATCTGCTTTGGTGGAGGGAGTTTCTACTAGTCGCTGATATTAATTGAATACTCATTGTGAGTTTTATTTATTACTATGGTCATTAATGCCGCCAATATTGGTGATTTCATTTTATTCACTAATAAAAAGTGTAAGTCCCTATAAATTCCAGCTTTATTTAATAGGAACCCTTTTCCTATTGTAGGCTTTTTAAGGGTCAGTCTGAAGCTCTGTCTTGTTTCTAAACCATGGCATGGTCTGAACTTGAAGCCTCTAAACTGGAGACTTGCTTCAGGGGGGTTCTCCCGTTCTCACCCCGCCACCTGGTGGCTGGCAGAAGAACCACCCCTGGCAGGTGTTCTGACAGCTTGTGGTTATACATGCCAGTCTTTCTGAATGATTTTCAAACACAGGGAAAGAGAGATCGCTAGTGTCTACGTAGCATTTCCTAAAGTGTAAGTCAAATTCAATATAGTTATTTTCAGAGCTGTTGCATCCTTCCTTTTAAGGGATAGATTTCATTGATCGAGCCAAAGTTTATATTTATGTAGGCCAAGAAATGCAGGAGTTGTTTTCCGTTTTTAGAGTTTAAATGAGATCTAATATATCAGATGCCAAGAGATTCTGGTTGACAAATATCTATACAGGAAGGAAAAGAGAGCATGGAAAATGCATTAGAGAAGTTTTAAAACGTTATCTTTTGTAAAAAAAAAAAAATAATAATAATATGTTATCTCTCAAAAGCTGTGTATGCACTTTGTCCCCTCTTCCATATGGTCCTTCAGAAAAACTACCCCAAGTTGAAGGCTTCCTGGGGGTCCCCAGGAACTCAAAACTAGTTTATGAACAGCCATCAGTGGGCCCCACTTTGCTGGACAGAATATGCTTAAAGCAGGAATACTTCATCAGAATCTAGTAGAAAAAGCCATGATAGAACATTTCCCTATAAATCTGGGGCACAGAGACTCACCCCATTCATGGGAAGAGTAGGTCCCTGAGGAACATAGCTGAACAGGGTACATGATGCCATGAACCTCTAGGGAGGTGAGAATCACTCTTGTCACTTGTAATTCCTCTTTGTGGGTCTTCTGTCCTCAAACTCACTTCAGGAAGGTCTGTCACCAAAACCCTTGAGTGCTGCCTTAAAATCTCTTTCCTTCCTAAGCCACTTTCTGAGTTGGTAAAGGACAAATGTCTTTGGGGCTGAAGACTAAACTCAGCACCTGATGAAAAATGATTGGCCTTTCCCATACCCCTCAGAGACTAGCCCTTCCAGGTAATCCAGCCCCCTACCCTCAAGCCTGTGCTTCAACATCTTTGCTCCTTTCTATGAGGGATTTGGTGGCATTTCTCCAGAGCTCTCCTAGAGGCTTGGGCACAAAAGTACCCTAACATTTTGAAAGTACTTTACAACCATAATCTCATGTGATCTTCACTAAGTACTGGTGAGATAGGTGCTGTTATGAATCCCATTTTTCAGATGAAAGATTAAGTGACTTGCCCAGGGTCACATAGGTGGTAAATATTCAAGAAAAAATGCATACCCAGAGAGAAATTTGCCTGCTTACACATGACCCCAGAGAGCAGAGGGATAATGGGGAAGTGTTACAGAGAAAAAATGTTAGCTTGGATAAAAACCTACCCCTTAGAAGTCTCCAGTGGTGACTCCAATGGTGCCATCTCTGAAAGGAGCAGGCTCCCGGTCATTAGAGGTCAGAAAGCAAACCTCACGGGACATTCATTCACTCAGGTCTATTGGAGAGGGTCAGCTTGGTACCAGTTGCAATGACTGGCCTATGAAGTCCCTCTAATGGGATAATTCGGTGATTCTGTGACCAGATTCCCCAAGAGCCAGGTCAGGAAGTTGCCCACAGCCTCATACCGGAAAGGAGGAGGTGGGGCCAGGAAGGGAGGAAGTTCCAGGGGGCTCTGACTGTGTGGTCCTGGCTCAGCATGGCTTTCTCCTTCCCCAATCCTGAGAATTCCCCCATTGCACCTAAGAGGGACATTTTCTAAGCCCAGAGAAAGGGGACCAGCAGTGACACCTTCCTGGTGTATCCAGGAGGCAGCCCAACCCCCAGGAGTCAGGGAGTCTTTCCCTGGACCTCAGCACCCAAGGGCAGAGCCTTTGGAAAAGGAAGCCAGGTCAGCACATGTCTGTCATCTGGGATCCTTTGTACTGACAACTGAGAAGACTTTGTTTTTTTCTCAGAAGTTTAATGCAATCAAAAAATATTTACTGAGTCCACTATGTGCCAGGTGCTTAGCTGGGACCTTGGAGTAAAATCTTCAATGGAGAGAAGGCCAAATCTGGAGTCATCAGAGCTGATGTGTCCTGGATCTCCTGATGTGTGTGACCTGAAGCTAATCACTTTCTTCATGGAAGTCTAGTGAGCTTGCTCAAATGGATATACTGGTCATTGTACACCTGCCTCACAGGACTGTTGGGAAAGGAACACTGCCAAAAGTGTCAGAAGACAGGGCATTGAATCTTTGCTCTTTTACTTTTCTATATGACCTTCCTTCTCTGGGCCTCAGTTTCCTCATCTTGACTTGAGGATTACTGAGGTCCCTCCCAGCCCTAGATCCAGGACATTATGGGATGAGACAGCCCTTCCCTCAGAGATGTTTCCCTGCACAACTCAGTGCCATCACTAGGGTGGGCAGTTGGGACTTTGCCCCAGGATATTGCCCCTTAGGTGGGCAGGCATTCCTTCCCTGAAGCAGTACTCTGGGAATGTTTTTTTTTACCACCTTTGACAGGTTCCTGTCACCCTAATGTACCTCTTTGTAAGTCTCTGTCCCCCTTCTCAGTTGTTTCAAAGGGCCAAGGACATAGACCTGAATTTCTTGGTGATGAGTCACTGTAATTCTTGGCTATTTGTTGAGCTACCTACTTAGTGTTAGTGATATCTAAGGATCTGTGCCATCATGAACATCCAGAGAAGCAATGCCTACACTCAGCACCTCTTTTGGGAGTAGTCATGAGGGAAGAGGCATCTAGTGTAACACACTCATTGGACAGAGGCAGAAACTGACAGCTTTGTCCAGCTTCTGCTGAGCCACTTCAAGCCAGGCATCCAGCAGTGTCTGTTGGTCAGTGTGTTCCCTGGTGTCATGGAGAATGGCTGATGCAAAAGCCAAGTAAAGGAGGGTTGACCCCACTTTGGGGACACTCTTTTTGTTCTTTCCCTCTTCCCCTCATGGTGGCTAGCCCACTACTAAGCACAAGCTGGTATAAATAATTAATAAAAATTAATAATTAGTAAAAATAAATAATTTTTTTAATTGAAATTATCCACATATGGCTTACTCCCAGCAAGTTCTGAATCCTAGAATGACTTCCTTCTGCCACTGACACTGTTTCCATTCATCAATAGAATGGAAACTCCTTGAGGTCAAGGCCTGTTCAATCTGGCCTATTTCAGACACTCTTTTCAATTATGGCACACACCGTAAGTTTGCACATCAGAGTTGGAAGGGACCTCAGAGGTCACTTAGTCTAACACTTTCATTTTACAGCAAAGGAAACTGAGGGCCAGGGCAAGAAGGTGACTTAGCTAAGGTCACAATGTGTCAGAGGTTGTATTTGAGCCTAGGTCCTCTGACACTGGTCAGAGTTTGTTCTCCTGTACCACCCTGTTCAGTGCCTTTTAATTAACTTTGAGGTTTCTTCCACATCAATCTGCCTCCCTTTTCAAGAAGCCTTATAGACACTGTGTGTAAATATAGTTGTCATTATTGATCACTGATGAGGACACTGGCCCAGGATAATGGAGTATGTGCTGAGTCCCACCGACCCAAGATTGGAGCTGCTTCAAGACAAACCTTGCTGCTTCCCCAGGTCCTAGTTTGGGCTACATTCCATAGACCAGTAATGGCCTATTGAGTTATCTATAAATCTTGTTTGAATAATGGCAGGATTGAATTGCTGACAGGGCACAAATAAAGGACAATGAAACTCACAGATGAGAATGTACATTTCATTTTAATTTTCATCTGTTAATCTTATGCTTTTTGAACAAAGAATGCCTTGTATTTTCTATCCCTTCAGGAGTTGTGAACTGCTCAAATCCTACCTCCCATGTCTATTAGACTCTCTCTGGGACTCAATTTCCTTGTCTGTAAATAAGGGGCTTGGATTGGAGGGTCCTTGAAGGTCCTTCCGGTTTTTCCTCTCTGCTATTGTTGGTCACCCTTCAAACACAGAACCTTCTGAGTTCACCCCTTCACCAGGCTGAGATCCTGGTTCTCCCACTTGCTACCTGTGTGTGACCTAGGCTCGGCTCCTTGCATAATGGGCACCTCTGTTCCTAGGAATCTTGAGACAATTTCACAGATGACATTTCCATACCTTAAAGGGCTGCGAAGGGCTTTACATATATCCTGTCCAAATCCAGGCAGCTCAGTGCTCCAGGGAGAGTCCCAGATCAAATCCTACCTTAAACATTTACTGGTTATGTCACACTGGGTAAGTCCCTTAGCCTGAAGCCTCAATTTCCTGATCTGTAGAATAGGGTAATAATGGTACCTCCTGGAGTTATTGTAAAGATCAAATGAGATAATTTCTGTAAAAGGCCTTACGAACCTCAAGGAGCTCTGCCAGTGCTGGCTATCAGCCGAAGGGGGTGGTAGGGCCTTCCTGGGCTCTGGGATGTCAAACTGAAGAATGGGAGAGAGCTTGGGAATCTCTTGTGGGAATTCTGACAGATGCACTCTGGACTTTGGATCCTTCCTGTTTACAACAAATGATCAATCATTGATGTTTTGGGCAATTGGGGAAGAGGGATTGTGGATACCTTTGTGCTCCTAGCTTTAACATGAACCTGGAGGAAGTGTGGGCTGAAGGTATGCTGGGAGTGCAGTGGGCTGCAATGAAGAAGTCGATCCCAGGACGTGGCATCCCTGTCTGTCTCTTGCCACCATTTCCCTTACTCTAACCCCCTATGCCCAATAGAACCACCATGTGTCTATCCAAGGTATGGTGCTTAAATGGGAATGAATGCCTTAGAAAGACATACACTGTCTGTGTATTTCAGAAATAATTTCAGTGCATATTTATGTGCTTATGGTGTAGAAGGTCCTGGGCTTCGCTCTACGGATGCCAAGACAGATTCAGTAGGGACCCTGACTTCAAGAAACTTATAATTGAATGGCTGGATCCAGACAGGCTGGATGGAGGATCAGGATAAAGAACTGTAATTAAAGGAAAAATGAGATACAGAACCAGGAAAGTGCTGGGGGAGATAGGAAACCTGTTAGAAAATTCCTTCATTGGCATTGGGAAGTCTGGTCCAGAAAGATGGCCCAGGTCAAAGAGATTTGTCTAGAATCAGGAAACCCAGGGAAGATACCCTCACAACAACCCTGGAGGAGCAGCTATTGGAGGAGGAGGGAGGAGAGACCAGTGGGAGCAAGAGGGGTCAGGGGACAATTCCCTCTCTCATTCCACTCTTCTGCCCCAAGGGCTGACAGTGAATGAAGGGACTGACACTTTTCTGGAGCACGTGAAGAGACAGTTATCTTCCTCAAGTAAAAGAGGAGATGAGAGTCAGTGTTTAAATTCAGCACACAGCTCACAAAGCAGTGTAGTACATTGGATAGAGAACCAGCCTCAGCCTTAGGTACCACCTGTGACCCATCCTGGCAGTGTGACCCTAACCAATCTCTTCATGTCTCAGTGTCCAGCCAATGCTCCAGGTTACAGAATACTCATTGATCATAGCAATCATAATAGTAGCAGCAGAAACTGACCATTTATAGAGTGCCTGGAATTTATCAAAGGGACTAAAATCAACTGTGAAAAGCCCTTTGAAGACTTCCTTCCTCCAGGCGTGGGCAGACACATCTCTTATATGGTCCGTGGGTGGGCTAGATCCTCCAACAAAGAAGGTGACTTCAGGACATAGCCACTATCATTAATTTCCCTGCCCACCAGCACCAATAACCAGAGCCCAGTGTTGGGAGGATGTGACCACGAGCTGGTTGGCAGCGTTATCTCCTTGCAATCTGTGAAAATAGATATTTGGCAGAAGCCTCTGGGTGCCCCTACTGTCAGTGACTTCCATGGTTTACTTTAATGGGCGGTGACTTAATTCTCATTAGTGAATGCCCTCCATTTGGAGAAGGCAGGAGCCACTGTGTTCTGGATGGGAAATTAATTGTGAACAAGATGACTACAGAGGGCGGTCCCCTTGAGAATCTTTGGGAAGGGAAAAGCCGCAGGGACCAACTTTCAGAGAAAAGATTGTACTGGCATCTAAGCAACCACCAATGGAGACTGAGGGTCGGCCAGGTCCAGGTGCCAACAGCAGGGCTCTGAATGATGGACAGAGAGGGCCAGGCTCCAGATATGGCTTCTTGATTGCCCTGGATTCTCAGAGGGTCATGACAGTGGCATTGACTGAAGATGTGCCTCCAGGCTCCCACCCAGATCCGGAATCATTCCCTATCACAAGTAGAAATGAAACCAAGTTTCTGGGCTGGTTTTCAGAAACTTTTGCCAATCTCCTTGTTACAACCCTGCTTCCATCCTTCAATAGCGTTCTCAAGCTAAATTAGAAAGGATTGAGTTGTTTTGATTTGGCCCAAACATTATTGATGTTTCCCCCAAATTCATCCTAAGCTCAGCAGGTCAGTACAAAAATATAAAGGGAAAATAGTGAAGATGAAGTAGAAATGAAAAGAGCTGTTCTCCTGCCTGCTTCAGTAAGGAGAGCCTGCACTGGGAGTCATGAGATGCCCTATTCTCCTCAATCCCTTCAATCATTTCCCATCTTTTCTCAGGCTGGGACCCTCACCCATGTCCTGCCCAAAGTTTGCCTCTTAAGGAGTGTCCCTTCCCTGTTTTCCTTCCATGTGGTGTTGGCTTGAAGGGAGCTTCCTGCTTCTCCACCTGTCATTCCTTATTCTCACCATGAGACCAGTTCATCTCCTTCTGTCACATAGCACAAAACAGACCTAGAGGATATATGAAGTCAGTTTGATAGTGGAAGGGAGGGCTCCCAGGGCATCAAGAAAGGCCTGTTATAGAGGGCACTTATGACCCCTCCCCTTCCTGTTGAGTTTTGCAAACCTTGAAGAACTTCAGGAAGTTGAGCTGTTATTCCAAATGGACAGTGGGGGTGGGTCCAAGTCCGTCACTCTCCATGTCCTCCTGGTGTGCTGGACCCAAGCTGGTCATCCATTGTTACTCCTGCTAAACCCCAGCCCTCAATTGCTCCACTCCCCCCTGCTTCACCTGGAACCTGTATCCACAAGGACAAGGAGATCCATTTGTATGTAACCAGCCTTTGGTGTCAGGAAGACTTGGGTTCCAGTCCTGCCTTCTATGCAGACCAGCTATGTGACTGTGGGTCAATCATTTCACTCAGGGCTCTAAGCCAACTCTAAGGTAGAGAGAAGCTGTGAGTTCCTGAGGAAAGGGAGTTCTCCCTGAGAGGACTTCAGATATACCCATACTGTTCAAAAGTGAGTCTCTGTGGCCAAAGAGCTGACCACTTAAGAGGGAGTCAGCCTGAGGGGATTAGGCAGGCATTTCAAAGCCAAATAGAAATTATTTTAATTAGCCTAATTAGAGTCTCCTCCAGCTATCAGCAGTAATCAAGAGTGGATTGTGTATGCCTTTGGGGGGCTTATATGCAGAGAAACATTAAAAACCACCCCAATATCCTCAGATGGCGGATGGCCTGAATGAAGTGAGTTTGGGGACAAATTCTCCCCTCCATATCCAGTTGCTCTGTTCTGTGAATTAGGCACTGCTCATGTAAGCTAACCAGAAAGAATGGTTTGATGCCTAGGCCAGAATGAGGAGGTGGTTTATGTGCTGAGTGACCCATGATCAAAAGCATTTTAAAGCTATAAAGCCTCGTTCCTCCTTGTTTGACAGAATTGTTTGCAGGCCAGAAAACTGGGGCCTCTGGAGTGAAAATGATCCGCCCAGAGTCCTACAATTTGGGGAGGAAAGGTAGAGTACATACCTTCTGGCATTCAGACATTTTACTGCCCTTCCTCCCATGACCCAGGGCACTGGAGCTGTGCCAACCCAACTTGGGTTGGTACCAAGAAGGGAGGCAAGCCAAGGCTCACACTCCTTTCTGTGCTTCCTGGCCAACCTCCTTTCAACACACGGTTCCCATCATAGCTGCCAGGGTCTACCCCTGGGACCAATGGTAAGGTCCCTGCTTTGAGGTTGCTGATGTGGCCCCGGAGGCTTCAGAGGTAAAGCCCACTTTTTAGTCTCCTGCATTAAATGTGTTTCAATAACATTCATGATTAGTACAGTATAGAAGAAAGAGACCTTACCCTGGGTTCAAATCCCATCCTTGACATTTACTACTCCTCAGAGCCAAGGAAGGCCATTCACTTTCATGATCCCCAGGTCTTTCTGCAGATCCTTCACAGAGGCTCCCAGGAGTATACAATTGGTTTCCACTGATACTTTGTAGACACCAATACAAGGCTAGCTTGTTCTGTCCATGTGTTTACTATTCCCTCTCTGTCCCTCATGTTGTGTGACTGATCTGCTTATTTTTGTATAGGAACATCCTTGGTGGCAATTTTTAGGCCAGGATGTGATTTTAAGTCCTCCATGGGGAGTTACTGCTGTCCATGCCCAATCATCCTGTGGCTCTCCGTTTCTAAGATCAAAGACCTCACCAATTATAGCCATAGAGGATCTGGGAGAGGGTTAGTGTTTTGTTTAATGCTGGTGTTAGAAAACTGGGCCATCAAGTGCAAGGGAGGCCTGTGGTCTAGAGCACACCTGGGCTGTAGTGGAGGACCCTCATTCCTGAATCTCTTGCGATACTTTAGGAAGCAAGTCATCTACTCATGGGTGGCTGGGGCCCTTTTCCTTCAGACACAAGGTTCAGAACTAGTGCTTTACAGCAGCCCTAGGGAACTAGAGGTTCCTAGAGATGAATGAGTGAATTATTAATATCATTAATAGTAATAGCTACTGTGTGTATAGCTCCTTAAAGTTGGCAAAATGATTTACAAATGTTATCTCATTTGAAAAAACTATTAAGAGATTACTCTGAGCTAAGCACTTCCTAAGTGCAAATACAAATACAAAAGGGAATCACTTATCCTCAGAGAGTTTATGTTCTAGAGATATCGACACAGGGGAGCAGTGACTATGGAAAGTGTGTTTTGCCATGGTGGAAGGTACAGGGAGGAAGCCTGAGTGGGGCACCTGGCAGTCAGGCATCTCTCAAATGAGCAGTGATTGGCAGTGGTGCTGAAGATTCTGGCTCTTCCCTCTAAGCAGGGTCTGAGCTTGGTGCAAATGCAGGTGTCCTCTGTCCAAAAAGGTGATCCAGCACCCTAAAGAAAGGCAAGCAAGTAAGTCCCTAAAGGAAGCTATGCTTGATTCCCCCTATGACATTTAGAGACATAATTTTTGGGTGATTAATAATTTCATTAATAATGCTAGAATATTACCAATAAAATGAATCAGTGACATTCTCAAATGCCAAAGAACAATTATGGTGGTAGGTTCACAGTTTATATGCCCTAGGAATGTTCCTGAGGGTGGTGATCAACTCTGATTGGTTAACAATTAATGAGAGACAATGAATAGTACAATGAGAAGTGGACTTATTCTAATGAGGGGAATTGGGGGATATAACTTTGATTATGTCATTTACTTCTTAAAATACTTTGGGCAATAATACATTCTACTCCAACCCTCCATTTTAATTCTGTGTGCATCTCTCATTCTTAAATATGTTTCTTGTACACAAAATATTGTTGGGTTCTGATTTTTAATCCATTTTGCTTCATTTTCATTTTATGGGAGAGTTTGTTCCATTCGCATTCAAAGTTATAATTACAATTTATGACTTTCTCTCCATCTGATTTTTACTCACTATTTTCCTTCTCAGTCTTTCTTTTTACCCTATCCCATTACCTTGTCTTACCCCCTTATCCCCCTGTTCCTTATTTTACCCATCCCTCTTAGAGTCCCTTATCTTGTCCACCCACTCTCCTAAACTTAATCTATAAGCCCTTCTAAAAGTCCTTCCCCTACCCTGTCCCCTAATTCAGAAGATTTCTACACTCCTCTAGATGTACATTTTGTTTCCTCTTAACTCTGATGAGAGAAACATTACCAGCCCACTACCTCCACCTGTTTCCTCTGTATTGGTTCTTCCTTTCACATCCCATTTTTATGAGATAATTTCTCTTTTTTTACCTTTTCCTATCCAATTTTGTTTTTTTAGAGTCACCCCATCATACACAACTCTTCTTGAACAATCTAAAGAATTTACTCCCTACTCCAACCTATGTGCAGAATACAATGGCTTCCCCACATGGGTGGGGTCTGAACAAGATCAAGGAAAAGTTAATTTAATCTCATAGTCAGCATGTCCTTCAGAGACTGCACAATTTACTGCTTCTGAAAAAAAATTCTGGTCCCAATTCAATAATTGATTATTAATATGAGGGAGAAATAATCATTTTCTCACCCCCAGTGACTAGTCCCTGAGGAATTCCTTGTGTTTACTTTGCATGCACACAGTTGGTACCCCTGGAGAAAAGGTGTGCAAAACCCTCTGCAAACCTTCAGGTGCTGTAGGAATGCTAGTCATCGGGATTATGTGTGTGTGTTCATCCTTCGTTGCCGAAGACCATGCCATCAGGGAAATAATGACATGACTTGTACTTGACTTTGTTTTGAATGTGGGAGGGCTGTGCAGGTCACCAGCCTCACTTCTCCAGAACCATCTGAATTCAGTGACCAGATATTCATCAGGATGACTGGAGATGACCCAAGATGAGGCAGTTGGGGTTAAGTCACTTGTCCAAGGTCACACAGCTAGTGAATGTCAAGTGTCTGAGGTGAGATTTGAACTCTGGTCCTCCTGACTCCTGCACTGGTGCTCTATCCACTGCATCACCTAGCTGCCCCAGTCATGACGATTATAAAGTAATGTGGCATAACAATGTAATACATAACATGACATAATGGGATGTAATATGATGGACGGTATATAATGCACAATATAGCACTATGTATTATCATCTTGTTATAGGTTATGACTAATATAATAAACAATATGATGGATACTGTGCCATATTATACACTGTATCATTCCCTAGCCCATTCCAACAATTACGCTCTTTTAATTATCTCCTGTTATCCTGCCTGTAGCTTATTTTGTATAGATTGGTTTGCATGCTCCCCTCTTCAGTTGTGAGGTCCTTCAGGGCAGGGACTGTCTCTCCCCTCTTTTTGTAGCTACCCCTCAGTCCAGTGCTAGGCACATAGTGTATGCTTAATCAGTATTTACTGAGTATTATAGTAATACATGATGATAATTAACATTATCTTGATCATTTTTGCTCATTTGACTGGAAGCCCCTTGAGGGTAAGAGCTTTCTCTTTGCTTTGTATCATTAGTATATGGCACCTAGGAAAAGCAGACAAATGTTTGATGAATGAAAGGCAGAGACGCATTTAGATCCTTTAATTTGAAACAATTCCATTTCCCTGTGATGAGGTTTGGGAAAACTCTCTATCTAGTACTTTTTTGAGCACAGCAGTGTGCATAGTAGGTGGAGAGGAAGCATGTGGGGAATGAAAGTGACTCAAATTGAGCTGTAGAGACCATGGAGAATCCTGCAGGAAGAGGTGACAATCCGAGGCTCAGGAACAAGGGAGAGGAGCTCAGTGGTGCTCAGCAGCCTTAGCGGCTGGCAGCCGTAGGATCTCTCATTTTTAATGGCAGAACCACTATATTTCCACAGCCCAATTTACTGAATGATTCCTCCATGGCTGGTATCCCTTGCACCTTGAGGAGTCATCCTCCATTTCCATGTGAGGCAAAATAAAGACACCTCCTCATTACACTTTGTAAGTGGGAAAGCACCTCGGTGGATCTGGGATCTCACACCTACCTCTGAATCCTAAGAGAGTATTTATCTTTTCTCTTGTACCTTGGAAAGCTCTAGGGTTGTCCAGAGACTCCATGGAGGACCCTGAGAGTAAGTTCACCCACCTCCATGGCCTCTCCCAGCTGTGATGCAAAGTTTCATTCTCTCCTTTGCCCCAGCCTGTCAGGCTAGACAATTTCCTCTACCCTAGGTTGAAAGAGATGGGCGGCTCCACCTGGTAGTACCTGGAACTCATTCTTGGCTTCAGGTTCTTTACTCTGCTTTATTCTGGGGTGTCTCCATCTCCCCCGAAGCCCTCACTTCCCCAAAGTTCTCATCTAATGAGATTAATTGCCCTGAATTTGCCGTACTGCAGAATCTTGCTCAACAGGAACAATGGATTTTTCATCACCCAGGGATTTCCTAATTCACTGGGTTGTTTATGCTTTGGAGTTACTATGAAGAATAAAGAGCCCAGAAAGTATTTGCCTGTGCATCCATGCAACAATACGTGTGCAGACTCTCCCTAGCTGGCAGGCTAGCTTCAGACCATCCTAAGGATGCCTTTAGAGCGGGGCTCCCAAACAAAAGACGTCCCTTGGGGGAATCTGTGCCTGGGGGAGCTTGAGATCCTGGGAATTCACCCCCTTTCCCCCGGCAAAGCTATCAGCTGATGAGACGCAGCATTTCCCCTTTATCCATCTATTCCTATGACAAAGCTGAATGGTGCAATGGGGCAAACCTGGACCTGAAATCAGGAGGGATTCAGGTTTGAGACTCAGCTCTGAAACAGACCAGTTGTGTGACCATGGACGCTTTAGGTCCTGAGTCTCAGTTTCTTTATCTCCAAAACAGGGATAATTAGTGTCAAGGCTCCTATAAGATCATGCACGCATTCTTCAAAGGGCTATAGGAATGTCTTATTTTGAATGGTCCTTTAAAAATGTACCTGTTGAGGAAGGGTTACAACAACAAATGAAGGTATTTGCTGGGATTTCTCTGGTCCTATTTAAGGTTCGCAAAGCATGTTATACACCTCACTATAACAGTGTGAGATACGTACCATAATGTAATATTATTGGCTCCTTTATAGATGAAGAAATGGAAAACTCATAGAAATGTCTTGCCAAGGCTCGCACAGTAAGAGGCAGGATTGGAACACGGTTCTCTTACTGACACCGGGGCTTCCCCTCTTGGTGTCTCAGTTTCTTCATCTGTAAAATGAGAGGGAGGCCCCTTTCAGCTCTAAATCTGTGACCCTTTTAGCCTCCCGGTCCGCATTTTTTTCAGTGCTTCAAAAGAAAAAACCCTCGCAGCTGCCGAACACGCGACCCTTCTATATCGTCCAAAAATAACGTAGTTGCTATTTATCCAGCAAATGACATTTACAGATGCTGTTTCATCTGCTGATTTTATTTTATTTTGTTGATTTGTCCCGATTAAGATGAATAGTGCTTAATTATCACTGCTGAGAAGCCATTTACCCTCGGAGAGGCGAAAGCTTCTCCTTCAGAGTTATCGCTATAACACTCACTCTCCATCTCTGTCGCCAGCTGAAGAGACCTTTTACAGGTGCCTCCTCACGCTCCGAGCCGGGACTTACATCAGGGGGCCATTCTCTACGATCCGGTTGGAGGGGAAGGATGGAGGCCCATGCCGCCCACGCTTTCATCCAAGGGATTTAGGAGCTGATGTGACCAAGCCCAGCTCCAACCAGCTTGAGATTGTTCAGTCTTCCTTGAGAAATCGGCAGGGCCCGATTTATTGTTTTGTTAAATGTCCAAATTTAAGAGAGTTTTAATAATGCAGAGTAAGCAGGAAAGTGTGTCTGCATACATTTTGGGTTTTCTTTTTTTCTGGAGAGCCAACTGTTGAACACTTATGGCACTGCCCTGGTTGGGAGGGACTTCCTAACATGTTGGCGATCTTCTCCGACTGCCTTTGGGACCCCTGGGTATCTTTATGGTGGCAAAGAACAGGATGCCCTTTAGTGGGGGATTGCCCTGATAAACTATGGGCTGTCTATCGATGTGACACTATGCTATTGTTCTGTAAGAAATGACAAAGGGAGTGGTTTCAAAGAAACCTGAGGAGACTCTCAGGGACCAATGAAGAATGAAGAACCAGAAGAACCATTTCTACAGTGATAGTAATACTGTAAAGACAAACAATTCTGAAAGAAGTGGGTTCTCTGATAAGTGAAATGACCAAACAGGATTCCAGAAGACTAACAAATGAAGGGGGATGATGCACTGAGGTTGTAGAGTGAGACACACATTATGTGTGTGTATGTGTGTATCTGTGTGAATATATATCTATATCTATTACATATACATGCATACATACATACATACATACGAGATTCGAAGGAGGGCACTTGATCGGGATCAAGGAGTACCTTTATAACACCCACTGAGTTGGGAGTATGGGGGACTTTGTCTTTCCCCCTAGCTCCCCACAAACCCATCACTTCCTCTCTGTTTCCTCATTCTCCTGCCTCTTTGATGAAGATACTCCTCTTCCTAGTACAGGGCAAAATGGGGTGCAAGGGAGGGAGGGGCCATCCCTGATGTATGTTAAAATACATTATCAGAAGTGGGGAATGACTCGCTTGTTCTGTTTCTCTCCCCCCCAACCCTCCAGGAGAATCCGGATCCTTGGACTAAGCCCCACATAGCCAGGGCAGGCTTTCAGCTGAGTATAGTGTCTCTCTTCTGTCTTCAGCACCTCTTGCTTCTCATTTCCAATACCACATTCAGTATTTCTGAACCTCATTTTGTTCCTGCAAAGTCCCTTTTGTCCAGGCAACAGGTTCCAGGAGAAAGTTCTGTTTTCCCAAGACCTTGGGCTGGCCTTTGGTCGTTTTGCTCTGTCCTCAGTTTCACTGTTAGCCTTTGGTGAAGGCGGGGGAGGGGGAAGAAACTGGGAGAATAGGTCCTTTCCCCACCCACCTACCATAAGGAGACCCTACAGGAATCGAGCCAAGTGGGGACCAAGCATAGCTTTCAGGAAATGGGAAGTCTTTCATTTCTCTGCCATCCTGAGAACAGCATTTTCTTCTTCCCATCTTTTTTTTTCTTTCGCTTTCACAGTCTCCTTCTTGCATTTCCTTTCTATGTAATGTCAATGACTTTATACTCAGATGATTTGAAATGGCCTTGGGCAAAGACAGGGAAAGTCTGATCGTGGCAATGTCGGATATTTGTTATCTTCTGTCTCCATTTTTGGACAGCCAGGTGGTGCTGAAATGGATAGAGTGCTGGGCCTGGAGTCAAAAAGCCTCATCTTCTTGAGTTTAAATCTAGCGTCAGACATTTACTAGCTGTGAAACTCGGAGCAAGTCACTACACCGTGTGTGCCTCAGTTTCGGCCCTGGTAAAGTGAATTGGAGAAGGAAATGACAAATCACTCCAGTACCTCTGCCAAGGAAACCCCAAATGTGGTCTAGTCATGGAAAGCATGAAAAGTCATGACTGAAATAATTGAACAACAATGTCTCCATTTGCAATATAATTTTCCTTGAATTCTGGATAGGTCTTTAGTAGAATATGGAACTCACTGGGGATTGGTCTATGAATTGCTCTTTTGATTAGAGGATTTTTGTGTGGATCCAGACAAAAGTTCAGATGGAAATGGAAAGAACAGCAGAGTATCAGAGAAAATGGGTTCAGGTCCTGACTCTGGTACTTAGCACATGTGGCTTTGGTATATCACTTACCTATTCTGGGCCTTGGTCTGCTCACCTATAAATGCCTGCTCAGGAATATTATGAGGATCTGATGAAATAAAATACACAAATGAATAAAATCCTAATAAAAGAAACATTTATTAAGTGTTTACTGCCTAACAAGCACTGTTCTAAGCCCTGGAGACATAAAAGCAATGCCAGTCCATGCCCTCAGAAAGCTTCCATTTTAATGGGAAAGGACAACATAGGAGGGTGGGAGCCAGGTGAAAGTTACTGGGAGGTGATCCCAAAGGTGGTCAGTTCCATCCAGGAACTGTGGCAGACTTGATTTAATCATGGTTCCAGAACTGGACCCGAGTTGAGGTTAGGTTTTTCTGAAAGCCTTCTCAGGGTTCCAGAAGGCAGTTATCAATGAGGAAGTGAGTCAAGGGAATACAAAGTATTAATAAGGCATTCACTTAGACCTACTGTGTGTCAGGTTCTGTGCTAGTAATACAAGAAGAGGCCAAAGCTTCATCTTCAGGGAAGAGTGGGAGAGACAGCATGTCCATATCCAGAGCAGAGGAAAGGCCCTAGGATGGACAGGGGTGGGGGTGGGGGTGCAGAACACCTGCAGGAGATGAGCCTTGAAGCCAGAGGCAAGAGTGCCCTGCTGGGATTGGGTATGGAATCAAGGTCAGTGTCACTGGATTGTGCAAAGGCCATATGAGGCCTGCTTATAAAAATCTATAAAGGCCAAACAACACAGGAGGTGACAGGAAACCACTGAGGTTTACTGGGTGGGTGAGGCATGGTAAGACCTACACTTTGATAGCTAGACAGGGTAGGGATTAGAGTGGGGATAGGCTCTAGGCAGGCAGACCTACCAGCAGCCTATTGCCATTGTTCAGATGAAAGGTAACAAGGATTCATACTAGGGAGATGGATGAATGGATGGGTGGATGGATGGATGGATGTTTTTTCCCTGGAGAGAAGGGAAGAGAACTATAGGAGAGATATTAGGAAGGTAGAAATGATGAGGTATGTGACAGTGATAAGTCTAGGATGACATACAGATTGGAAGCATGGGTGACTGGGGGATGGCAGCCTCCTTGATGGCAACAGGGAAATGCTTAGTAGGAAAGACAATGAGTTCCATTTCTGAGATGCTCATGGAACATTCACTTTGAGTCAGTTGAAGGTGGAGCTAAAAAAAGACCTGGGAATCATCTGGTGAGAATTGACCCCATGGTCAATGATGAAATCACACCAAGGGTTAGTGTGAAGGGAAAAGAGGGCCCAGGACAGAGCCTTGTGGTATGTAATGTGCAGGAAGATCCAGAAAAAGATCTTCATGAGGAAGGTTGGACAGGTTGGAGGAGAGCTGTGAGAGAGTAGCAAGGTAAGAACCTAGAAGGAAGAGAGTATTCATGAGGAGAGGGAGATCAATATCATCCGAGGCTGCAGAAAGTGCTAGAAGGACAACGATTGAGCAATTGATAAGTCAACAATTAAGGGATCACTGCTTATTTTAGAAAGAGACATTTCAAATAATGAGATCAGAACTAAATTTCAGAGGGTTAAGAAAAGAGGGAAGAAGTGGAGGCACCAAATGAAGATGATTTTCTCAAGGAGTTTAGCTGAGAAAGGGAGGAGAAAAAAGCTGAGGCGTTAGACCAAGTGGGGTTTCTGAAGTGGGGGGGAGGCTTAGCATGCCCATATAGGCATCAGGGACAAAGTCAACAGGGGAAGACATTAACAAGAGAAGGGAATGATCATGGAGAAACCAGAGGTCCAGGTTGCCTTTCAGGAAGAAGGGGGATGTCCTTCCTCTTCAAGGGAAAAAGGCCAGTTAGTGGGAAAAGACATCTGAGTGACATGGGACACAGAGGAAAGAAGAGGGAGCACTGTATCGCCCTGTCTTCCCAGGTCGTAGAGAACAGAAGTCTTCTCTCACACCTCTGTTAATCACACCTCTATCCTCATACCCCAAGGAAAATGGTTTAAATCTTAGAGTCCATTTCATGTCTACCATCTCCCCAAAGAGGCAGAGTAGAAAGGTCCCCAATTGTATGACATAGATCAAGTATGGAATGGGTATTTATTTCCTACAAACAAAAGGTATCCCCAGGTCATTTTGGAAGAGAGATAGAACAGGATTGGTTAACTTTTAACCAGAATTATATTCTGCAAATACTGACAATGACTTAAATAAGTAGCTATTGGCATATGTTATAACCCTTAAACACTGGAACATGAGTTTGTACACTTCCTCAGTGGGCACTGGGACATTTCACCTCTCCACCACCATCCAGACAACTTCAAGCTGTGACAATATAAGTTGGGGATTGGTCCTGCATGTTCACTTTCTCCACTGTGGAAACTCCCTTGCTTCTTGTTAGTTACCAGGTCCATTTCAGGATCACCAGATGAGCCTTGGGCATCCAAAGAAAGGTAGAAAACAGCCCCTCATCTGGAGGAGCTCACAGCACATTGTGGGAGAGAACATAAATAATATGTACAAACAAGCTATATACAAGATAAATTGAAAATAATCAACAGAGGGAAGGGACTACAATTCGGAGCCTGAATGCCTTCTTTTGAGAACTCTCTTTAGAATGTGCAGACAACGGAGAGGTCACAAGGGGCATCGCTGTGGGGCCCCTGGGTGTGACTTTTCTTCCAAGGGGCTCTTTGCCCCTTCCCTTTTAGACACTTACCCTATAGAGCCTGGATGCTCACAACTGGAAGCTCCTGCTCCTTGGATGAGAAGCTAGAGAATGCATCCAGTAGGGGAGAAGTGAGTGATGAGACCAGTTCTCAGACCAAGGATTCTTGCATCCATTGGGAAGAAGCAGAACTGGGTCTCACTCCCAGGTCTTGGTGGCCACTGTCCTTCTAGGCTGGCTCCCTGGCTGTGTGCTCTGCATCCATCCTACTGAGAGTAGAGATCTCTTCATTCTTTTCCTTTGTATTACTAGTGCCTAGCAGTCACTGGCACATAGTAGGTGCTTAAAAAATGCTTATTGCTTGATAGGTGCTTGACTCTTTTACAAGTACAAAAATGTGAGCTGACTAGTCTCCCATCTTCCCTGTCTTCCCAATGTGCCGCTCCCCAGCAATGACCCAGCAGATGGATGGAGATATTTGGGAGGGTGGAGAGGTAAGGAGTAATAGTCCTGACCCCACCCCCACCCTCATCTGATTCCTCGTCATCTCAGGAACATCCCCCAGTTTTAATGAGAACAGATAGTAGACACCTCAGGAAATGACCAGAGAATTCCAGTGTCGTATTCTCCTACCATCCCCTCCGTATCTAAAGTTTGAGGCTGACCTTGGAATCTGCCGAATACTGAGACAGGAAGAACCTTCCTGCGAGGCAGATTATTGACTTGTCATCCTGGGTTTCTGCCAGGATTACTCAGCATGTCCTTCAGAAATGAGGCTGCCGGCTTCCCAAGAATAGTTACTGATTCTTCTAATGGGTCAAGTCTGAGCTTTATAACAAATGGTCTGATTAGCTGCTGGACCAAGTAAGCCTAGCTTGTATCCAGGGCGGGCTGACCTTGGATGGACGGCGGGAGGGGCTCTTGGGATCCCAATAACTGACATATCTATGATACTGTTGAGCTTCCAGAGGCCCTGCCTACATTCTCTCATTGGAGCAGCACACAGTGCTCCTGGTTTCATTATTCCCATAGGCAGGTGAACAGAGGGGGTGATTTAGCTAGAGCCAAACTGAGCTTGTAAATATCAGAGGTAGAAGGTGGATGCAGAGGCAGCCAGGGGACACCAGGGAGTTCAAGACCTGAGTTCAAATCCAGCGTCAGACACAGCTGTGTGACCCTGGACAGGCTATTTAACTGCTGTCTACCTCAATGTCCTCACCTGTAAAGTGGGGGACCATAATAGCGCCTACCTTTCAGAGTTGTTGTGTGGATCAAATGAGATGTTTGTCAAGTGCTTAGCACAAGTGTCCTACACATAGTAGGGGATTAATAAGTGCGTATTCCCTCCTTCTCTTCCCTTTCCTCTTCCCATGACCAGCACTGAATTCACTAGCATACACTTAGGTCCTTTTTAGTCAGTGGTTGTAACCAGTTCCAAACAACATCCCTGCCCTAAACTTCCAGGGTTACACCTGCCTGAAGCCGGGGGCTGCTAGGCCCAGTCTGGCTCTGTGCATTTGGCCTTTGCCTTGCTCTGATTTGTCTCATTGGATTTCTCTGCTGGCACTGAGTCTCTGAGGAATAGCCAGCCCACTGGGCTGTCTTACATCCTGATGGGAGCCATCCACTTCCCTTTGGACTTTGGATATAACTTCATGAGATTCTTTCCTCCTTTTCCTTCTGACATCTTGTCCCTTGGCTGTTTGGTTTGTAATCCAGGAACAAAACATCTTCTGACTCAAAGTGATGCTCACCACCTGGTCTAATCAGGCTTTAACAAGTCTTTTTGTGCCTTCCTTCTAAGGGAGAGAGAACTCCAAAGTGTTGGCCCAACTCTGCCCTTCTCCTTAGCTCTGTCTATAGTCATTCTCCTCCCACTTGTCAGATGTCCTCCCCTAAATCAGAATCACCTCTGCTGTGCCCCATCACACCCAGAATCATCAGCTCTCCTTCCATTCAGGGAAGGGATATTGGGGGCAGAAAGTCAGCTTGCAGGGTAAGGCAGCAAGAGGTCATGGAAAGCCAGAACCTAGTGAGCAATGTGACTGGTTGCCAGCTAATTCTTCAGAGACTATTAGGCATGGCTAGAGGTAAAGACTCATAGAAGTTTAACCCTCAAAGGGAGACCATCTAATGCCCCCCAGTTTGCAAATGAAGTAAATGCGGTCTGATATAAGTAAAACTTCATAAGAATTGGGTCCTCTGAGACACAGATGGACTGCTTTGGGAAGTAATGAGTTACCCCTTTCAGGAGGACTTCAAGAAAAGGATCTCTGATGTGTTGAGAATTGAGTAGAGGCAGATGCTTGGCTTTGGACAGCCATAGTGACTCCAAATGCTCTGGAAGCTATACTTGAGTTAAAAGGGAAGCCTCATCCAGGACAGGGACACAAGGTTGGCTGTGCTGTTGTGAGGGGTCTGATCCTGATGGGGGACCCCCTACACTGCCTGGTTTGCTTCCCCTTCCCTGGAAAGGAGGTGAAGAAAATCAGGTGGAGGGTGCTGGACTCTCTGAGGTAACTGAACTCTTCTATGGAGGTGAATTTTTAAAGACTACCATTGGGCCTTTCTGATGTGCCATCCACTTTCCCAGAGAAAACGTAAATCTATCTCAAGAGGCAAGAGGAAGGAGGAGATGCATGGCTTTGTCATCTCTTTCTTTAAAGAAATGAACAGGGTGCTAATGCTAGTGTATAAGCTGTGGGGAAAGAGCCCAGGGGAGTGGAGCCGGGCCAAGCTGGGCCTTCAATAGGCAGAGAAATGCCAGAGCTAACTCTCTGGCACATGGGGGCAGGCATCCATCTCGATCACAAAAAGCCTTCCGATAAACGTCCTGGGTCGTGTTCACAGCCAGGGATGGCCTTTGCTTGCTGGGTCTCAAGCCTTTGAGTTCACCAGTATCATTCACTGAGATTCAATGCTTTTTAAGCCTTGAATGCTTTATAAATGAAGCCTCCTTTGGCTGGACATGCTGTTGGCCAGAACCTTTCATGAAAAGGGAGTAGAAATTCTTTTCCAGGACTATGGGTTCATTCAGAGCAGCTGGCATCTCTCCTGCTGACTTCACTCACTCACCTTTGGTTTCTTTCCCAGGAGGGAAATGTGAAGGATAGAGCCTTTCCCCTTCAAGCTCACTGGCACACCAGGTCCAAAGAGAACAGTAACTTACAATGTCATGTGGCATCTCCAGAGCGGCCCTTGTCAGGATTCAGTGAGACCCAAGATGGGGAGAGGGGTGGTTGTTCATTCTCCCTGGGGATTACCACCGGACATGTTCAATTTCCTATTTTAATACAAAGCTTTTCCCAGATTTGTGTGAAAATAAGGAAAATCACATCTTCCTTAAAGGTAGAGATTACAGAGTTGGTTTTGGGATCAGTCTAACTGAAAGCTGTCCATCGTGGAGGAGGTGACTTTGGGATGTGCTGGGGTCTTCCTCACTGACCTTCAAGTGAAGACTGGATGAAGTCAGAGCTATCATGGGTCTGATAGAGGGAGAACATGGCAGTATAGATCTGAAACTGGAAGGGCCCATAGATGTCACCTCTGTCTTCTCATTTCTGAGGTCGGGGCTTTAATTCCCATACCGTTTAGGCTGCTGTTAGCATCCTTGCAGAGTGGATTCTTGCTCAGGTCCAGGGTAAGCTCAGTGAGCTCTGGGTTCACTTTCATCCCCTTGGACAGCCCGGGATCTAGATTCGGGACCTTCTTCTTGAAAGCTAAGATACAGGAGCTGAGACTTCCTCCCAGGGACTCCTCAGGGTTCCAGAAAAGAGGCTTCCTCATGTTACACCAGCTTAAGGGAAAGGAAAGGAATTCTCAGGAGAGTCTGGGACCAGAAAACAGCATCTGCCCTCCTTTGGATTCCCTTCTGAGTTCACAGAAGCTCCAAACATCCATCCCAAATTCTAGGCCTCTTAGCAGTAATTTCCCAACTCCCCATCTTGGGCCAACGCTGCCTCCGGCATCTCTGAGACCTCAGCTTGTGTCATTCCTTGAGCATCCTCCTAACTCCACCCTTCTGGTCTTCACTGAGTGCAGACTGACTGTGTACATGCATGTCTTAGGATCCAGGAGGATGGAAGAATCCAAGATGCTGGTCTCCAGGAAGTTTGACCAGCAGGTGGCACTGCCAGATCACCAACAGCCTGATGGGAAGAAGAACCTGGATAAAGAGGAATTCAAACATTTATTAAGCACCTACTGAGTACTAGACCTCAGTCACAGAAAGGTGGTAGGTGATCCTTCCTTCTCCCTTGAGATAACACTGCACAGTTCTTTACAAACCTTGAAGCCTCTGGAAATGCACAGGGTGTGGAGAGAAGTAAATTTAAGGCTTCAGCGGGGAGGGAAGGAGGCATAAAGTCTGGGGCTATCGGTACTACAGCCTACTGGAGTCACTGGAGACCTCAGTTTTTGTCCATGGGCAGATGATCTCTAGGGCTCCTTCCAGCTCTCAAACCTTGATCCATTTTGAAGAGATTGCCCCTAGGGGATCAGGTCACAGAGGAGGGGTGAGGACTTGCCTGTGCAAGCACATGGCAGGTGGAGATGGAATGCTGGTGTCCCAATTTGGCTGCGATGGGATACAAGACGGGGAAGGCGAGCCGGAGTCAGATTGTCTGAGGACTGTGCTTTGTTCTAGAGGCAGCCACAGGAACAGAAAGTGATGCCCTCAGACCTGTCCCAGGAAGGCGGCCAAGCCCAGGACAGACAGGAGAGGCTGGAAAGCAGAAGCAGGAAGACAAGCAGGAAACAGTGACTGGGTCCAAGATGGGTCACCAGGCGGTGCTGTAGTGCACCTGGTGTGTCAGGAGGACTCGTCTTCCTGGGCTCAAATCCAGCCTCAAATACTAGCTGCATGACCCTGGGTGATACTTCACCCTGTTTGCTTCAGTTTCCTCATCTATTAAATGTGCTGAAGAAGAAAATGGCAAAGCTTTCCAGTGTTTCTGCCAAGAAAACCCCAAATGGGGTCATGGAGCATCAGACATGAGTAAAAATGACTGAACAAGAACAAAATAGTCCAGGAAGGAGGATGTGGGGGCTCTCTCAGGTGCAGGGTGCATGACTAGAGGGGAGACGAATGCATGGGCCCAGTGGAAGTCGAATCGACAGGGACCAACAGCTGATTGGATCTGGGGATGGGTGAAAAAAGAAGTGCAGATGGTGACCTTGAGATTACCAACGTGGGCAACAGAAAATATGGTGACACCGCAGATGAAAATTGGGATGTTTGGAGGGAGGATGGCTTTGGGGGAAGGATGATGATAGGCTCTGATTTGGACTTGGAGAGTCTGAAGTGTCTAAAGGTGGAGGCAGCTAGTGGTATTGGAGCAGGCCTAGGCCTGAGACTTGGGGTGAACATGAACTATAATCTGCTTGTGGGCTTTGGAAATCATCAGAGGATCCAGGACAGAGCCTAGAGGGAGTTCATGGGGAGTCAGTGATGGCTTGGGCATATAGGTGGGAGACAGGCAGGGAGAGAGCCCAAGGAAGGACATCCAGGACTCATGAGTTCTCCTCTGTGCCAAAAGCTTCAGCAGCTCAAGGAATAAGAATGTGAGTCAAAGGCCTCTGGACTTAGCACTTCAGAGATTGGTGGGACCAAGAGAGCGTTGCAGTAAAATGGAGGGGTTAAGAGCCAGACCGTGGTACAAGGACCCAGAGAAGACATCTGTCCTCCTCTGATTTGAAGAGGAGGGGGATGACAGGCGTGGAATAGTGTAAGCACAAGAAGATTCACTTGATCCATTGGTTAGTTTTCCTGAGTTATTTTTATTTTTTTCCTTGTTTTATTCTTTGTTTTCCCTTAGCATCATCCCTCAAGAGTTAACAAAGGCCAAGACCAGACTTTCCAACTATCAAATCCACAGATCTTCTCTCTCTCTCTCTCTCTCTCTCTCTCTCTCTCTCTCTCTCTCTCTCTCTCTCTCCTCTCTCTCTCTCTCTCTCTCTCTCTCTCTCTCTCTCTCTCCTCTCTCTCTCTCTCTCTCTCTCTCTCTCTCTCTCTCCTCCTCCTCCTCCTCCTCCTCCTCTTTCTCTCTCTTTCTCTCTCTCTCTCTGTCTTTCTCTCTCTCTCTCTGTCTTTCCCTCTCTATATCTGGCTCTGTCTCCCTCTCTCTCTTTCTCTTTTTCTGTCTCTGTTTCTCTCTCTGTCTCTTTCTCTGACTTTCCCTCTCTTTGGCTCTGTCTCTGTCTCTGTCTGTTTTTCTCTGTCTCTGTATCTTTCTCTTTCTCTCTCTCTCTTTCCCTCTCTTTCTCTCTCTCTCTTTCTCTCTCTCTCTCTCTCTCTCTCTCTCTCTCTCTCTCTCTCTCTCTCTCTCTCTGTTTCTGTCTTTCCCTCTTTATATCTGGCTCTGTCTCCCTCTCTCTTTTTCTCTTTTTCTGTCTCTGTATCTCTCTCTGTCTCTTTCTCTGACTTTCCCTCTCTTTGGCTCTGTCTCTGTCGCTATCTGTCTGTTTCTCTCTGTCTCTGTCTGTTTCTCTCTGTCTCTGTCTGTTTCTCTCTGTCTCTGTATCTTTCTCATTCTCTGTCTCTGTCTGTTTCTGTCTCTGTCTGTTTCTCTTTCTCTGTCTCTGTCTGTTTCTCACTGTCTCTGTCTGTTTCTCTCTGTCTCTTTCTCTCTGTCTCTGTATCTCTCTCTTTCTCTCTCTGTCTCTTTCTTGGTAACTTCATCAGCTCTTGTGAGTCTCATTGTCACCTCTCCGCAGAGGACTTTTCAGTCTGGAGTGCAGTTTTTATCTCTCTGCTATGGCCCAGTCCTACATTATCCATTGTCTATCAGGTGTCTCAAACTTGATATGTCCAACATCAACCACACGATCCTTTCCCCAAAACTCTCTTCTGCCCACTTTTCCCATTACTATGGAGGTGCCACCCTCCCAGTCCTCCAGGTTCCCAACTTCATTGTGACCCATAACCCCTCACTCTCAACCCATACATGCAATCTGTCACTTCTTTCACAACACAGGTCACATCTGCCGCCTTCTCTCCACTCACAGAGAGGAAAAAAGATCTAGGAGTCTTAGTGGAACACAAGCTTCCTAGATGTCTGTCAGTCAGGAGACATAATGTAATCTCACTCTGTGCAAGGAGAAGCCTAGAGTCCCTGAATGAGGAAAGAGTTGTCTCCTACCTCAGTCAGGCTCCATCTGGATGGCTGTGCTCCATTCTGGACCACGTTGTAGGAAGGCCTTTGATAAGGTGGAGGGTAGCCAAGATGGAACTCAGGTCCACTTCAGGAGAATGGAGGAAGGAACTGGCCCAGGTAGTCAACTTGCAGGAAAGAAGACTGGATGTGTCCAAGGGTTGTGAAATAAGAGTGTTCTGACTCTGGTCCCAAAGGGAAGAACCAGGGCAGGGGGCATTTATAGGAGGGAAGATTTGGACTTAGTGGGACAAAAACCTTCCAAATCAGTGCAATGGGCTGCTTTAGGGGATTCCCTGATTCCCTCTTGTTGGAGACTTGGGAACCAAGAGTAAGCAAGTGCTTTTTAGGTGCAGGAGAGGATTCCTCTTCTGGTATATGCTGGATGAGATGTCACTGACGTAACTTTCATCTGAAATTCTGTGAACAATCTATGAAACTATTTTTAATTACTACAAGGTTGAGCCTAGAGACTCCAAGGTTTCCCTCAAACTTGAAAAGACATCCCCAACCTTTCGGTAGAACCTTCATCTCCCCATCCATGCATCCATCCACCCATCCATCCATCTGTCCATTCATCTGTCTGTCTGTCCATCTGTCCATCTATTCATCCATCCATCTTTTATTCATTCTATATGTGCAAACATCTGTCCATTCTCCTATCTCTCCATCCACCCATCCACTCACTCATACTTCCATCTCCCCCACTCAGTAATGGGATGAATTGTGCTAATGATTTGCCTAAATCCATATTTTTACAACAAGAACAGTTGTTTAAGTTAACATTTATGTGTTAAATTGAAATTATTTTAACAATGTTTAACAACTCAATCCAGGTGGTTGGTTTAAACACACACACACACACATACACATATGCTTCTTTCTTAATCCTATTAGTCCTATTGAATCCTATTGAATGTCAGGGTGGCCCCTGGGTCACTAGGGTCTCCAGTGTTCTTCCATGGTTTGTGGGTCAGTCAGGCAGGGATCTGTAGCATGGAGGGGCTGACCAGTCCCACAGCAGCAGCTCAGTGGGCTCCCATGGCTCTTGCAACCTCCTAGCTATGGGGCCTTGGGAGGTTCCCAACCTGGGCTGCCGTTTCTCTTTTCTGCATCATCAGGCTGATGATGCTAGGCTCCTTTCTAAGGCTGTCTTCAGAGAAGAGTTGGCTGCGAGGTATCCTCATTACTGATCCCCTGCATCTTCTGGCTTGCTTTGCAGATCCACAATGGAATCCGTGGGTCAGCCCCTGCTGCTTGGTGTTAGCTTAGCCCTCACCGCCATTGCCACCGAGGCTTCCATAGACAACAAGACCACACCCTCGTATAATGAGACTACTACAAGTAAGTTCTCCCCTGTCCATTAGACCCTCTGCAGGGATGCCCCCAAGTGCAATGCTGTGTTCCCCTTCTAAGATACTTCCAGGGACATTCTGCTGTTGGGGAAAAGGTCAGTTATTTTCATGACTGGAGATGACCACGATCTCCAGCTCCTCTCCGAGCAGAGGTAGTCTGTCCTAGAACAGTAGCCACGGGGCATTAGTTAACAGTAGAGAGGTCATTCATTTCCAGACCAGCTGCTTCTCAGAGTTTGTGGCAAGTAGGGCTTCTATACCATTCTGGAGTAGAGCCCAGAGGGAACCTGGGAAATGAAGACCCTGTCCCAAGCATTGGTGTCTGCCCTGCTCGCTTCTTGAGAGGCAGAAGGGGTTTGATGAAGTGGGGTCTCTGCATTCTCCCCTCCACCCATCTGCCCCAAGGATCCTCTTGAGGCCCAGGCTTAGAAACCTTAACTGGCTCCCACCACTTCTAGGATAAAATAGACACTAGACATTCTGGGACTTAAGACCTTGTACAGTCTGTTTCCAACTTACCTTTCACAGACCTGGACTCAAATCCTGCCTCAGACGCTAGCTCTAGTGACCTGGGCATGACACTGAATCTCCCTTTCAGCCTTCATTTCCTCATCTGTAAGTTGGGGAGGATAATAGCCCTTATCTCCCAGGGTTGTTGTATCAATCGGGTGAGATATTTATAAAGTGCCCTGCGACCTTAAAGCATGATAGAAACATTTCTGGTTCTTATAATCCTTCATTCATTCCTTTCACCAACTTATCATTCCAGTCAGTCAGTAATCATTATTAAGCACCTACTATGTGCCACATCCTGTGCTAAGTACTGGGGATACAACAAGAGTCAGGGAGCTCCCAATCTAATGGCGGAGACAGAGGGAAAATTCTGTCTACAAGAAAGCTTTGTATAGGAGAGAATCAGCAGAGGGAAGGCACTGGAATTAAGGGGGTGGGAGCAGGGAAGGTTTTCTGGAGGAGGTGGGATTTTAGTTGGGAGCCAAGGAGGTCAGTGGTCAGAGAGGAGGAAGAACCCTCAAGGCCTGGAGATCAAGTCCAGAGCCGAGAGGTGGAGAGTCTCATTTGTAGATCAGCCAGGAGTCCAGGGCCACCGGATCTAGGAGTATGTGGTAGGGAGTGAGGTGTGCGAAGACTGGAAAAGGAGGGGAGGGAGGGACCAACTGACTGTGTGCCAAGGACAGTATTCATATATATGATCTCACTCTATTCTCACAACACTGAGAGGTAAGGGCTATTATCACCATTTTACAAATGAGGGAATTGAGGCAAACAGAGATCAAATGACTTGCCCAGGTCTCCCAGCTAGAAAGTGTCTGAGGCTGGTTTTGAACTCAAGTCTGACAACTGGGCTCTGACTTTGACTTCCCTGGCTAAATGTGTGTCAAGTATATCTAGTGGTCAGCTATCACAAAACCACCCAGGATTTGGGTAAATGTGCCCTCAATGGTAGATGTGGAGCCAACCTTGCATGCCAGCCACAAAGGGAGTTTCAGATTTGCTGTCATGACTGTCCTGGAACGTGTGCAGCTTGGCATTTGTGTTTCATCAAGGTTTAGCTTCCAGCCCTAAGCAGCCCTCTCTGGATGACCTCTAGGAATGGGCAGCTCCCTCCTTCCCCAGGTAACTCATCCCATGTCTCATGCTAAGGAGGTTTTCCCTCCCACGGAGCCTCCTCTCATAGCCCCCACTGGGGAGACTTGCTCCTCATCATTTTCTCTGGGATCCAATAGAAAAAGGCAAGTGTCTCGGCCTTGGTGAGATTCATCAGGGTCGCCAGGTGTGGTGGAGAAGAGGTCCTGCCTGAAAGGAGCCTTGGAGACTATAAATTCTACCTTGGTGATTTTACGGAAAACAGAGCCCAGTGTGTCACACAGCTAAAGACGGATAGGAGATGGGATTGAAATGAGCCCCTCTGCCTCCCTGTACAGCCCTCGCTGTCCCTCTGGTGCATACCACCCAAGACCTAGAACCAGAAAATGCAGGATTTCAGTCCTGCCTGGTCGGGGGCTTTGGACAAGTCTTTCATGCTCTCTTCCTCCTCTGAGAGATGGGGCTAAGAATCATACTCCCTTCCCGGAGTGATCGTGGGGATAGTGAACATCAAGTATGGACACAGAAGCACAACACAAAGGCCAGCTAATTCTGCTAGGGGTAGTCAGGAGATCCCCAAGAGCGCCAGAGCCCCAGGGAGAGGAAGGGAAAGCTCTTCTCTCTTCTTTCTCCATTCTTCTGCCCTTTCAGAACATCTCCAGGAAGGTTTCAGTGAGCCTTTTATCTCCTAAGGGAATTGTGGTGCTGGGGGGGAGGGGTGTGGGGGGGGGGGTGAAGGGGAGACCACGTGACCTCCAGGCCAAACCCCCAAAGGGAATGTGAACTTTACCCTTGAAGCTTGTTTCAACCACAGCAAGGTCTTCCCAGGCTCACAACAACCAGATGTTTCTGTGGTTCGAGCTGTGAAGACCAAGGTTTTCTGTCTGAGGTAGCCAATGAAAAAAAGGCATAAAATCTTACCTGGCAACCATGTAATAAGACAGGGAGGGAGGGAGGAAAAGAGGGAGAGAAGGAAGGAAACAAAAATTTATTAGACATCCACTACGTACTAGGCCCTGGGCTAGGAGTTTTACAAAGATGATTTCATCTGAGGCTCACACACACAACCACCCTGGGAGGTTTTACACATGAGGAAGTTGTGGCAGGCAGAGGTTAAAGTGACTTGCTTAGGGTCACATAGCTTGGAAATGTCTGAAGTCAGTCAAACTCAGGTTTCCCTAATTCCAAGCTCTGCCCTGTGTCCTTGGCACCCCTCTGCCCCAGTGTTTTATATTGTGGAGCACTGTGTTATTTGTTTCCCATAAATAACTTCTAGCCTTCTTTAATTAAGGCTAATTAAGAGCCAGATTTGGAGTCAAAGGCCCTAAGGCCAGTGGGTTAACCTCTGTTTTAGCCTGCATTTTCTCATCTGTTAACAAGAGAGTGCTGGGCCAGTACTTCTGGCTCTTCATCTATGAGATTATAATTACTGAATTAATTAACGATTAAAAACCAGAACTTAAAGGGGGAGGAGGAAAAGATCAGAGGAGAGATTTGTCTTCCACCAGAATCATAATGAATGTTAGAATGAGTTTTAGACCGTAGAACTCATGTTCAGCCAATTTTACTGATGAATAAACTCAGGCACAGGACCATGGAGTGACTTTTGCCCAGTACTAATTGGTGAGATCAGAACAGGGGATGCTGGTGAATATAACAACTGGCTATCTTTTTAAAAAATGAATGTTCAATACACATCCAAGTTAAATCCGCATTAACATTTTCTCTGTCACTTTCCTGAGTCCAGACAAAGAACAAAACAATAAATCACTCAGCCCTGATTTGTGGTGTTTGCCAATTTCTGAGGTGTAAATGTTCACTGTGAAATATGTAACAACTGGCCTTCCCAGGCTGGTGTTGAGCTGGCGTTAGCACACACCCTTAGCAGGCTCCCCTAACAGCCGAATCTCTTCTGTCTGATCCTGGGTACATAAACCAATGAAATAGGGGAAGTTTATTCAATCTTCTGTCTCCGAAAAGAGGTTCTTGTCTGTATTTCAGCCAGATGCTTGACAGTCTTATGATATCCTTGTGAAAGAGTTGACGGAATGCATGTCAGAGGATGATGTCCTTAGCAGATAGAACGGCTGGGCCCCAAGGGTTCAGGAACCTAAGAGGGGCTACTCATCTCCCAGCCAGTGTCTGGGGCCCAGGGTTACCCTGTGGACCATATTTCCCCAGCTCTCCACTTCTGAGCCCCAGTTTCCTCACTTGTAAACTAGCATTGATAACACCTGTAGCAGCACCTACTTCAGGATGGTTTTGAAGGTCAAATGAGAAAATTTCTGGAAAGTATTTTGTGATGATAAAGTAACCCCAACATTTTGGCTGATTTTATTCACTCAAGAAAGCAAAATCAGTGGAGAGACCCAGAACTCTTACGCTTTTTGGCACCATGGATTCCCTTTAGCAGTTGGGCTGGTGAAGTCTGGGTCCCCCTTGTGGGCACAAGAGCCCACAATTCATAATTGTTTAATTCATAATTGAAGGAAATGCTGCATTTCAGGGAGAGGTTAGTGAAAACAATTTCCCCCATCCAAGTTGAGACCCCTTGCCATTTGTCCACAGTCTGTGGACCTCAGGTTGCAAACAAACTGGGATCAACATAAGAAAAACCTTTCTAATCACTATCGGAGCAGCTTCAGTATTGGAAGCCTCATTGCCAATGGTAAGGAGATTTCTATCACTGGGAGGTAATTCAGAGGGTCATTGTAGACAAGGTAGTGGTAGGTTGGGAGAGCTGACTTCTAAGGTGTCCAACAGCTCTAAGGTGATTTGATCCTAGGTGTGAAACCTTCTCTTCAGCTCGGAAAACACATCTCTCACTTCTCTGAATTCTAACTAGAATCTGGGAGTCCCAAAAGGTCAGAAATGGAAGGGACCTGGGACATCTTTCAACCCAGTTCTCTTACTTGGTCCTGGAGGGCAGAAGGAGATGTTGGGGATGGGAGCTGCTGGAAGGCGGGCTTTGATTTCATTCTTGTGTGTGGAGAGTATTCCTAGCCCTTAGAGCTCTCCCCCAGCAATGGGTTGAAACCTTCTCGCTAAGCCAGGATGGGCCCTCCTGGGACTACAAGCTCTGAAACATTCAACTCTGCCACCCCTCTTCCCTAAGTCCTGACATGTCAGGGGAAGATGTAGACAAAGGGTTTGTTTACCAGGGTGACCCCATTGCTGAGGAAGTGGGGGCCCACCCTCAGGATTCTGCTCGAGAATGACTCAGCCTTTCAGCCAGAGTGCCTTGGGGGTGGGAGAGACAGCTTAGAAGCAGAGGGAGGGGGGAATGGGGCTGAGAGTCCTTCTTTCCACCAAGGGCCCCCTCTTAGCTTGGGTCCAAGGGATGGAATCTGGACCAGGTTTGTTCCTGGGAAGCTTGGCTTCCAATGATAGGCAGTCAACTCATTACCTTCCAAAGCTGAAATTCTGCTTGTTACTTTACATGTAAGGAAACTGAGGCTCAGAAAATAAAGCTGACTTTTCTCCAGCTATTATGTAGCTGCGCCAAGATCCCAGCCCAGAAGGCCATCCCTCCCTACCATGGGAGCTGGGAGACTCAAATGAGATCATGTCTACAAAAGACTTGTAGGCTTGATTCTAGTCTTCCTGATCCCTCCAGGCCACTCTCCCCAACTCCTTTCAGGGACCAGAAAAAACAAGAAGTTTCCACATGGACGTGATCTAACATGAGCCCTCCTCAGCTCCTACTGCCTTGCTATTACCCATTAACTGATTCAGTCTGACAGGCCTTTGGAGAGTCATCCATTCTTCTGAAAAACCATCCTCATGGTAGTAAAATGAAGCCATAACGCTTTCAATTAGAATAAGTAATGTTGGTCCTGAAGGAGAGATGAAGAATTCTCACCCTTCTTTGCACAGGTCGGGGACTGGGTATGAAATGCTACGTGTACTGTCATTCACACTTGCTATTTGGGTTGGTTTGGCTTAAAAGCTTTTCTTTGTTCCCAAAGTGGGAGGTTGGCTGGATCAGCCATAGATCCAGGGAGGATGAAAGGCATCAATAAAACTTAAAAATCAGCCTCCAGTCTCTGAGCTCTGAAAACTTGGCCTTGACCCTATTCTGCAGGTCACAGTTACATGGCTCCACCTTATCTACTCCCCTAACCCCCACTGCATGTGCTTGGCCTGGGAGAGAAAGCTGGCCAAGGAGACCACTATCTTGTCTTCCCTGGCTTATCCATGCCCTTCCAAGTTGATGCAACTTGGGCTAACAGCGACCGAGATTCCTGGGTGGAGAAGGAACTTGACAAGTCCTGTGGCTTTCAGCTGACTCAGCTACAAATGCAGAAGTGGAGAAAGTCAAAAGGGAACCCACCCACATGCCCCCCTAGAGGAGAACGGCCACTGCCCAGAGACAACTCATCCAAGATCTTCTCATCCCAGAAGGCAGCAGCCCTTAGCTGCCTCTTCTCAGGAAACATGCAAGGGGGAAGGAGGGAAAGGCTCAGCACTGAATCAAATGTCCTGGAACTGAACAGTGAACCTGAATCTATAACTCAACTCTGTTGTTTTGTGGGCCTTTGGGGAGCACCACAGCATACCCCACTCTTAGACATTAACTGTGTGATCTTGGTTTAGTCACTTCATCTCTGTCTGCCTCAGTTTCCTTATCTGTAAAATAAGGGTCATAATTGTACCTCCTGGTGTATTTGTAAAGAGCCAATAAGACCTACTATATGCCAGTCAAATCTCTTTTCTGGGTCTCAGTTTTCTCATCTGTGAAATGAAGGGATCTTAACAAACAGATCAGAGATCATTCTCTTTGTGTGACCTGGACCCCTTTGGCAGTCTGGAGAAGCCTGTGGACCAGTTCTCAGGATTACGTTTTTAAATTTAATTTCATCTTTCAGAAAATAAAGATGTATTTTCCCCATCCAAGTTCATGACTGCCCTGATATCTATTCTTGGACTCCTGGTTAAGAATTTTTGGACCAGATGGCCCAGGATTTCCCTTCTCACTCTTTATGTAGGATCCTAAAATCCTGTGGCCTGATGTCTTGGAAGGTCCCTTTGGTTCCGGCCTGCCAGGAGTCTGTGAAACAGACTCAGCTTTGCCATCCTGCTTCCTTAGGTCCTAATATGTCAGAGGAAGACATAGAAAAAGGGTTTATTTACCAAAGTGACCTCATTGCTGGGGAAGTGGAGTCCCATCCTCAAGATTCAGCTGCAGAATGACTCATCCTTTCAGTGGGAGTGCTATGGTGAGTGGGAGGGACAGCTTCAAAGTTGGGGAAGGGGGAGATGGAACTGAGAGCTCTCCCTTCCTCCAAGAGCCCCTCTCAGTCCAGATCACATGAACAGAGTCTGGGCAGGTTTGTTCCTGAGGAGCTTGACTTCTGATGATAGTGCTGAGTTTTCCTACTTTGTCTCTTTGGCTCATTACACACTTGAGAGTCTAGGCTTGGTCTTCAGGTCTCCCTACAAAAGGGGAATAGGAAGGTAGCCACTATACAATATAAATCAGGTGTGGGACATGTATTTGTATCCTGCACACAAAAGAAATGCCAAAAGATGCAAAAAACGTACAGGACATATCAACAAGACACAATCAGCTTGCAAAGGTTTTTATAAATATTATCTCATTTGATCTCCACATTGACCTAGATAGGTAGATGCTAATATTATCCTTATTTTACAGATGAGGAAACTGAGGCAAACATGTTACATGATTTGCCCAGGATCCCATAGATAGTAAGTGTCCAAGGCAAGATTTGACCTTGGGTCTTCCTGACTCCTGATTTACCTAGCTGCCTTTTGCAGAAGACTGAGTCATAATAATCAGAAAGTGAAGAATTCTGAAGAACCATCCAGTAGGCATTCCCCATTTCACCTCAGCTTTGGCACTGTAAACATCATGGCGATGTCTTCCAACAAGCTGGGTCAGGGATGGGGTTCATTCTGTCAGAGGTCACATCCAAGAAGTGCTGGGAAGGTTGTGAAGGGACTCTTTCACCTGCTGCTGCTGGTCAGAGCCAACCAAAGGAAACAAGATCTCTTAGCCTTTTGAGCTCACTAGGTGGCCTCCCAGCCAGGACATATCCATCTTGGGATTGATGCTCATTCAACTATGATGAGAAAAGAACAATGCAGAAAAAGCAAAACCCAGGTTCAGGGTCTCCTAGATAAGACATGGCTTTAGCTGCCATGTGCTTCTGGCCATATAGTAGCTGGGGTTGCCTCTGGAAGAGCTGAACAGAGAAAGTACCAGAAATTGCTTGCTCCCTTTTTAAGGCCCTGTGGAGCCACCAGCCTTTCCTGTCCAATGGACAGTAAGAGGATACTCTGTTCTCCTAAAGACAGTGCACTATCTGTGTGTGGGAACAGAGGGAGGAGAGAGCTTTGAGGAGGAAAGCAGTCAACAGGTGAGGGTGTCAGAGACTTTAGAAGAAGGAGAATTCTTAGGTGCCACTGTATTTGGCAGTTAAGAGATCATTGGCTGCTTTAAAAAGAGCAATGAACTTTGAATGATGGAATTGGAAGCCAGGCTGCTTAGAAGGTAGAGGAAAGGCAGAGGAGGCTCCTAGTTTATGATCATTTCAGGAGTTTTCTTGAAAAGGGGAGGAGACATGACGGACAATTTCAAGATGGAAGAGAAGATGGAATCTGGTGAGAATTCTTTAGAGACAGGGAAACCCAAACGAGTTTTTAGACAGCAGGGAAGGAGCCCGACAACTGAAGAGTTGTTCCAAACTGGAAGAGGAGAATTCCTTGAGGAATTTTGGGCACCCTGAGTGTGAAGGTCTTTGAGCATCAGGGCTGGGCAATCTCTGGTCAGGGATTCTGCTTTGGCCATGAGTTAGACTGGACAGTCACTGATGGTCTTTCCACTGGGAGCTGCCACAACTGTGGATTTCTAAAGCAACCATGCAGGGTCTGGAATATGGGCCTATAAAGTAACTCAGTTGGTCAAGGGCTACTGAGTCATGTCTGCTGAAGGGGTGTGAGGTACTGGATCTTTGATCAAAGTCTGTCATATGGAAAGAAAGTTAGATGGGTTCTCCTTGGAGCAATGGGATGGCCTGCCTCCAAAGGAAGCAGATGTATTTGTTACTTGAGGTTTCCAAGGGGAAATTACCTGATGTCTCATTGAGATTTAAAGAATGAGGGAATCTCAGAGCTGGAAATCATCTGGATAGATTTGGATCTGGGCAGGGATCCTTGTCAACCACATCTCACTGCTCTGCTGGGGTTCCCCGCCTCCTCAGGTAGCCCTCACCACCCTGGGCCAGCTCTAGGTGTTGCCTGGTGTCAGCAAAGACCCCAGGCAGATCTCTTCTCAGTCTTCCTTGACCAAGCTAAATCCCTGAGCAGAGACTTGGATATGGAAGATGGGTTAAGGTCACTGAGCCCCAAAAGCTCATTTTACAGATGAGGAAACCTCCATTCCCTCAATGGATCCTTGTATGATGGGACTCCCTCACCAATACCTTCCTGAGATGGGATGCCTGAAACTGAACATGGCCCTCCAGAGGGGCCTGGCCAGGGTGGAGGGACACCCCTCCCTTGCTTCTGGATCCTCTCCAACACTCCCATTCCCTTCACTGCCTACTGATCTCCTTTCCCAAAATTCTCTAGAATCCACTTTGCATGTATTATGTGTGTATGTGTTGTCTCCCCTCCTGTAGATAAGGTAAGTTCCCTGAGGGCAGGAGCTATTTTATTGCTGGCTCTGTGTGCCCAGCAATGAGCACATGGCCTGGCCAAGAGCAGAAAGCTAAGAATGCCTGTTGATTTGGTGGCTGGGTCTGCAGGTCACTTGACACCCGCAGATCTCTTTCAGGCAAACCTCTGTCTAACATCTAACCACATCTCCCCACTCTGTACTTAGGCAATAGACTTATTTTTAAACTCAGTGAGAGAGAATTAATTCTTTAAGCAGCGGTCAGGTCAAACCAGAGCAGAATTTCTTAGCTGTTTTTGTGCCCTGGGCCCCTATGGTGATCAGTCCAGGGAAGCCTGGGGATCCCTCTTCAGATCATGTTTCTAAATATATAAAATCAAAGACAGAGAATATAAAGGGAATACAGTTATCAAAATATATTTTAAAAACAAGTTCACAGGCCCCAGGTTAAGAACACCTAGACCAGATAATCTAATGTCACTGACAACCTGGGAGTATGGTGGGGGAAAAGGGATAGGTTGGTGACTGATAACCTGGATTTAAGTCCTGGCTCTGTTTCAAGAGTCTGGTGGCACAGTGGTTAGCACCCTGGGGTCAGAAAGAGCCGAATTCAAGTCCAGTCTCAGATACTGACTAGTTTCGTGACTCAGTTTCCTGAACTGTAAAATTGCACCTCCCTCCCAGAGTTGTTGTAAGATAACGTGGGCAAAGTTCTTTGTCAACCTCAAAAGGAGTTACACAAATGAGTTCTTATTCTCCTGTATGTGGCACAGAGGATGGAAGCCAGAAGACTAGGGTTTAAGTCCTGTCTTTGACATACACTGGCCACAGGATCCAGGACCTAGGGAGTCATTCAGCCCCTCAGTATCCCTGGAATTTCTCTAGACTAAGTCTCAAAGAACTTTGGCTCATGGAAGGCTTCTCCACAGTGGGCATTCCCAGCATGAGCAGGACCATGAGTTTGCCCCTAAACCTCACTTCTTTTAACTTTCTTTATCTGTCTCATGATTTGGGATAAAAATTCATTCTTAACCGGGAGTCTATGAATGTGGGTTGGATGCTTTAAATTTTTGGCAACTATTTCAATATCGTTTCAGTAATACTGTATTTCATTATAGCTGGTTTCTTCTGTAGATCTGTGTACTTTCTACATTTAAAAACATGCTTCTGAGAAAGGTAATCAGATCAAGGGCCCTCGGACTCTATAGACCCCTTGGATTAGATAAAGGCTAAGACCCTTCAGAAGTAGAAAAATGATGATCCTTTGGTCACCAAGGCTCTTGGAATTCCTCTCCACATCAGCTCCCTCAGCTCCCAGGTCTTTCTCTTCCTCTCTGGGCTAGATTCAGGTTCCCTGAAAACACCCTGCCCCAGGAGCACGATCTCTCCTTTTTTCTTCTCAGACTCGACAGATAGCGGCTCCACAAAGCCCCTGCTCATCAGTACCCTGGTTCTGGTCCTGCTGCTCATCCTCTCGGTCCTCCTAGCCAGTTACTTCTTCAGGTAGGCGTCTTCCGTGACGTATATCTTGCAGCCCGTTCAGGCTTGTCTTGATAAGATCTAATGAGGAAATGAGAGCACACAGTGGCAGGGCTCTCCTCGGGTAGGGAGGATGCTCTCTGGCTGGCTCTGCTGACTGCTCGCTCTCTGCCCTCGGCCACAGCCATGAATAGGAAGAGTTTTAGCCGGCTCACCTGGTGGGTGCCCTTGGTTAGAGGGAGGACAGGAGGCTCCCTCCTCCCCTGCCTCCCTGGAAGTGGGTTTGTTAACGCTCCAATGTCTTCTCCTTCTAAGGTTCAGAAGGCAAAGGAAGGCAGTGGTCAGCTCTAACGACAAGAAAATGCCCAATGGAATCTTGGAAGAGCAAGGTAAAGGGGGGGGGCTGGCCCTATTTGTCTGTGGTTAAAGACCCGGGGGGCCCAGAGCTGGAACCCGAGGCCCAGTGGGCAATACTTTCTGCGTTGGCGGCTTCCTTTCCTCCCTCGTACGGCTTGAAAGCTCCAGACTTGTAGTCCCATGTCATATTTCATTCCCTCCCCCTGTTTCTAACAAGTCTGTAACTTTGGTGTCCATTGCTGAGGGGATCAAGGGCATTCTCACAGAGTTCTTTTCCCCCTGGTTTGCCAGGGACTCTTCCTTGTCTGGGACCTAGTCGTCAGTGCAGGGCAATGGCAAAAACCAGGAATTTGGAGGCCAGGGACCGGGGTTCAAGCCCTAGCCCTACAACTAATGTCTGGGGGACCTGGGGCAGAGTCCCTCATCTCTAAAATGAGAAGGTTCAGTGGATTCCTCCCCGCTCTAAACCTATGGATTAAATCCATCCTGGTTTCTTCTCAGGCCATGGGGGAGGGAAGCATTCTTAGGCTCTTTATTGCAGGCTTTGTTTCTCATTTGCAAACCCTGTTTATGAAGCCACAGGGTTGGGGTTAGCCTTTTAATTTTATTTTTAAACTCACACATTGAAAATGTGAGGAACGGTGCCTGAGACACTTTTAAGAGTAATGGTTTGTACTGGTGCCTGCAACTTCCTGTAACACAATTCTCACTAAAAGCAGACAAAAAGAGCCAAACCCAAACACCAGTCCCCAGTCCAGGTGAGCAGGCGAAGCTTCTGCCAACCTCAGACCACCAGAGAGCTGAGTGCTGAGTCACAGCCTTGAAGGCAGATGCCAAGAAGGGTCCGAGCAAAGGAGCCGGGCAAACCCCAGCCCCCGGGCATCATGGCATTATTGCTTCCAGAGGGACTCAGCTTTTTCTGCCGGGTGTGACTCTGACTAAGTGTGAGGTTTCACTGAACTGAAACTGGCTCCACTGTCCTGGCCTGCGGTTCTCTGAATCAGCTCCCCTCCATAAGACATTTGCAGCAGGGATTCCAAGGCCAGCCTGGGGACCAGCAGGCTCAAGTTGCTGCCTATGCCTGGCCCCCAAGAGGGGAAGGGAGGGGAGACTGGCCCTCAGCTCTCACCCCCAGCTCCTCTCCCTGACCCGGCTGGCTTTGCTACCTTGTCATTCGGCAGGGCTGACCCAGATTTTTTTTCCAATGGGCACTCTGAGTTCAGTGTGGTGGCCTGTCAGGGATGGGGCTGTGCGAGATGTTTCAAAAGCTCTACAGCGGCAGCCCGGACAGGACGAGCCATAATTAGAGGCCAGCCAGTGCATGCATCTTGTCTAGAACTCACCCTAAGCCCCCAGACAGCCTAGGCAAAGCTGTGTCTTTGCAGACAGTAAGTCCTTCCCATCTTCCCCAGCAACTACTTACTTTGTCGTTCATCAGGAAGAAAGGGAGAGAGGGAGCGAAGGAGGGAGAAAGAGATTTCTTCAGTCCTTGGTTGGTACCAAGTTCTCATAGGCAGATACCTACCTGGAATGGAGGATAAAGGTCTAGACTTAGACTCAGAAAGAACTGAGATCAAATCCAGCCTTGGACACACACTAGCTGTGTGACTCTGTGCAAGTCACTTAATTTGTGTTTGCCTCAGTTTCCTCATCTGTAAAATGGTGATCCTAACAGCACCTCCCTCCCACGGTGCTAAGGATTAAATGAGAGGAGAGCTATAGTGTGTTCTAAAAACCTTGAAACATCAGAGAAATGTGATGTTGATAGAGTTGGCAGGGACCCCAGGGGTCATCAGTCCAGTCTCCTAAGTTTACCTTCTTGTTTGGGATTGGGCATGTTGGACTCTGGGCTGACTGAGTAACTAGAGTTTTTCAGCCTTCAAGTAGATAAAAGAGTTCTTTCCTTGAAGGGAATTATAGTTGTTGTTTTTTTTTTCAGTTTTCCTCCATCCATTAATTCACTCAACAAACACTTATTAATTGCCTACTGTGTGTAGAGTCTATGTGCTCAGAAAACAAAATTTTGGAAAGACATGATCCCTGTCTTCAGAGAGTCTAGGAGAACTGAGATCTAGCCGCCCTGCCCCTGCACATGAGAGGCACTTAGTAGAGTCAGTTTACAAAACAGAATTCATTTGAAAAGAGGACATACAGATTGCTAGATTTGGATTCAGAGGCCTGGGTTCAAATCCTGGCTCACTGCTTGCCACCTATGTGACTTTGGGGGCCCCTGGGACTCAAAAATCTCAATTTTAGTAAAGGGTGTAAGTATATGATCCCAAAGTTCCAGCCTGGACCCAGCTGTAGGATGTTCTGGTTGGGGGGGGGCGTTGGTTGTCATTTGGGGACTACACAAGAAGAAGGGAAACTGGCCCATTTCCTCCTCTGCCCTTACTACCTGGATGACTCGAAGCTAGTCATTTCACCTCCAAGAAGCTCTCTCAGTTTCCCCAACTGTCAGAAGTGGAGGTTGGACCAGATGACCCCCAAGGGTCCTTCCAGCCCCGGATCTTGGCCCATGATATGGTCACCTCCCTTCCTGGGATGATTTCAGTGAGGAGGGTAGAGAGAGGGTAGACTGGCCAGATGCTGCCCCTCCAGCCTCACCAGCCTTCAGAGGATCATGGGGTCTCCAATTAGAGCATGACTGGATCTCTCCCCCACCATCCTACTGGATTTGAACCCAGGTCCTGGGAGGCCATCTGAGGTTAGTGTGTGCACTACCAATCCCAGGAGGTGCTCACTCTCAATAATAGTTCTCTTGGACCTTCCACCTCCACAGAGCAGCAAAGAGTGATGCTGCTAAGCCGTTCTCCGTCGGGGCCCAAGAAGTATTTCCCCATCCCTGTGGAGCACCTGGAAGACGAAATCCGCATTCGGTCGGCAGATGATTGTAAAAAGTTTCGAGAAGAGTTCAATGTAAGTTTGTACGACTTTTCCTCCTTCTCCCCTTGGAGGTAGAACATGTGAGGTCAGATTGTAGGACCAGAAAGTTGTTTAAAAATCAAGAATCCCCATCCCTGCATTTGATGATCCAATAGAGGCCTGAGGAGAGTCAAAAGGCAGAGTCTGGATTTGAACTTGGGTTCTGACCCCCAAGTCCAGTGCTCCTTGGACTATATCATGATGTCCCCTGGGATGGTAAGGTCTGAGCTCCTGGGAGAAGGGAATTTTAATTCTTTATACATGTATCACCAGAGCCCAATACAGTTGCTGGCACATTGTAAGTACTCAACTTGCTGATTGCTTGATCTGGAGCGAAGAGGGCAATGCACCTAGCTGATCTACATCCGAAGCCTATGAACTCCTGCTTCTGGGACCCTCAGAATCATTCCCCCCTGCAGGATTTCTGATGCCAGAGTTGAAGAGGTTAACAGGCCAACATGCCCAGCCTCCTTGTTTTAAATATGAGGAAACTGAGGGAAAAGGGACTTGTCCAAGGTCACACTAAATAACAAAGCCTGGCTTTGCACTCATTTCCTCTTCTCTTCTTTGCACACCACCTTGTCCTAGGGGCATCCATTCGTGGCAGACCTAGGGATGGCTTTAGTATATAACTACATAATTACAGATCATTTTCTAGAGTGATAGGAGAGAGCATTCTAATTCGGACAAGTAAAACGTGATGTGGCACTCTGCCTCCCAGATCACAATCGCATCTGTGCAGGGCAGAACAATGACTAGGGTGGGGCAAACAGAACTTTGTCTCTGGATGCTGGAATTTAGAGGTGTTGAGAGCACTTACAAATGACTGAGTTTAACACTTTGTGAGCAAGATTAATTCATTTATTAAAAAACTGCTACATCCCTTCCCAGCCCCTAGCCCCCTGCCCCTGCTCCAAATGAGCAGCATTGTTGTGGCCCAGGGTCTTTTCTGTCCCCCACCATCAACTGAATTTGTCTTTAAAAGTATATTTGAGATTATGATTTAGGACTGCTTCCCCAGGTGTAAAGGTTCTAACTAAGCTGTGCTTACAGATGAAAACGTGGAAAGTAACTAATAATCACTAACATTTACAGGGGGCTTACAATGTGCCAAGCACTGCTCTAAGTGCTTTACAAGTATCATCTCATTTGACCCTTTTTGGGAGGGAGGGGTTATTATAGTCTCCATTTCACAGAAGAGGAAATTGAAGCAATCCTAGGTTAAGTCACTTGTCTAGGATCTCTCAGCTAGTAAGTGTCTGAGTCTGGATTTGAATGCAAATCTTCCTGATCCAGGCTGGGTCCACCACCCACCTGTCTCTATAGTGTTTGGTTTTAGCACAGCAGACACGGGATAACAGCCAAGGGTTGTAAGCAGTCAATCCACAATCCTTTATTAAACAATGACTATGTGCCAGGCCTGTGGCTGAGCTGTTAAGATACAGTGCAAGGCAAAAACTGCCCCCTGCCTTCAGAGGATTCTAATTGTGTTTTCATGGGCAAGTCAGCATGTCCATAAAGGGGTGTGGGCACCAGGTGCCCAGAGCAGATGGAAGGTGACCTTGGAGGGTGCTGGAGAGCCTCTGAGGGTGGCAGGAAAGGCCTCTAACAGAAGCCTGGGACCCAAGAGAGGAGGATGAGGGGCAGAACCCCAAGGTTGGGCATGGGTGGGCAGCCTTTACTCATCATGGGGCAACTAAGTCAGATAGAAAGGAATTGAAAGGCACTATCTTCAGATGGACTGACTGTGTTAAGAGAAGCTTGGAGGAAGTCGGTCAGCATTTCATTTCAGGAGGGAGAGGCAGGCCAATAGAGTGTCTGAGTTACTCTGATGTCAATTCCTCCTTGCTTATCATAAAACTCTCTCTGGACTTAATTTCCCAATCTCAAAAGTGGGGACAAGCCCGCTAACCATCTTATCTGCCTTCTGTGGTTCTCGAATTGACCTTCAGGAGAGAGGGCCAAGGAGGCCAAAGGGAGTAGCAGGGCACCTGGAAGATCCAAAATCTAGCATCAACCTCGTCCCTGGCTGATGCGTAACTCAGAGCAAATGACTTGGCTTGTTGGGTCCTCCAAAGAAATGAATGAATGAATGAATGAATGTGGAACTAAATCCTAGCAGTGGGGAGAGTTCTCCACCCCTGCCACATGACAGAGGCAAAGGTGAGAACAGAGTTAGCAAAGTGGATGGAGAATATAGGTGATGGTCAGTCTGCATCCTCTGAGATCAGGCAGTTGAGTTACATGACCCACCCCCAACCCATAAGTGTCTCAGTCAGTTTTTATCCCCACATCCTCAGAAAACCAACTCTGTTTCTGTTTCTGTCTCTGTGTTTCCATTTCTTCTTTTGTCTCTCTGTTTCTGACTCTCTCTGTCTCTGTGTGTTTCTCTTCTGTCTCTGTCTGTCCTCTGTCTTTGCGTGTCTCTCCCCTGTATGTCTCTGTCTCACTGTGACTGTTTCTGTTTCTGTCTCCCTCTCTGTCTCTGTGTGTCTCTGTCTCTCTCTCTGTTTATATCTGTCTCTCTGACTGTCTCTACATGTCTCTGTCTCAGTGTTTCTCCCGTGTTTCTCTGTTTCTGTCTCTGTATGTCTCTGTTTGTATATCCGTATCTATGTCTCTGTGTCTATATGTCTCTCTGAGTGTCTCTGTCTTTGTCTCTGACTCTGTCTCTGGGTCTCTCTATCTCTGTATATCTCTCCTCTGTCTTTTTGTCTCTGTCTCTATCGGTTTCTGTCCCTCTCTGTCTCTGTATGTCTCTCTTTTGTCACTTGGGCTCACTGTGACTCTGTCTGTCTCTGTCTCTGTCTGTCTCTCTCTGTTTATGTCTCTGTCTCTCTTTGACTCTCTCTGCCATTTGGAGAGGAGGAGATCCCTACCCCAAATCTTACCCCACTCTCCAGCTGCTAATGTCATGCCCCTCTCCCCTCAGAAATGATTTTGAATTGGCTGCATGTGTATCCCTGGTGACTAGCCTGATGTCTGGCACATATCAGCCTTCTAATGAATGCTTGGTGAATAAAGAAATGAATGGGCAAATGATTGAAGGAGGGATTTGCCCAGGGCCTCATAACAAGGAAGTGGCAAAGCCTGGTTTCCATCCTTTCTGGGGGCTCTACCTTCTCTACCACACTAAGTAATCCTGAGTGATTAACTTTGTGACCCAGGGCAATCTCTGGGCCTCAGTTTTCTCATCTGTAAAATGGGATGGGGCGGGACAGAGATGAGCCCTGTGGGCCCTGAAGGTTTCTGGTGGGAATGACAAAGCATGTGAACAGAGTGGCCTACTTTAGAAAGATTGGGTTTTCTCAGTCTAAACAACTTGACAGAGAGAAAGCTGATTCAGCTGATTCAGGTGATTCCAGGCTAATTTTGCACTTTCTCTCTAGTCTTTACCTTCAGGACATGTCCAAGGAACATTCGAAATGGCCAATAAAGAAGAAAACAGAGAAAAGAACAGATACCCTAACATCCTCCCCAGTAAGACTTCCAGCTTTCTCCCCTCTTCTGCATGTGTGATGGGGTCATGGTGCCTGTCACTTCCCCTGTAGTTGCTTCCCTTTTCCCCCCAGTCTGAACCCATCCCACATACAATCAGCAAGCATGATGTCTGCCCTGTACAGATAACAGTTATCATAGCCAGAAAGCTCATCTTCCTACCATCTATGACTGGGGGGCCTCTGACTTGAGGCCCCAGTCCGGTGCTGGTGTGGTGACTGGCTGGCTGGATCACCACACCAGGGAGTTTGTGCTTGAATTGCCTTCAGAAAGCCCTACCCACAGGTGGGGGGGTACCCTCAGCCCTCCCAGGGAGACTGCTTTCCCAGGCCTCCCCGCTGGTCTCCCTCCTGGCCTCCCCTCTGGCCTCTCTTGACCCAGAGTTATGAGTAACAAAGGGGAGCTGGGAGCTGGCAGTGGGGCCAGAGGGCACCCTTCAAATGCACAAAGTAAAATCCAAAGAATTTCAAAGGAAAGCAATCATGTTAAAATCAAGATAGGTTTTTATTTTTTCCATGCAAGTCCACAGAGCCCTGAGATGAGTTCTTAGCCCCTGGATCCCAGTTTAGGAACCCTCATCTATGGGAACCTCCCTCAAGATGAGGAAATAAGGAGCCTCTTATCCCTTAGGGATTGACTTCAGGTGAGCTCAGGGTAGGCAAAGAAATTGATAGACACTGTGTGAGCATCCAGGGTGCGGGGCTTCCTGGGCATGCATCCACCTTTAATAATGAAAGCAATGCTAGCCCACATTCCGGGAGTATTTCAAGGCTGGCAAAACATTTAACATGAATATCTTATTTGGTCCTGGTTATATTCTCCCTTCACAGATGAGGAAACTGAGCCTCCAAAAGGCTCAGGAAGAAAGTGCTTTGTCCAGTGCTACATGGCGGCCTTTTGTGGGAGGGTGTGAATACTACAGACACCTGCATCATGTGCAGTTTGACCAAAGTCCCAGAGCCTCTGTGATCTGATCATTTTTGTACACTAAACATCTGGATGGTTTGTTTACATGGAACCAAACATCCACATATTTGGAAATCAAAACCAAGGCCCAAACAAGGGAATTCTCCCAGATTCACCTCCTGCGGGGCCTGGCCATGGTAAACAGCCTACTCCCACCCCATCCTACAGTGAAACAGATGCCCATTCTTGGGGTCTTGTGTTCAAGGGCTAGCTTGATGCCCAACTAAGCTTTTCCATTTGCCTTCTGGCTGCTTGGCATGATGGTGTAGACACATCCTTCAGCTGCCTTTGGAGGAGTGTTGCAATTGGCCAACAAGGTCTCTGCTCCCATGCTGAGTGTCTGCCACAACCTGGGTGTAGCCCTGATGACCAGTGAAAGATACCACACATTGTTCAGGGGCAAAGAGGCAGCCCCTTCCTCAGAGCCTCTGGGGAGGCAGCACCTCCACGGGGCCAGTGGAGGTCTTGCTGTCCATAGTCTCCTGAGCTCTGGAGAAAGGAAGAAGGGGAATGGAAATATCGCCAACATCTTGAGTCCAGCCCCACACCTCCTCTTCCCTGGTCCTGCCTTCCCTCTAGCTCCTGGCTGCCTGCAGGTTCTCTGAGAACATGGAGGCTAGAGAGAAGGAAGAGAGGGCTTCTGAGAAGAGCCAACCAACCTGGGGCATGAGGCTAGGTCTAGGCACCTGGTCAGAGGCTGGAGTTGAATCTGCTATCCCAGCTACCTCACCCTGCTTCCAGAGCCCATATACCCACCTCGGAGTAGTGACTGGGTGTTTCCAAGTGCAGATTGCAGAACTCTCATCCTAGAAGCCTTCATCTGGAGGCTCATTTCAGGATGCTCAGGCACAGGCTGGACTACATGTCCTCTGGGTTTCCACTGCCCAGGAAGTCCTGACAAATCCAAGCCATTGGGTTAGCAAAAGAAATCTTCCTGAGTAATGATGTGTTGGTCTTCCTCAATGGCTTCAGGCCTCACAAGTTGCCTCATGCACTTCAACCCTGATTAAACATGTGCCATATGCAAGGCCCTGGGCTCCAGGCCAACAAGGGGCTGCTCTCATGTAGTTTATAATCAAAGGGGAGGTCCACATGAACTCATTCACTTGTCAGTATAATTAGAAATAGAATGGAATGGGGGCAAAGGAGAGATGTAGACAAAGTTTTGCCAACCCAGAGCACACCTCTTGTAGAGCTGGAGGTGAGAGGCTGAGGGGTAGTTTGAAGAGAAGAAAACATTCAACCTAGACCACCTGAACCTTCCCATGTCCTGTGGCCCCAGTGAATAGATCCTTTTCTGCATTTTAGAGACCAAAGCAATCCCTGACTCAGGACATCCCAGCCCAGCACCTAGAAATAGGAAGCCTGCCCGGTTAGCCCAGTCCAGTATGGCGGACACTGACTCTATGTGGCTTTGGGAGCACGCTCTACTGACACTCCCCTTTCTTTCCTTCCAGATGACCACTCCAGGGTGATTCTCAGTCAAGTAGATGGCATTCCATGCTCAGACTATATCAACGCTTCATATATAGACGTAAGCCAAGAGTTTTCTCCTCGATCAATGTTACCCTATTTTTAGGTAAATCATGACTGGCAGTGTGCCAAAGTGGGCAGAGGGTTGGCTCCAGGACAAGAAGACCCTTGGGTTCAGATGATTCCTCCCAGGTCAAGTTACTTAAACTCTCAGTGGGCCCAAGCAGGTCTCTGGGATAGTGATAAACAGCATATGCCAAGCTGCTCTGAAAGGAGAGTGCTTTCACCTGGGAGCTCTGTAGACTAATGGAATCACAAGACTGGGCCTATTCTGACCCCATCCCGACTGTCGATGAATCCACTGCAGGGAATCACAAATCCCATTTTCCTTCTGCAGGGTTACAAAGAGAAAAATAAATTCATCGCTGCTCAAGGTAAAGTGTTTTACTCGTTTCATTTCTATCCCTTTGCTTCTTTCACGTTTGTGTGGGAGAGGATCGAAGCAGCAGTAGTGCTGAGGTTTCATGTCAGCCTGCAGGGAAACTCTGTGCTCTGTGGCAGCCTGGGACAGCCTCCAAAAAGCTCATAGTGATTGCCTTCAGGGCCAGCTAGGGCAGAGCTGGCTTTTGCCTCCATCCATAAAATAGATATCCTGTTCACAGCACTCCACAGAACACATGGCTCAGCCTTTGAAGGCTTCAGATGCAGGCATGTTTTATGTGCAGGCATGGCTGGGTGGGATGTATTGGCACATATAATGTAGGTGCCTCTTTCCATCCATACCTATGTGTACACTAGTGTGGGAATTCCTGGGATGTCAACTGTCTCCACCAGTTCAGCTTGGCAGCTCATCTGTAACTTAGAATCTCCCAAATGAGTCGACCTGGTTCACCAAGAGTAAAAGAACCTTCCCCCTCCCCTGCTTCCTCCAGCCACACCCAATATGTGTCAGAGGCACAACTGGAACAGCCTCAAAGCTCTGTGCAGTCTCTTTTAAAAATACACAATCTTGGGGAAAGGGCTGAATTTGTAGTCCAAGCACCTGAGTTTTAAAACTGACTCTCTCATTTACTACCTGTGTGATTCTGAGAAAATCAGTCAACTTCTCTGGGTCTCAAATTCCTTCAGCTATAAGACCCTTTGCAGCAGCCCTTTAACTGCACTCAGGCATGCGCGCATGTGCATATGTGCATGTGTTGTGTGTGTGCATCCCATGTAGGAAATTTCTGTGATTCCACATCAGCTGTGTATGTGTTTATACACATGCACATAGTAATTGAATAGTTTATCCAGGACCTTTCATGGTCTGTCACACAGACCAAAATGATAATATTCTTGTAATTAGCTTCTAAAAGTTCTTTGGTGTTCATCCTGCCTTCAGCAAGCCAGAGGCAGCTTGGCACGGTTCATTCCCTTTCTGATGATCCTTGGCGGCATCCTGCCATCCCCAGGCAGGCATAGTGGCCAGCAGATGAGAAGGTACCACATCCATGGTACCCAAGCCTAGTTCATCCGTTATGGTTGGTTGAACCTTCAGAGAATGATTCTGTATGTGATCCTGCCCATTGACTCCCTGTGTGGAAGATGAATACCATTGTCTCCATTTGCCACAGGGACATGGATTTGCCTTTGGTCTCTCAGCTAGAGAGGGAAGGAGCCAGAGCCAGCGCCCCCTCCTCTCTTGCCTCTGTCAGAGGGGGCTTTATCCTCCACAGGGTTCATTTGTCCAATTAACTAGAAGAACATTCCATCAATGAATGGACTGAAATTCATGAACGCAGTGCCGGTCCTAGAACCGGTGCCCAGTAAATGCTTGTCACCCTGACTGGCCCAGTTTATTGGATCCCTGTTGTCCAGTGCTCTCTCTGCTCCTTGGGGCTGGTAGTGAGCACATATCTGGCTGCCAGAGGCAGGTCCTGCAGCTATTTGACCATGGCTCTCTCTCTTCTGCAGGCCCCAAACAGGAGACAGTTAATGAGTTCTGGAGGATGGTGTGGGAGCAGAAATCGGCCACCATTGTCATGCTAACCAACTTGAAAGAAAGGACAGAGGTAAGGTGACCTCTCAAAGGGCTTGGGATACCTGCTGCAACCACTTCCTTCTCCTACTTTCTTCCCTCCAACCACCACTGCCCAGAGTGTTTCAAGGGCCTATGACATTTTCATCTCAAAGGCAAACCTCTGATGAGTAACATAGACCCTTTATTTCTTTATTCTGTGGACAGCCCTGAGCTATTTATGATTGAAAAATCTTGCAATGTCTCATCTGGCAGGAGTGGTTTTTCCCAATCAGTCACCCAGAAAGTGGGAGTCATGTAAAATGCCAACTCTGAAGAGTGTGGGCGAGAGATGGGCCTGGTGATGGAGGCGGGGAAGTAGATGGAGCCTCATGGCAAGAGTGAGACTGAAAGAGGGCTGATAGAAGGATTCAATTCACTTGAAAAGGAAGTCTTCACCTCCTCCTCAGGGCTTGGACTCAGAGACTCCACAGAAATGACCCTCACAGGGTGGGGAGGAGGGCAGATCCAGAGGAAAGAAGGAGGTGAGGTCAGGAGATGTTGCACAGTGGGGAAAGAGGCTTTGAGAGGGGCAGGTGAGGGACTCCAGCATACAATGGCTTTGACCAGAAGAGACCTGGGTGTGGGGCAAAGCCTTCATTTTATAGAGAATGAAACTGAGACCGAGGGAGGAAAAGGGGCTCACCTCTGGTCACCCATGGAGTAGAAGAGCCAGATTCCAAAGCCAGGCCTTCTGACACCAGCCCCAGGGCTCTATTCCACCCTGAACCCACAGGACTCTGCTTGACTTTTTATAGGGGAGACATCAGTCAGTCAGCCAGCTTTTGTGATTAAGCACCTACTAGGTGCTAAGCACTCTGTTAAGCCCAGGGATACAAAGAAAGACAAAAAAAAAAAATTAGCCCCTGCCTGGAACGAAACAAAAATGCATTTGTCAAGCTACCACCCTGGACCAGGCTCTGTGCTAAGCCTTTACAAATATTATCTCATCTGATCCTCACAACAATACTGCAAAATAAGTGCTATTATTAACCCCATTTTAGAGTTGAAGAAACTGAGCCAAAAAGTGGTTAAGTGACTTGCCCAGGATCACAGAGGTAGGAAGTCTTTGAGGCTGAATTTGAACTCAGGTTGTCCTGACGCCAGGCCCAGTGCTTTGTGCTCTGTGGCCACCCTGGCCTCCAGTATATAGTCTCATGGGTAAAAAAGTGCAGCCGCCTGTGTGCAAAGAAGAGGGAAACAGGGTGAATTGGAAATAACTGAGATCAGGAACCCCTGGAGGAAGGGGACAGGGAAGGTGAGGCACACAGTGGACTTTCGTGGTTTTCTTCCTTGGTTTCAAGGCTTACTGACCCTGAGCCTAAGTCAAACTACCTTGAAGGTGAATTTTGACAGGTCCCTTCTTGGCTCCCCAGAGGCTGGCCCACCAGGGTCTGGGACCATCCCTTCTCAGCTCACCACCAGCCCTTGGCACCCCCAGACCTCCACCAATGTCGCTCCCACCCTCCCTCATCCTTCATGCCAGAGCTTTGGCTGACAGGCAGTCAGTCATTAACATTTACTAAGCGCCTACTATGTGCCAGGCAATGTGGGATGCAAAGAAAGACAAAAGCTAGTCCCTGCCCTCAACGACCTCACAGTCTGATGGGGAAGACAACAGGCCAGTGACTTGGTCCAAACGAAAGATTCATTGGATCAGCAAAGAGAAGGCCCCAGAGCCAAGGGGATCTGTCATTTCTAGCTGACACACACTAGAAATGAGACTTTTCTAAGAGCTCTGATTTGGAACTCAAAGCACCCCAAAGCCATGCGCTCAATCTGCCGACCCTGAGAACTCTTAGATAAGTGGAAATATTGATTAACCAAAGCCCTCCTCACCTCTATCATGCCCCCTTACCACTTCTGATGAAATCCCTTCATTAGGGATGGAGGAGAGAAGAAGGGAGCCCAGTGAGGCTTCAGAGACCTTCCTTCCTCCTGAGTCACCCTGGACCACTCTTTGTCCCAGCCCACATCCTGACTCACCCTCTTTCCTGCTCCTTCTCACTAGAGATTAATCATTTCTAACCAAATCCTTCCTCAATCAAGTTCCTGTTTCCTGATTTGTAGAGGCTTCTTTTGGGGCTCTCAGATCCCCGCCCACAAGGGTCAAGGTTGTGAAATCCTGCCCCATCAGTCAAATAAAAAGGAGGCACATTGGTTAAATAAGATTCTTAGGCACCTAAGCTTAGCACTTCTCCACCACACACCCTCACCCTCTAGGTTGCATTACCTGAAAAGTCATGACTGTCCAACGGTCTTCATTTCCTTAATTCAAAATACCTCCCAGGTAGGAGGAATGAAGCCTCATCCCCCAGTTCATCATGAGGTGCTCACAGGGCTGTAGGAGGGGCTGGGGGGGCTGGGTGACTCTCTGCTGGTCAAGCCACCTAAAGTCAGAGAACTTAGGTTCAAACCCCAGATTGGTCATGTGCTATATGTGCATCCTTAGACAAGTCATATGAGGTCCCTCGATCTCAGTTTTCTCATTTGTAAAATAAGAAGGTTGGACTGGATAGTGTCTGGGGTCTCTTCCAGCTGAAGAAGTGTGGGCCTCTTACTTTGTGTTTGTGATACAGCATTCAATGCCTTTGGGAAATTCTGTCTTCAGGATGCTCTGAATGCAAGGACTGAGGAGTCTCCTGACTGAATTCCTCAATTTCATCAGACTCCTGTTAATCCTCAGTCCAGAGCAAGGGACTGTGGTAGGGCTGGGGAGGCCAGGTGAAGCCCCACCCCCAGACCCTGCAGGCAAGAAGTCTGCCTTGTCGAAGTGACAGATGATGAGTCCAGGGGGAAGTAGAGCATGAGGCCAGGAGTCACCAGGCAATTGTGATTCTCAGTGAGCCTGGGTGGAGGGTGGAGGGGAACCTGCCATGGGGATGAATGGAAGTATCTCTCTGTCTCTGTCTCTCTGTCTCTCTCTCTATCTCTCTCTCACACACACACATACACACACACAAACACAATAACTCTTGCCTCTTGGATCATATATAAATTCCTCTGCCTTTTAAAGCCCTGCTCCATTTGGCCCCCATTTAAATGTTCTCATTTAATGGTATTAATAGGTATTAATAGCCCTTATCTCCCAGGGTTGTTGTGAGGATCAGATAATTAAAAAGTGCTGAGCACAGGATTTGGCACATAATAGGCGCTCTACAAGTCTTCACACTGTCTGATGTCATCCAGCCACCCACACAGGGCAGGGGTCCTGTCCAGCTTTGATTTTCCTGCCTCCCCGTACGGCTTAAAAACTGAGTTGTTGCCTTACTGTTGCCATTCTGTCCTCCCAATCCCAGGTGATTCTGGGCTCTGGGCTCTGGACTCTGCTTTCAAAGACCATGATCTCTTGTTTATCTGCACTCTGTTACTGGTCCTTGTTCCCCATAGAATAGAGTGGGGTGGGGGGTCAGGGGTGGGTCATGGAAAGAATACTGGGCTTGGTTCAAGTCCAGCCGTGTGACCCTGGACAAGTCCCTTTGCCTCCATTTCCTCTTCTCTAAAAGGGGTATAGTTGTACCTGCAGGTCTTACATTTCAGGGTGGTGGTAGAAAGCATCGAATGAGGTCACTCATTTTGGAGTTTTAGGAGCTCATCAGGTGTCACGTTAATGCTGGCCATCCTTATTCCATCTTCTCCACTGGGTCATTTCAAAGGGAGATGAGCTCCCCATAGGCCCATATTGGCCTCTTCTTTCAGCTCCCCCTTCCACATCCACACTAGAATCATTTCTTCTTTCATCTTTAGAATTTCATTCTTAGGGACTTCCCAGGACTGTGGGACTGGCTTCTCTTGGAAGATCTTTCTCACCCTTTCTCAATATCCAGTGCAATCTGCTTTCCAAAAAAAACTGAGGTGGGGGGCACATTGATCCAATCAAAAGAGCCAGCTAAACCCACAAGAACTCAGCTATGATGACAGTCTATGGTCAGAGCTCAGGCCATGGAGAGAGAGCTGGTTTTCTGTGATCACTGTCTCCAGGACTGCTCGGACCAATGAGAAGCTGGTTTTGTGGTCTTAGATGGGACTGTCACATCAAGAGCCTGTTTTGGGGGCCTAGGCTCCTACTCAAAGCAGACAGAATCTAAGCACCAAAGGAGATGCCTTATGTCCATGGATAGCTACTCTGCTGTTGTCAGTTGTCCTATCTTTTGTACTCAGACAAGGCAGGTATGATTGGCCAGCAACTGGTCGGCTCAGGTCTCACAGCCCAGGAAAGTGAAAGATTTTTCTGTGTGTGAGACACAGAATCAGAAGACTAATGCTGTGTGTAAACAGCAGGCAGAAGGCCAGTGTTCCTGGCTTGCAGTTTGTGGAGGGGAAGGACAAGAGTTAGATAGGCTAGGGAGGTGTAGATGCTGGGTCCTCAGTAAAGCTACCTAGGGCTGCTGGTATTTCTTGGTTTTAGACCTCACTTGAAATACCTATCATATTTGTGCCTGGAAAAGGGGACAATGTAATAAATGATATGTGCTACAAACAACCACTATTCAGATGACAGAGATACCTCTTCTGCTTGGCAGAGTCTGTAGGCCCACAGTTTGGACTTCAACAATTCAGTAACATTTCTTCCTATTCAACAGTTATTTTTAAAACATATTTTTATTTTGATAAATATTTCCGCATTATACTTTTTAAAAATTTTAACATTCATTTTTATAAAATTTGAGTCCCAAATTCTCCCCCTTCCCCACCATTTGAGAAGGCAAGCAGTATATTATTGATTATACATGTGAAGTCATGCAAAAAAGTATTTCCATTTAGAAATATTGCAAAAGAAAACAAACACACAGACAAATACACAAAGAAAGTGAAAAAAAATATGCTTCAATCTCCAGCAGTTATTTTTTAAGCACCTACTATGTGTAAGGTCTTGAGCTGGAATATGGGCATATAAAGTCAGAATCTCTTACCCAGGGGGACACCTGACTTATGAAAAGACATAAATATTCCATAACTGAAGAGGGAAGAATCAGGGCAGGCTTTTTGTAGGTGGCAGCCCCTTTGCTGGGAGGAGATAGTGATGTTCACCAGAGATGTGGAGGCACAATCAGCAATGCTTAACAACCTTACTTTAGTATGAGAGATCAGGGAGAGTAAAGGATCTGAACATGGTCTTCTCCCAATTAATTCTTTCCTCACTGTACCTCTTCCTCCTCTTCTGAAATCAGAAGGCTAGACCAGGCCATTTCTGAGCTCCCCTTCAGGTTTAAATTCTACAATCATCAGATAAGTAGGCTGGTACAAGTCCTTCTTTTGATTGAGAAATTACTCACTGTGAGTATTCCCAGGGAAAAAACTGGAATGTTCCCATGTTCCCAGATCTTGCCTTTCAGAAAGACTTTACTGAGATTTTTCTTTGTTTATGCTTCTGCACAAATGTGTGTGCGTGTGTGCATGTGCACACGTGTGTATGTGTGTGTGTGTGTGTTATGTGTGTGTGTCCAGGCAGGAACTACCAATCTCCTAACCTCTCCTCTCTTTTTCTTCTAGGAGAAATGCCATCAGTACTGGCCAGACCAGGGATGCTGGATATATGGAAATATTCGAGTTTCTGTGGAAGACTGCATAGTCCTAGTGGACTACACCATCAGAAAGTTTTGTATACAGTCGGTGAGTGTTGTCTGCAACTGGATCTCTCCAGGGGTGACTCTGGGATGAAAAGAAGCATCAGTGCCAGAAATTTCTGCTATAAAAACATAGGACCAATAGCTACTTAGATCAAACTCTCACCCTTAGATTAAATAATTAGAGGCTGAAGTCTGCTCGATTCTTGTGTTGCTTTTGCTCCTCTTTCTGTCTCCTCTCTCCCTGCTAGCCTGTCCACTTTCTTCCATCCCTGCCTGTTTCTCAGCCTGCCTTTTCTGGATTGCCAGATCACCAGGCTCATCAGTATTACCCACCATTGGAGCAAGCCAGTCAACCTGAGCAAGCCTGAGGACTTTTCTAGGAACAAAATGCCCCTAACCATTCTTGACAAGTGTCCCTGGACCTCAGTTTCCTCATCTAGAAAATGAGGGCATCTGCAGAGGTCTCTTTTAGCTCTAAATCCAGGATACTAATACAAGGAACAGATGTGACAGGCCACTCTCTGGATTCCTGCATCTCTTGGGAAATTCGGTTCTTGCATAATCATCAATCATTGAGTCAACAAGCATTTCTTCAGCACCTAGTGTGTAGCTAGTGCTGGGGATGATGACAGTACCTGATACATACATGGTGCCTTGTAGTTGGCCAAGTGCTTTAATTACATCATTTTAAGCAAATGTTGCAACAATCCTGCAGGTGGGCACCAAAGGTATTATTAACCCCATTTTACAGGTGAGAAAAAGGCTCAAGCAAGTCAAGGGACTTTGAACCTTGGATACACACCTAATAAATGTCTATGGAAGCTGAACCTGTATCTTCCTGCCTGAAGTGCTTCTAGTGAGACAGGGGGCAGGAGTTCAACAAGATCAATTAGGTTTCTGGGTTAGCGTCTTCACCTGCAAAGTCAACAGCAGCACTCAAGGGAAGCAGGTGGGATTTCCAGCCACCTTGTGAGTGCCGTGAGTACCAGGGCAGCCCCACTGCTGCCACCTGCCAGGCTCACCCTTGGTTTCCTTGTTTTCTCAGCAGCTCCATGATGGCTGCAAAGCCCCACGGCTGGTGACCCAGCTCCACTTCACCAGCTGGCCTGACTTCGGGGTGCCCTTCACCCCCATTGGGATGCTGAAGTTTCTGAAAAAAGTGAAGACCCTGAATCCTTCCCATGCAGGGCCTATCACAGTTCACTGCAGGTATGTCCTGAGGCTCACAGTGGTCAGCCACTGATGTTGGTTCATCTTTTTTACAAAAATAATGTCAGGACAGATACAAAATTATTTCTATCCTTTTTGCCCTTCTAAAACGAAATTTGTATTTGGTAAAAGCTGATGCAGAGGCTCTTAGTGCCTTAGAACTAGAAAGGAACCTTCAAAGTCTTTAGGATGCACTCCTTTATATAGATGAGAAAACTGTGGCCAGCATGGCTTGCCAAAAATCAAATGACTATAAAGTGGCAGAGCCAGGACCAGGAGGAAAGCCCTTTTTAAAGCTGTTGAACAAATGGAAGTTTATAGCATCATCTTCATTATAGATACTGGTTTAATTTTCCTTCTTTGTTTTGATGCTCCCTGAATTTAGTATCAAGCTCATATTTCCATCATAGTAAGAATTTGGTAGTGCTCCTTTTCCTATTTTTGCCAACAGTTCTTTAATACATAATGTTTACATTGTATTTATAATATATTTGTTTATATATGTTTATAATATAATGTTATTTAAATTATAATTCACTTTGTGTTTCCTTTGAGAGTAAATTTAGGGAGTGTTTCATTTTCTCTAAGATTAGGTTGGATCTTCTATTTTCTGCTCCGTTAATCTGGGCTTTTATATTTCAGAAAATATTTAGCCATAATTTAAATTGTCAGTTTTGTTGGCATACAACTGAGTGAAATAATTTCTAACAGTTTTATTTATTTCTTCTTTGTTAGTTGTGAATTCAGCTTTTTCAGTTTTGTTTCTGATCATTTAAGTTGTCTTCTTTCTTTTCTTAGATTGTTAGCTAATGATTTATCACTTTTTATTTGAAAAAAACATAGTTCTTGGGTTTCTTTATTAATTTAGGGGTTTTTTACTCTTATTAATTAGTATCTTCTTTGCCTTTCAGTATTTCTATTTCAGTGTTTAATTGGGTTTTGCAACTTTCTTGACTTTCTTATGTTTTCATTTGCATTGACTTGATGGCTAATGGGCTGTTTCTCTCTTTTACTGATTTAAATATTTAAAGATGTAGAGGAAGTGAGATGGGGCAGTAGATAGAGTGCTGACTAAATCAAGAAGACCTGAATTCAAATCTGATTTCAGACCCTATGACCATAGACAAGTCACTTAATTTGTGTTAGTTTCCTCAACTGTAAAAATGGCAGTAATAAAGCAGCTATCTCACAGAGTAGTTATAAAAACCAAATGAGACTACATCTGTGAAGTACTCAGCACAACGTCTGGCATTTAGTAGATACTTAATAAATGTTTGTTCCATTATCAATTTTTTTAACCTTGAACCTTAATCTTATTCCCTCATTTACATCTGAGTAAATCGAGGCCTAGAGAGATGAGATGACTTCCCCACATTTTCTCAGGCAGGGGGAGATTGGAGTTGAAATTCAAACCCAGCTCTCCTGGGTCCAACACTCAGTCCAAAGCTCCACAATTTCCCTCATATGACAGGGCCAATCAGTACCACTCCTGACATTTTGGAATATCTGTGATTTTCTTTAATAATTAAATTCTTACCTTTTGGCTGTAGAACAAACCAGGTACAGCCTAGGGTAATGGAAAGGTCATAGCCAGGAGAAAACTGGGTTGAACTCCAGCCCCTGACATTTAATTGCTATGTGACCTTGTCCTAGTCAGTGCCTCTCTGAATCTCAGTCTTTTCATCTGTAAAAGGGGGATAATGTTAACACCTTCTTCTATGGCTATTTGGAGGCTCCAATGAGATGACATAGGTGGGTTCTACAAATATATCAGCTGTTGTTGCCTCCTTCCTTGCCCTTCCCATTCCATCTCATCCCCTCCCATTTCAAGTAATAATTAAACTAAATTAATTCAACTAACAATTTAATTCCGTCTTAATGGCAGCTTCCTGTACAATGCTGTAACCTGGTTAGCAGGGAAGCTCAGGATGGGAAATCTGTGACCCTATCCCTGTGAAAATGAGAAAGACAAGGCAGGTGAATGTTCCATATTCCAGGATTCTTTCTCCTGGGGATTAGCCAGCAAGGTAGTGGCACCTAGGTGGTGCAGTGGATAGAGCACCAGTGCAGGAGTCAGGAGGACCTGAGTTCAAATCTCACTTCAGATACTTGATACTTACTAGCTGTGTGACCTTGGGCAAGTCACTTAACCCCACTTGCCTCATCCTGGGTCATCTCTAGTCATTCTGATGAATATCTGGTCACTGAATTCAGATGACTTTGGAGGAGAAGTGAGACTGATGACCTGCACAAGGCCTCCCTCACTCAAAACAAAGTCAAGTGCAAGTTATTTCATTATTTCTCTGATGGCATGGTCTTTGGCAACGAAGGATGAACACATGCAACAAATACAATCAGCAAGGTCACTGTCACTGCTTTCAGCCTTTTATCCTGAGATGATTTTAAAAGATTGGTTTGTGGGCTTCAGCTCTGTTTCTCACATCTCATTGCCAGGTAGCCTGAGCAATTAAGTCAAGGGACTATGTTAACAGCACTGCGTTTATTATTTATGAATTGGGTTTCAGCTGGACTCTGCATTTTATAAATTTTAATGTCCCCACATAGTCTAAGCTATTGCTCTGATTGTTGTGATAAATAAAATGTATCGAATAATATTCACCTCTCTGCCTTGGCATTCCTGGAATGCTGACCCTCCTCATATCTGCCTCTTAGATGCCTAATTTCCTTCAAAGCCCAGTGCACATGCCAGGTTTTACCCCAGAGCCCTTCCTAGCCCCGGTGCTAAGGCTTCCAACTTTCATGGCCTCAGACTTCTCCCACCTCCCCCAATCTGTGGTAAATACCCTTCCATCAGGGCCCAATCAGGTAAAAGGAGCCTGCCTGCCAACTCCATTATCCCTGTTTTCTCTCTTCCTAAATATTCCTAGGGGCAGCTAGGTGGCACGGTGGATAGAGTACCAGCCCTGCAGTCAGGAGAGGAGGATCTGAGTTCAAATTCAGGCTCAGACACTTGACACTCACTAGCTGTGTGACCATGGGCAGGCCACTTAGCTCCAATGGCCTCACCAAAAAAAAAAAGTGACTTTATCCTCAAATACTCCTCCCTCTGCTAGCCTTTTAATTCAAAAGAATGCCTAAACTCCTCCTGTGTGCCAGGCACTCTGCTAGCCACTGGAAATAGAAAGATAAAAGTGAGAAGGTCCCTGTTATTAAAGATTTTTATTTTACTGAAGGGAAAATAATGTGCCCAAAGTTGTGAATATACAAGGTACTGGTAGAAGAAATGGTGGCAGGGATTCTAGGAAGTGGGAAAGTCGGGAGGGACCTTGTGTAGGATCCAACATGCACTGACTTTCAAAGGAAAATCAGGATCTAAGAGGTGGAAATGAGGAAGTAAGCATTCTGGAATGAAGAAGCAACGGCAAATTGAAAGGTTATTTGTGCAGGAGAGCAAGTGTAGAGTGTATGAAGGAGGAAGTGATAATCCTGGAAGAAGCCAGAGTTCACTCATGAAGAATTTGACCTCAGAGGCAATGGGTAGTCACCCTAGGGTGACTTCATGAGCAGGGGAGTGATATGATCTGAGTTGGCATTAGGAAGATCAATTGGGCAGCAATCCTATGGAGGATAGACTAGAGTGGGGAGAAGTTGGAGCCCCCAACCTATTGCCATAGTCCAGATGTGAGGTGATAAGGATCTGCATGAGGAGGGGAGTCAGTGTCAGAGGAGAGGAGAGGTGTAGACAAAAGATGTTGCAGGGGGTGAAACTGATCAGAGGTGCTTCAGGAGTGAAATCAACCAGAGATGAAATCAACCAGAGATGCTGCAGAGGTGAAATCTACAAGAGATTCTGCAGAAATGAAATCAACCGGAGATGCTGCAGAGGTGAAATCTACAAGAGATTCTGCAGAGATGAAATCAACCAGAGATGCTGCCAGGGGTGAAATCTGACAAGTCTTGTCTTGTAAGAGACAGTGAGGAATCTGGGATGACTCCTAGGTTGGGAGGGACTGGGAAAAGTGATGCCTCAGCAGTAATAGAGAAGGTGGGGAGGGGCTAAAGGGGAAGGATAATAAGTTATGTTTTGAATATGTTGAGTTTAAGATGTCTGCTGGACATCTAGTTAGTGGTGTCTCAAAGGCAGTTAGAGATTTGGAGGTTGGCAAGAGACATAGAGAAGGAAAGGTAGTTTTGAGAATTATCAGTATAGAAATGGTAATTAAATCCATGGGAACTGATGAGATCACCAAGTGGAGTGTTATTTAGGGAAAGAGAAGAGGGCCCAGAACAAAGCCTCAAGGACATTGATGTTTAGGGGGCATGATCTGGAGAAGGATCTAGCCAAGGAGACAGAAGGAACCATCAGAGAGGTAGGAGGAGAACCAGGAAGGCAGGGGGAGTCCTGAATACCTAGAGAGAAGAGAGTGTCAAGAAGGAGAGGATAATTTACAGTATCTAAGGCTACAGAGAAGTCAAGAAGGATGAGCATTAAGAAAAGGCCATTGGATTTGACAGATCACTAGGAACTTTGAAGAGAACAGTTTTAATAAAATAATGAAGTTGGAAGTCATATTATAAGGGGGTAAGAAGAGAGAAAACGTACACCTGTATTGTAAATGGCCTTCTCAGGGAGTTTAGCTACAAAGGGCAGAAGAAAAATAGGATATGAGTTAGCAAAATAGAAAGATCAAATAAGGGATTTTGAGGATGGAGGAGACAGGGGCATGTTTGTAGGCAGTAGGAAATGAGCCAGTAGAGAAGAAGGGATTGAAAATCAGTAAAAGAAGTGGGGATGACAGAGGATGCAATATGTTAGAGGATATGAGATGGAATCTTATCATTTGATCAGGTAGAAGGGCTAGGTGTGGCAAGGAGTGACGCTATCACATCATATGAGACAAGGGCTGAAAGAGAAAAGGGACCTAAGTGACAGGAGATGAGGAGGAGTGGAGAAGATGGAACTCATAATTAATTGCAATTTTGCAGTAAAATATGTGGCAAGGTTCTTAGCTGAGAGGGTTGGGGGAGAGGAACCATGGAAGTTTTGAGGAGGGACAAGAAGGTTTGGATGAGCCTCAGTGGAGAGTGAGAATATAGTCTGATAAGGGAAGGATAGAAAGATTTCCTGGCAGCATGGAGGGCTCAGTTGAGGTTATGTAACATAAATTTGTAGTGGACCCAATCAGCATGGTTACGTGATTTTCTCTACGTACATTCAGCAGCATATGTAAGAGCAAAGAAGATGAATTGGGAATGATCCCCAGGCTGAGGTTTGGCTGGGTGTAATCATAAGGAGGGTGAGGTGAGGACAGTATAAAGGTGAACGGATTCACCAAGGGGTCAAGATGGGGAAGAGAAGAGAGAGTAGGGCAAGGGAGATCGTGAATTGAGGAATCAAGGGATTGGAGGTCATAGTGTGGGTCAAGAGTAGGGTTTGGTAAGAGAAAGAGATGGAAAGAAAATAGATTATGGTTGGATAAAGGGATTTTGGAGTTTTTGAACTTGGAGATGGTACATTTGTGGGTGATGGTAAGATCAAGGGTAGGATCATTTTTGTGTATGACTGAGGTGACGTGGAGCAAGAGTTTGTGGAAGGTGACTAGGTTAAGGAACTGAGTGATTAGGCTGTTTGAGAGAGAGTCCATATGTAGGTTGAAGGAGAGGAAATTTGTTAGCTGGGTACCAAACTCTGAGGAAAGAAAAGGAGTGACCAGGAGGTCTGTAGACAACAGCTAGCAAGATTTTGGTTGGGTGATAAATATGAATATGAACTTCCAAGAAGAAGAAGTTACTGAGTTAATGGAGGTAGGGGGAGAACCTGGCACTGGCAATAGGAGTCAGAATATTCCAACTCTACCCCCTCAACCAATAAGCTGAGAAAGAGTGAAGGTGCAGCCAGCACTGGAAAGGGTGGCCAGAGAGATTGTACATTCAGTGAGAACCAGGTTTCAGGAATATCTCATAGGTGGAAGGAATAGAAGACTGAAATATTTAGGAGGAAGGGAAATTTGTTGGCTATGAAACAAATGGGAATTCCAGAGGGCACAGCAGAAGGAGTGGGTGGGATTGGGAAGATACTTTGGGAAGGGTGGGTTGTGATGGGATGTGGGGGATGGGAAGGAGGAATTAAGTAGTGGGAAACAGAAATAAGGTTTGGATGATATCCTGTAGGGGTACTGAATTCCTGAGATGTGTAGAGTTTGTCCAGGTGTGAGAAGATTCATTCATTGAGGGGATGTCACCATTCCTCTGCCCAAGATCTGATTGTGAAGAGGGTTGACGAGAAGGGGATAGGCAGGAGAGATGTTGTTGAGATGAATTCACCAATATATGGCACATGTTTAGTTATAAGGGCAAAAAGGAGAGAGTCAAGGTGGATCATGAGATGGCAAATCTGGGAAAGGAAGGCTAGTGGTACCCTCAGCAGAAATAGGAGAGATCCGCAGAAGGATGAGTTGGGGCGGGGATAGATAACAAGTTTGGTTCTGGTCCTGTTGAGTCTGGGGGAATTTCTGTCTGTTTAACCTTGACAGAGTACCGTTCCTTTTCTGGACCCAAGTTTCTTCTTCCATATAATGAGGAGGGTCTCTGAAGCATCTTCTGGGGCTTTAACCTAGGCAACCTTCCAGTTTGTCTTCAGAGGATTGATGATGTCTTGGGGGAGTTTTGTTGTTTGATTTATGTCTCCTGGAACCAAATTCCTAATGTTGGTGATATAAATGAATGAATGGGCTTCACTTTGGACTGACTTAGAAATATTAGAATCATGTTCTATAGTTGGTTGGGTTTTTTTCTTAAAAGATATTGGCACCTGGGGGCCTTTTCATTGATTAGTAGTATTTCAAAAGGTGTGAGTTTCACTTGTATGAACCCTTTCTCAATCATAGCCGTCTCCAGGGATTAACCCAGGACTTCTCAATCTGGGGATTATGGGTAGATTGCAGGGGTTCTGCAAATTTAGATGGGAAAAAATTATATTTTTATTTTCACTAACCTTTAAAATTTAACATTTTCTTATAATTATGAATGTTGTAACTGGTGGAAGTGACCACTGGCCTTTAAAGGGGCATTGTGCCTGGGCTCTGAAAGATGAGCTATGAAGGATGGTTCTGACCCTGCAAGGATGTGCTAGGAAGCTGCCTGACCATCACTACCTGAATCCTTAGCATGACATGGGTCTAGTGATAAGTAGAAGTCATGGCACCCACCACTGGACACTCAGAGAAGGGGTGGCTACAGAGATGCTGTCCAGTAAGCCCTCCTCATCTCCTCCAGGAGGCCATGATAGCACCTGAGCTCCAGAGTTGGACTTGAGGGGAGGAAAGCTGTGGGCATGCCAGGAAGTGTCTTGGCACACTTGGCACCTGAGCTAAACCTTCTCTTTCTTCCTGATGCAAAGGGCATTGACTCCAATTCTGGCATTGACTCCAATCCTTTCTCTAAAGAAAATGTAACATTTTCCCAATCCTGTCCAGTTCAATGAGCCTTTACTGAGCACCTACTATGTACAAAATCCATGTTAAGTGCTTGGAATGCCCAGGCAAAATAAAGACCTGTCCCTGACCTCAATGAGCTCAAATTCTATAAGGGGAACACAGTGTATAAATGGGGAGAGGGCACTGACTAGTCATTCTCAAGGAGAAAATGAGAGAGGGCTTCCAGGCAAGGAGGACAGCCTGTACAGAGGCTGGAATGAGAGTCCAAGGACCAGTGAGTGGGTCAATTTGCCTGGGAGGTTGTAAGCCTGAAGGGGAGACATGGGGGATGAGTCTGAGAAGGCAGCTTGGAGGACTTTCAGTGCCACAAAGAGGGGCCCACGTTAGACAAGGGGGATTGGCCTCCACATCTAAGAATCCAAGCCTCATTGTTGCCTTGTAGAAATAACTCCACCAGAAGGGATCCTGCATTTGACTGGAGAGGACCTGGGAGTCAGACTACCCTAGCTTTCCTTCTCAACTGGCCAAGACTACATGGTTTCTAAGGGCTCTGCTAGCCCTAGATCTCTGGAGATGTCATTGCAAAGGAGAACATCATGGCCTCTCCATCTAATGTCAAGGATTTGTGATATCTTCCATGGGGCCACTCCCTCCAATAATATAGATTGCAACCCAACAGGTAGCTCATACTAGTTACTGCATGTGGAAGATGACTCACATTGCCACTAATTCTAGATCATGGCTCTCATTCTCCAAATTCATGTCCTGGGGTTATTAGTTGCACTTTGGTTTCATCCTTCAAAACATGGTCTCCAAAGGTTGTATAACTATTTTTGTGATATTTCCACTTAAAGTTCAATCTGCCCCTCCCCTTATACTTTAAGGGATGGCCTTTGAAAGTGTCCATGGCCAAAACATTCATTCCCAGCGCCTCCCATTCCCATAGCTCTCCGTCCCTATACGGCCATTCTGATGGGGAGTCCTCCACACTCTGGCAAGGCCTCAAACAGCAGTCATGCTCACCATCACCTGGCCTAGGGTCAGACACTGCAGTAGGAGCTTCCAGAGCCTTCATGCAAGGACCTTGCCTCCCTTCCCTGTCACCAGAAAGCCTTGAAGCAAGAGTCTCAGTCAGGAGCTTTGTTTTCATCAATGTTCTGTGTCAATCTCACATGGGGAATCCAGGACCCCAAGGGGCAGGGACCCTGAGAGGTCTGATGCCTGTCTTTCTAAGTCCTTGTTGTCTAAACAGGAAAGACCTTGGCAACATGAACCACTGGCAAGGAAACCTGCCTTTCCTGCCTCTCTGTGCTCAGCTACAATCCTAGCTCAGCTAGAAAAGGAAGGATCAGATTTTAGCCCTCAGAAGGGACAGAGTTTGGTGTTTTGGGGAAGATGAAAAGAGCTCTCCTTTTAATGATTTGCCCACCTCTACATTAAAACATCTGCTTAGATAGGTAGGGTTGAGTACGGGTAGGAATGGGCATGCCCTCCACTGATCTGATAGCCACCCTTCCACTCTGGCCCAAACAGACTTGTGAGTCTTTGTCTGTTTGTTCCTAGAATCAGCCACAGACAATCCATCCAATGTGTCATGACCCTTCCTCTGGACCTCTTGACACTGTTTACAGCTTTCATGAAAGTTGACCAGGTGGTAGGGGTGATGAGGAAAAATTATTTGGCAGGAGGGGAATCAAGCCAGGGGATAGGGTGGGGAGGTAGCCCTTTTTATTGATGCAGTCAGCAGATAGGACCAGGCCTGGTGCCAACCAAGTATGTATCAAGTTTTTGTCATGCCATGGCTGCCCTGAGGAAAGAGCACCAGGTCTATAGGCAGAGGGTCTGGTTTCAAGTCAAGTCTCTGATGCTTATTATGTCTGTGACTTTGGGTGAGTGGCCTAACCTCCCTGGGCTTTGGATTCCTCATCTATAAAAGAAGAAAGGCATTGGACTGGATGGGGTTTTTAAGGTCCCTTGTGGTCCTAAATCTGTACTCTTGGGATCAAAGGTCCTTGATGTAGAGATGAGCCCAATGTACTGGAAAAAGGGATTAAAGAAACACAGGGGCTGAGTTCAGCCTTCAGCCCTGTCTAGCTGTGAGACCATAGGTTCTCCAAGCCTCAGTTTCCTCATCTGAAAAATGGAGATAATAGCAGCACCCTCCCCGCTGTCCCAGGGTTGTTGTGAGATAATGCTTTTAAATTACTCTGCAAACTTCTCATTCACTCCTCCTTAAATGGGAGAGAAGTAGGATCTCTTTTTGTCTGTCATGGGCAGGGGCTTCCTCAGCCAGCTCTGAATCCAGGTACAGCCCACTGATTTGTGGCAAATTTCTCCCATGTATCAGAGCAGGTCATTTGAGGTGAATAGCGCAGGATGTCACCTGAACTTTCCCTTGAAGACTTGAGGCCTTGAAATGAGGGAGTATATCTGAGGTGAGATCTCCCTCTACTGGCATCCCTGCAGATTGGCACTTAGGCCTTCATTGGCAAGGACAGGACCAAGATTTAAAAGTCAATGATTCTTGACTGGAATTCCTTCATGGAATCCAAGAAGAAAGTGCTGAAGTTTCTTTATGTAGCCCCAGAGATTGTCTGTCTGCCAGTAAGTATAATAAGTAATGGCTCTCTCTCCTTCTCTCTCTCTCTCTCTCTCTCTCTCTCTCTCTCTCCTTCCTCCATTTCCTCCCTCGGTCTCTCCTCTCCCTCCCTGTCCCTGTCTTTCCCCTCTCCCTGCCATTTCATCTCCCTTCCATTCTCCCCCTCCTCTTCCGTAATCATCTCCTTTTCCCCCTCTTTCTTTCCCCCTCTTTCTTCTCCCTTCTTCCTCTCCCCCTATCCCCTATTCCTCCCCTCTCTGTCTTCCTCTGTCAGTGCTGGCGTGGGCCGAACGGGTACCTTCATTGTCATTGATGCCATCATAGATATGATGCATGCTGAGCAGAAGGTCGACGTCTTTGAGTTTGTTTCCAGGATCCGTAACCAGCGACCCCAAATGGTTCAAACCGATGTAAGTGAAGCATTTCTCTTGCCGAACTTCTCTTTCAGATCCATCTTGCAATCTGAGTCCATACACTTACATGTAGGTCATTCAGCTTCACAAAACAGCTCCAATGATAGTAATGAAAAGACTATAGCTGACAGAGCTGAACCAAAGGCACAGCCCTCCCTCCCCTCAGCTCTTCATCTGAAGAACAAGGCTAAGCTCCAGTCTGGGATCATGACCCTCTCAAGGGAGAGGTGGGGTGCTCTGCATGTTGAACGTTGCATATCTTATTAGCTCCAATGGCTGTGTTGGTTTGTTTTTTTCTTTGTGAGTTAGGGATAGGAAATCGGGATGTGTCTGTGGTCTAGAAAAACAAAACATGGAGACAAAATTTAAATAAAATAAAACTGTCAGGTTTACCCAGTCTGCTTTCAGAAGCATGGACCCTGAATTGCATGAACATCTTTTTCCACAGAGAAGAGATTTCCTACCAGCAATGATTGATCTTCGGTTTACATCCCCTTTCTGCTCTCCCCTCCACCCACACACATGCCCTCATCTTCCTTTTTAGGACCAAGGAAGACAGCAGGCTCAAAGAGCCTGACTGATGAGGGCTGGGGGCCTCACCTCCAACCATTCTGTCTTCTTTTCTCTCCTCCTGCCACTCAGATGCAGTACACATTCATCTACCAAGCCTTATTAGAATACTACCTCTATGGAGACACAGAGCTGGATGTGGCCTCCCTGGAGAAGCATCTCCAATCCCTGCACAGCCCCACAGCACCTCTGGACAAGATTGGCCTCGAAGAAGAGTTCAGAGTAAGCACTAATGCTGGGTCCTGGGCCTCTTGGGATTGTCTCTGAGCTGGAGGAGAAGTGGTGAAATGTATGCATGTTGGTATCAAAATGTGTAAACAATGTGAGCCCTGGGTATGAAGGCAAACTCAGAAAGGGAACAGATATGATGTAGTGGAAAGAAGGCTGACTCTGGGTGCAAATTCCTTTACCTCTGAAACCACCCACCTTCCTGAGTTGTGGTGGAAAGACAGTTTCTACTCATTAGAATGCTCTATCAAGGTGAGCTGACCCCATGACTGAGTGGGAGGAGGGCTGGGTAGCATAAGAATGCCTGGGTCATACCCCAGTACCCACACTCATAAGCTAGATGCCTCCAGGCAAGTCACTTGCCCTCACTGGACCTCAGTTTCCTCATCTGTAAAATGGAGATAATTCCTGTACTTCTTTTTCAGCAGGTTCATTGTAAGGAGCTTGTTCCATAAATCTTAAAGCCACCATTATTATTTGAGAACTCATAGACCAGTGAGGTGGGGGAGATGAGGAAGAGGAGGAGGAGGATAAGAAGAAAGATAGCTTGGTAATAATAGTGGTGGTCACTGTTTTGGACTGAATCCATGATTTCATTGGCCAGGATATGTCAGAGGGAGGACCTGAACCCAAGTGTTCCTGTCTCTAAGGCTAGCCCGCTGTCCAGGAAACCATAATGATAAGAATACTGTAATTCATATTTCCATAAGAAATTGAATGTCTCATGAAATTGAAATGCAGCCTAATAATACAATCCACATTTCTTTAGGTGAAAGGCGCTTTATAGGCATTCTAGTGAGAAACAAATGGGGGATGTACAAGTATTACCATACCCCTTTTACTGATGAGAAAACTGGGTCCCTGAGAAGGGCAGGAATTTACCTTTGATCACATGGACTGATGAGCATCTGAGATAATCTTTTAACTCAGGGCTCCTGACCCCAGACCTAGGACTCTATCCATTAAACCATATTACTTCCCAAATATTTATAGTCTTAGAATTTGATGCTATAAATCTTGCTTTCCTTAGCAGGATTAATGTTTTAGGGACAGGGTCAGTTTTGTTGATGTCTTTGTACTTTTAGTATAAAGCACAGAGGGACTGGTTACTAAATTCTTGTTTGATGAATGGATGGATGGATGGTTGGATGGATGGATAGATGGATGGATGAAAAGTGCCCAGGACATGTTCCTTGCTCTTTTTTGAAGCCAAGGAGTTGAAGTAAAATGAGCAAGACACTCACTTCTTGGGTCTGCTCTCCCAAGGACCACCATGATATCTTGCAGAGGGGAACCCAGGAACCACCCACAGTAACTTTGCATCTCTGTATTTCCAACCGCAGAAATTGACAAATGTTCGAATAATGAAAGAAAACATGAGAACGGGCAACTTACCAGCAAACATGAAGAAAGCCCGCGTCATCCAGATCATCCCATGTAAGGCAGCCGTGTTATGGCGATCGACATTATTAAAGGCTACCACAGGATTTCATTAGATGTACCCTGATGAGATAATCTGGGGCCCTCCCAGTCAGAATTCAGCAGGATTCTGGGAGCAGGTCTCTGCTGGAAGCTGGATGTTTCCCAAAACTAGCTATGTGAGCACCTAGGGAGCCTGGTCCACATAGAGGGCCACTGGCCTTAGTTATAGTAGCATCAGAGATGTGGAGCTGGGAGGAACCCCAGAGATCCTCCAAGATCCCAAAGAGCTCACTCTGTTCAGCAGTTGTTGGTTAAATGTCCCTTGCAAGTCTAGTCCCATGCAGCCTAGTGTGATGGTGCTTAAAATGAGTAGAAGGTGAGCCCGGCTTACAGGGAACTTGCTGTCTAATTGAGGAGACAAGACAGAGTATGTGAGGACCTGGGTTCACATCCTGACTCTGATATTTAGTAACTGTATGGCCATGAGCAAACCATTTCCATTTCTGGGCCTCAGTTTCTTCCTCTGGGAGATGGATGGGATGTACCAAGGAATATTTAGCTTGAGGCCTTCTGACTATGTCCAGTGATCAAAACAACCATCGCAAAGACTCCATTAAATACAGGCCCACAGATGTGCATCACACATGTCACACTGCACTGACAATACTAGAAGAAGGCATTGTGTGATGAGGTCCCCGTTGTCTTGTGGGGACAGTAAGTATGAGAGAAATTGATAAAAGGGGTGTCACTGTAGGTGGGTATCAATAAGAAATGCTTTGTTGAGGAAAGGGGATCTGGGTGGGCCCTTGAAGGGTAGAACAGGCAGGGGCATTCTTGGTAAGAAGTAGAGAGATTATTAAGTACACAGATAAAAGGGAGTGTAACAGCAAGAAGATCAGTCCATTCTAAGAAAAGGAAGTGGAGTTCTGGGGAACAGAGGGGAACAAATTGCCTAGGGTCAGATTATGGAAATGGGACAGGCAGTAAAGAGCCATTGGAGGCTATTGAGCACAGAAGTAGCATGTTGAGAGCAGAATTTTAAGAAGATTCATCCCATGGTGGGATGCAGGGTGAACTGGGGTGGGGAGAGGCTGTGGGGGAGGGGGAGAGACAGGGACTGGGTTGGGGGAGACTCTCTGCAGAAGGAGATAGTTATAAGGCTCTGGTGAGTCCGAAAGCATTGTAGAGGGACGCTTGTCTAAATGTGAGACGATCCAAAATTGAGGGTGAGTGTGGAGCAAAGATGACTCTAGTCTAGCAAATGGGGAGCCTTTGGCAGAAATGGGAGCAGGAAAAGAGGGATCCATTTGGAGAAGAAGAAATTAGCTACCAGTATGACCTCTCTGACCTTCAGGTTTTTTTTATCTATAAAATGAGGGAGTTGGACAGCAAGGTCCCTTCCACCTCTAAACCCATGAACCCATGAGCTGAGCTATAAAATGGGAGTGGTACCAGCACCTCCCTTTCAGGATCATCGTGGGAATCTACTGAGATCATCTTTGTAGAGTACTTTGAAAACCTTCGAAGTTCTACACAAATGTTTAGAATAGCTATGATTATCTTCTGGCTTTAAGTAGGGGAATTTTCCTATCCATTACAGAAGCATTTCTTAATGGTTAGAACCACCTCAAAGTGAATGAGCACAGCTCAGGAGGTAATGAGTGAGTTCTCATCCTGCAGGTCCTTATGCAGGAGATGGATGAACCTCCTGTGAGGGATGGAAGAGTAGGGATCCACTGGGCTAGGGGCTGCCGAGCTCCCCTCTGACTCTAACATTCTGTGCTCCTCTGGTTCCATGATTCTGGATTGTAAATCCTTTTCATAAGCCCCTGTGCTCTAGAGAAATGTGAGCATTGACACTGTCTTTTTAATGTTTATGTTTTGTCATTGGAGTTTTGCAGTCCATGCTCAATGCAGTCAGTCATGCACAGTTTTCCAGGCTCCTCTTTCTCAGTGGGCAATGTCACTGTACAGAAAACAAAATCATCAATGAGATATTTTCTAGAGCTCGGGTATAAAATAATGATGATGGTGGTGGTGGTGAAAGTAATAGTAACTAATAATAATAGATTGTAAATTTGTAAGCACTTTAAAAGTATTATCTCATTTTATTTTCACAACAACCCTGGGAAGTAGGTTCTGTTATTTTCCTTATTTTATGGAGGAGAAAACTGAGGCAAACAGGGTCAAGTGACTTGCCCAGGGTCATGCAGCTATCAAGTGTCTGAGGCAGAATTTAAACTTAGTTATTCCCCCTGCACCTTTGTAAATAGTTGAAAGTGATACCAGTTTGAAAAAGGAGAGGCCTCCACACTTGGTTTCATGGGATCTTCACATCTCAATGATTGCATGTTAGAAGCCGGCAACAAGGGAACCAGGCAACGTGTGCAATCCAAACAAAAAGAAAATGCTTTCCCTTCCCTTTTCTTTCCTTTTGTTTTTGCAGATGACTTCAACAGAGTGATTCTGTCCATGAAAAGAGGCCAAGAATACACTGACTACATCAACGCCTCCTTCATAGATGTAAGTGTGCCCTGATATATTGTCTGAAGACTCACCCGCAGTCTTCACATGAAATTCTTATATGTAGTAAGCATTTATTAAGCACGCACTGTATGCTCTGAGATGCTGTGGAGACAGAGGAAAAGGTGGTGCCAGGCACTGGTGGAACAGAGGAAAAGACAGCCCTCCTCCTCAGACAGTTTGCATTCTCCTGGGGAGAAACAATAAATAGATGCAAAGTACATCTCCAGTAATATTGGGGGAAGGGTTCATAATTAGTCAGCAGGCTTGTGACAGGAGGGAAGATAATCCCAGCTTTTGGGAACAGCCTGGAGTCAGTAAAGTATAGGGTCTGTTCAGAGATGGACATTATTCATCTTGGCTGAAAAACCTGAGGTAAATCTAGAAAGGATAGTTGGTGCCATAGCATGATGGGTCTTGAATGCCAAAAATGGGAGTTTGGGCAACACTGAACCACTCAAGGTTTTTGATCCAAGGAGTAACTTGGCCAAATCTTTCCCTAAGCCTGGGACGGATGCAAGAGGTGACTCAGTGGATAGAGTGCTGGCCCTGCAGACAGCAGGGCCTGAGTTTAAATCTGGCTTCAGACACTTACTAGCTGGGCAAGTCAATAATCCTAATTTGCCTCAAAAAAAAGACAAAATGTAAAATAGATAGTTTTGATTATATAAGATTTTAAAAAATTTTGCACAAACAAAACCAATGCAACCAAAATTATAAGGAAAGAAGAAAACTGAAAATTTTTTGCAACAAGTATCTCTGATAAAGGCCTCATTTCTCAAATATATAGAGAATTGAGTCAAATTCATAAAAATACAAGTCATTCCCCAATTGATAAATGGTCAAAGGATATGAACTGGCAGTTTTCAGACAAAGAAATTAAAGTTATCTATACTTATATGAAAAAAATGCTCTAAATCACTATTGATCAGAGAAATATAAATTAAAAAGTTCTGAGTTACCACTTCACACCTATTAGAGTGCTAATATGAGAAAAAAGGAAAAATCAAAGGGATGCCTATCAATGGCTAAACAAACTGTGGAATATGATTGTAATGGAATGTAATTGTACTATAAGAAATGACAAACATGATGATTTCAGAAAAACAGGAAATAACTTAGATGAGCTGATGCATAGTGAAGTGAGCAGAACCAGGAGAACATTGTATACAATAACAGCAACATTGTTTGATGAAGAACTGTGAATGACTTAGCTATTCTCAGCAATGCAACAATCCAAGACAATCCCAATGGACTAGTGATAAAGGAGACTATCTGTCTCCAGAGGGAAAAACTGGTATTGATTAAATACAGACAGAAGCAGACTATTTTTCACTGTCTTTATTTTTCTTTTGAGTCTTCTTGTACAAAATGATTAATATGGAAATATTTTGCATGATTACACCTGTATAACCTATAGCTGATTGCTTACAATCTCAGAGAGAAGGGAGAGGAGGGAGAGAGGTGTAGAATTTGGAACTCAAAACTTTAAATAAAAATGTTTTTAAAAATTGAGAAAAAGGAAGGAAGGAAGAAAGAAAAAGAAATGGGTTGGGAAAATGCCCTGATGTTTCAGAGATCTGAAGCAGATGCATCATTTTGTCTAAATGGGTAATGTTGCCCAGGTCACCTGGTAGGCCTGGGAAAGCATACTGTACCCCCTCCCTCCAGGTCCTGAAGGCACTCTGGAGTGACTCAGAATCCAAGTGTTGCCCTTCTCTTTAAAGGGGTATCGGCAGAAAGACTATTTCATTGCAACCCAAGGACCACTTCCTCACACGGTGGAAGACTTCTGGAGGATGGTGTGGGAGTGGAAGTGCCACACAATTGTGATGCTGACCGAGGTCCAAGAGAGGGAGCAGGTGAGGAGTAGTGACTTAGCCATCAGATCTCCCATGGAGGTCCTAGGCACCGGGATTTTATGTTAGAGAATGTTTTTGTCCTACTTGTTGTGTGACAACTTTCATTATCTTAGCTCCTCCTCCTTCCCCCCACCCAAACTGCCTTGTGATTATTTTGTACGTACCTATAAATGTACATATTGTATACATTCCTACCTTTAAAGAGTGAAAGCTCCTGAGGGCAGGGGTTTTTACCTGGCACAGTCAACACTTGGAGAAATGTGCTAAGGACCCAAAGTGCAAGGAAGGCATGGTCACCATGTGTATGGGAATAACAAAGTTTTTGGTGTTGGTGTTTGCCAGTATCACAGGCTGATGGGGAATGTTACTCCTTCCCATTACGTAGGATCATAAAAACATGGAGATTAATGTGTGGGCCCAGTTGCTATGTCACTACATGAATGGAATGAATTAAAAGTCTATGGAGCTGTTCTTGAAATTTTCTTAGAATTTGCAGGAAAATAATGACGGAAAGCCTTTGTTTTTATTTTGATCTCCTAGGAAAAATGCTTTCAATATTGGCCAGCAGATGGCTCTGTGACTCACGGAGAGATCACTATTGAAATAAAGAGTGACACCGTTTCAGAGGCCATCAGCGTACGGGATTTCTTGGTTACTTTTAATCAGGTATTGGATGCCATCATTTTACTTTTAACTCTCTGGAGGTGGAGGGCAAAAGTTACTGTTTGAAACTCAATGACTGGGTAGAGTTCCAGAAATGATGGATGTGTACTGGCTTTTTAGTTATTAAGCAGGAGCACTGCCCACAGTTATTCCTTCCTCCAGGGTATGGCAAGGGAAGCATGATGAGCCTGCCAAGACCTGGCTCCTAGTGGAGATCTCTGGCACAACATGCTGGTAACTTATCAGAAACATGGGGATCTCCGGGATCATCTGGAGAAGTTATCCAAAGGGGAATTGTAGAAAGCAGGACTTTCTGTGTTGGATGTGAACACTGCATATATTTAGGTTCCTAGTTTCATTTAGGTCAGTAAGATTCTCAGTCTGTTTACAAATGAGGAAATGGAGGCCCAGAGAGGGGAAGTGAGCTGAAATCTAATCAGTCACTGTCTTTTGTCTTCTTGCCAAGGGGCCAAAAGGCATCTCTGTTCTTTGCAGAGTGAGAGGAACAGGTAATCAGACCACTAAACCCAGGTTCATCTTTGAGTAACCTCCATCCCCCTCACTGGAAGTTTGTAACCTTTGGATCCCATGGACAAAGGCTTTCATGAAATAGATCTGGGCTGGGGAGTGACCCATCAGGAGAGTGGACCTTTTTAAGCAGATGCTTAATAAAGGCCTGTGGATTGGTTGCTGGATGGAGATCAGAACCTGAAAACAAAGTATTCAGATCAGTCTTCCTACCTGACTATGCTTAATGCTCCTGTACTGCACCTCAATCCCCCTAGGAAAAGAAGAGCAGGCTGGTCAGACAATTTCACTTTCATGGCTGGCCTGAGATCGGGATCCCCGCTGAAGGGAAAGGCATGATCGACCTCATTGCTGCTGTCCAAAAGCAGCAACAGCAGACAGGCAACCACCCCATCACGGTGCACTGCAGGTAAGGTTCCTGCTCCAACAGGCTCCTCGGTGAAGCTGTTAATTCTCCTGCTGTGACTATGGAGATCTTGTGATGTCAGATCTTGTGACCTGACAGTGAGCAGGTGCTTGCATTAAGCCCATGCTGGATGGGTACTGAAGTCCCTCCCTCTACACGGACCTCTCAGCATCTGTTTCCACCATGGTAAAATGGGAGCCCTGCTTACACTGTCATGGGGCATGATTTGGGGATAGCATCTTACAAGACTTTGAAGCAGGACAGAAATGTGAGCTATTATTAGGTGCAAACAAGGTGATTGAAGATTCTGACCCACTGGGAGCTAACAAAGAGAACCAGATGTGAGATGAGAAAACCTGTCTGCAGTCCTTGGGCTAACATTGCATCTGTTATTTCCCCTTTCAAAATGAGAGCTAATAATGATATCTCATATTGGCCTAGTGCCCCAAGGTTGGCAAAGCATTTGACAACCACGGTCTCATCTTATCCTCACCACAACCGTAGGACGGAGGTGTTATTCTTATCCCCGTCCCCGTGGCAGAGATGAGGAAACTGAGGCAAGCAGAAGGTTAGGTGACTTTACCCAAACAGTAAGCATCTTGAGGTTGGATTTGAACTCGGGTCTTCCTAACTCCAGCCTCAGCGGTTTATCCACTGTATCACGTGGTCTCTTCAAGCTGTCTGTAGGACTTCGGACAAGCTACTTCTCTTTGGGCCTCAGTTTCCAAAAGACCCGTCTCTGGTCTTGTATCTGAGTGTATTAGACTGGCTTGTCCGCGAAGGGCTGCGGTCCAGTCCCGTGGCGGGCCTCCAGAAGCAGCCTCGTCTGGTGGAAGTCCCTCTGCCTGCTAGGCTTCTGCTTCCTCCTCGGAAAGATGGAAAGGGTGGAGATTAAAAGGCTCCTGAGGCCCCTCGGGCTCTAAGTCAGTGCACATTTTACTTTCTGTTTGCTAGCTGTTGTTTCTAATCGGATCCAGAAATCTCCAACCGACTTCACTTCCTTCCTCACCGAGTCTGTCTGGTTCTCCTCGGTGTCGCTGTGAAACCCACAGGGTTATTCTGGTCTATTTCTTTGAAAAGGACAGGCCCAACTGCCGTTCCCAGAATGGCCACTAGGTGGAGCACAAACTCGAGTCATTTATTGTTCAACCCCTCTTTCAGCTACTTTTGTAATAAGATGCAAATAAGAGATTTGGGGAGGAGCCAAATTGTAGGAAGCCACAGAGGGCACACTAAACTAAGGACAGCAAAGATGCCCCCTCCTCTGAATTCACCCTCTGTTCTAGGTGCCATTGCATTCCAGTTTGGTGGGAAGGCTGGAGTCTGGTCAAGCCCACACATACTTGAGGTGGCTCTGGCCGCCCCGGTGATGGGGGCTGGTGACAACGGTCACCTGCCTTTGATTCACATCTTTTATTTCCTTCACACCCCAGTCCGGCACCAGCTTCCATGGGAAGTCTTTCCTGATTTCTTCCCTTATTACCTTGTAGCTTCTGTGTCTACTTAAATCGTCATTAGTCCTTACTAGGTGGTAGGCTCGGAGTTCAGGGCTGAATACATACACAGCAAGACAGATGGTCCCTGCATTTACATTCTGATGCTAAAGGGAAGCTAAAAAGGAGGCAGAGGGCAGAGGTACCCACATGGGAGCCTGATAGAGAAAGGCCAGCTAGAGGCAGGTGTGCAGCCTGAAGAGGATAGAAGCTAATTAATTATTAATTCATTAGTTAGGGCAGAAACTCTTGTTTTTGTCATTGATGGTGCATGGAAGGCCTGAAATAAATGCTGGAGTTTTCTTTTTTTATTGAAATTTTTCTCAGTTAACAAAAATTGATTTTCTCTCATTCCCATCCCTTCCAGGTTAAAAAAGAAAAACAAAATCCTTATAACAAATATCCATAGTCAAGTAAAACAAATTCTCCTATCAATAAATGCTTGTTGATTGTTGATTAAGTATGATCGAGCTTGGTTCAGTTCAAACAGACCCTTGAAGGGCGGGGAGCAGCGTGTTTTCTGCAGAACTTTTTGCCTTCCTTTTCTTCCCGAGTCCTTTGTAATATCCAGCAATGCCTCCTTCAAGTAACATCTAACTGTTCATAATGTGCAAACACTAACAAGGCTGAGAGACGGACACAGATGAGTCAGGTCGCTCCTAGTCCACGTTTTGAGGATAAGGGTCTAGCCTGGGTTTGCCAGAGAATGGCGGGCTATTAAGTACCTGAGCTCTTCATAGAAATAGGAGGCAGAAGACCACGGTCACCCTGACCATTCCCAGCCCTCTGAGGGGAGCCTGAGAAGGAATGGATGCTCTGTCACTGTCCAAACCTGTCCAGAGCTTGGGCAAGTGCAGGAATGCCATCCTTACCCTCGTTGGCTTTCCAGTCTTGAGCATCACTTCTAGATGCTGTCTGGGATGCCTTTTCAGACGAGCTCTGGAGGCTCGGGGATCCCTCTTCACGTCCTTTTCTTCCCAACAGCGCCGGAGCGGGGCGGACAGGTACGTTCATAGCGCTCAGCAACATCCTGGAACGAGTCAAAGCCGAAGGCCTCCTGGACGTCTTTCAGGCGGTGAAGAGCCTTCGACTGCAGCGGCCGCATATGGTGCAAACCTTGGTAGGTACGGGGTCCCCCAAGCGGGCTGAGCATGGGGCGTAGAGACGTTTGCACACACGAAGTGCATTTGGCTCAGCGGATAGCGCGGGCTGGAAGCCGCCCGACCGCCTCTCCCACACCACTGCCTTCTGAAGGGCAGTCCTGGCTCATCCCAAGACTTTTGTCATCAAGGCGTAAGTGCAGGCTGTGAGCAAGATACTCAACAGGGTGGTGGAGGACCGAACAAATAGGCCCTGCCCTCAAGGAGCTCTTCTTCTACTGGGGGAGGGGGAGGAAAGTACAGGCACACAAAGACCTAAATAAATACTAAGACACGAGATCACCAAAGACTGGAGGAATTAGGAAAGGTTTTCCAAAGGGAGTGGCCCTGGGTTTTGAAGGAAGGGGGCGGAACTAGGAGAGGAGGGAGGACAGCTACTTCCTCACCCGACCCTTTTAGATGCATTGTTTAGACTAGGGAGAAAGTAAAAAGGCTTTGTTTTGTTTTGGAGTTGAGAAATGGAGGCAATGAAAGGCCAACACTGGCACTGTCTAGAGAAAAGGTGAAGGGTTTTCTGGAAGAGGTGCCTTCTCTTCCCCTGACTCAGAAGCAGTCCGGTTTCAAGCAGTAGATACGCTGTTGGAAGTTTGCCAGGACAACCTGTTTTGTCCAGGTCTTTTTTCGGTGGTTTTCCCAAATAAACGCTGCGGCGATCTTCTCTCCCCACGACCACTGGCCTCCCCTCCAGGCGCTCCCTTAGCCCAGGCATCTACTTTGGTGTATTTACCATAGCGCCTCCTGAAACCCTTTGTCCCAGCCCCGAGGGTCTCTTAGGCTCGATAACATCGATCCTGGCTGGAATTTAGCACTTGCTGGGAAGACAGAAGCCTCAGAATGGCTCGTTGATTGACTGCTGACCAACCTGAAAAACAAGTACGAAGTGCATCTTTACACACCACGTGTTTGAAGCCGTTGGGTCAAACCTTCAAGTGCATCTACTAAGGCTCTTTCTCGTTTGTATTTTAGGAATTATAAACATTTTCAAACTTAATTATGCAAGGCTTTTTTTTTTGACATTCCTAAAATTTGCTAATCTAGCCTGCAACCAGACACTGGTATTTTCAACCTGAATTACTTTCAAAATAACAAACCATGACTGAAAGGACAGAAATAGGTCCAAATTTTTAGGCAAGTTGGCCCAATATTATATGCTGGGGAAAGCTGCTAATCATGGAGAATCAACTAACTGTTTTTCTCCTTTTTTTCCCCAGGAACAATATGAATTCTGCTATAAAGTGGTACAAGATTTCATCGATATATTTTCTGATTATGCTAACTTCAAATGAAGATTCCTGCCTTAAAATGTTTTTTTTAATTTAATGGTCAGTACAAATGTTTGTAAATCTTGTTAATTTATTTCATAGTTGACATTAATATTGTTTCTAATTTCTGTGTATATATTTTGTTACACTTTAAATATCACCTGCTCTAAAACATAGACATTAAACCTAATATCATTTTTTTAAAATTGGCATAACGTATTAAGTAAAATCATGTTCTACCACACATGTATATATTGCACTGCCAATGGCAGTAGTATTTTCTCTTGTCAATAGCTTAATAATGCATTTCATTTCAAAGGCTGAGCATCTCAGAATTTTGTACAGCCACCACTGGAGCTCAAAAGATGAATGATATATCACATGCTTAGTTCTGGTGCCGAAACAGCCCTTCCATTGTTGATCAAACAGTTCAGGGTTCTCCAAGCACCACCAAGCATGCTTGGCTACCTTTGCTTTTGAGAATCGTGGGCATCCCCCATTCCCTAACCCCTCCAAGTTTGGTTCAGAGTCTAAATAGAGGGTTTTTAAATTTTCTATTTTAATCTACGTATTTAATTTTATTCTTAAAAATTATACCATTTTAAAGTCTGGATGCAGGTCTAAAATATGGAATAATAATTTTATATACATACATATACATATGCATGCATATATGTATGTATGTGTGTGTATATGTTTTGGTGAGGGCTGTCTCCAGAGGGCCCCCAGCTCCATACCTTCTGGATGGGCCCCAGGAGCACCCACCTTGCCTCTTAAGGAGCAAGTCAAAAACTCTAATAGTCAGACCACCTAGATTATTCAAACCTGCCTCCAATTCAGTAACACCAGAGGTTACTCAAGTTTGACTTGGCTCAAGCTCTGCCGAAGACATATTTGATGTCTCTGAATGATATCAAAAGCAGCCTCTCTCCAACTCCCATCTGGAAATACCCCATGAGCCCCACTCCCAAGCATCTTCCAGCTTTTCCCAAAGAGCCAGAAAGTCTTCAAAGCAGAGTGCTTAAGTGGAGGCATCCAGAGAAAAAGAAGTAACTCGCCTTTAGATTCTCTGGAAAATAGTGTGAAAACTTGTCCTGTTTTAGTAAAGAACTGTAATTCTTTATTTTAAAACACTTTTAAAGTCTATCTAGATTTGTATGATCTTTTTAAAAGTATCTCTTAAGGTTAAAAAGAGATGAGGAAATCCTCTGGCAAAAGTAGTTTGTTTGGGGATTGTAATACCACTGAAACCTTATGTACAGGAGGGAGATTGATCCCATTACAGAACAGAACTGATATAGGGGTAAAGGAAGGGATAAAAGGAAAAAAGGGTAAATGCCTGATTAATTAAAGGATCCTTAGAGATATATGAGCACAAAAACAAAACCCATTTGTTCTAACTTATTGCAACCACTGGATCCAGTTGATGATTTTTTTGTCTTTAATTACAAATAGAAAAGTCTCATTAAGACTTTTAGAAGTTAGCTGATTGTAGCCACTGAGCACTGTTGTGATGCGACAGGACTATCCTTGCCTATGCAGGATGAGTTTGGAGACTTGAAATTGCTCGAGTTAGTCTTGTGCCAGTCAGGCTCCAGCACAAGTTCCACCTAGTTTGGGAGGAGATAGGGTCCCCAGCTGGAGGGATCCATAGTACACTGTGACCCTGCCTCGTCATGCCCATGGGCTGCCTGATACAGCTCTTCCTGTCTCTATTTGTAGTAACAACACTAAGTGTCTCTGATGACAGGGGAAGACATGTCCCAAGGGATGGCAAGGATGTAAGAGGCTATCAATTGTTAAAATGCCAACTGCCAAAGGTCTTTGTTTGACTAAAGAAGAAGAAAGTGAAAGGCTGAAAATCTTCTGCACTGATTTGGGAGTCTTGGGAGCCTGAGTTTTTAAAGCCAGGAACCCTAGAGATCCTCTCCTCCAGCCCTGTCATTTATTTTTAGATGGAGACTGAAGGTCTGAGAAGTTAGAAATTGCCTGAGGTCATGAAAGTACTAAGTAGCAGCCTCATTTGAATCCATGTCCTCGATCTGCAAATCCAGTGTTTGTGCTTGTTTAACAACATTGATGTCTTTGAGTATCTTCATTGCAAAGTCAAGTGTCATGGTCTGGGTTTTGGTTTGGTTATTTTCATCTTAAGTTGATCCTGGTTATTTGCTTGGATCCTGGATTCTTGAGCAGCCATTACCTGATCAGAGATGACATCTCCATTCAGGAAATAATGTAATGGCAGGAATTAGACTCCTTGATGGAAAACTGAAGGGGGACTTCAGAGGCAGCTAGAACTGCCGTCTCATTTTACAAATGAGGAAACTGAGGCCTAAGGAGGGGAAGTAACTTGGCCAAGATGGTGCAGGAGATTGAACTCAGGTCCTCTGACCCCATATTCAGTTCTTCTCAAGGGCAGTTCTAAGGAAAATAGACCCAGCACTCCCTCCTTACACCATTTTTAGACACTGGTCCCAGTCTAACATTGTGTGATCTCCACACTCTCTTACTTATCTCTAGCTCTAGATGGGAAGTTGATTATCCCACTACTTCCTTTCTTCACATCAACCTATTAAATTAATTAAAACTTTCCATAGCAGAAATGGTCCAGAATCCCTTGCCCCCTTTTAGAAGAACCTGACAGACCCAGAGCTCTGGGCTTTGACTTCTTCTTCCCCTGGGGGTGTTCCCAACATTGATGGCACCCATGCCTCCTTTGCCCAACAGAAGACCCTTGTTTGTCATTTCTCCATCAACATTTGTCACTGCTACGTTTGATGACCCTAAAATAGCCCAGAAGAGAATGATCTGGCAAAACATTTTCTCCATGCGAAGCTTAGACTTTAGTCAAATAAAGCCAGCCTCCTTCTCCAACCAGCCTCCTGCAGAACAAGTGACTCTTCTTTTCTAGTTTCTTCTGTTGCATGTAACTATTGAAATGCCAAATAACGATGAGAAGGTCCCTTCTGATCTGTATGCTTGATTGGTCACCGTGTGACCGCCTGAACTGTTTCTTCTCCTGTGTTACATTAATGAAGAATGCTTTCAAAAGGTATTTTTATGTGTTTTTAAGGACTTTTCAAAATGAGCCTGACACTTGTGTTTCAGCATTTTGAAACATTTCCATGTTACCTTTTCTTAAAAATGTAAGATTATGGATACTTTTTTTGTTTAACTAAATTGTATTTAATTTATGCACAATCTTTATAATATATGTATGTATGATACAGTCTCAGCGATCATGCCTTCTTTTATTTCACTTATAATTTGATCTGGCCCTGTTTATCACACAGTGAATGTTGCTGAATTCTTTGTATATGCAGATTGCAAGATCTAATACATTCCAAGGGAAGGATCAATCTTCTCTTGCATTTTCAGCTTGCATTTTGGTCTTTAAATCTCTTAATTTCATACCCATACTGTGCATACATCTAGACTAGGAATTCATCAGTAATTGAAAATTCATTATGTAGATAAGTTATTTTGTAGTTTGTTTTTTTTTTTTTAAAGAGTCTACTCACTCCAGGACTGGGAGCCTCTCACTAGTAGACCAGAGCTGGAGTCCAGCTGGATTTCATGATGGACCAAGGGGCATGTCCCCTTTAAAGAGAAGGTATCCTGCTGGTCCCTGGACCTCTGGAGGCCTCATCCTGGCTGCCTTATTCATAACAGGACTATGAGCCGTGACTAAGCAGGAAGTTCCCTCTCCCACTCGTAGCTGTGGGTCTGAGATAGCCATTATTGTATGGGCTGTCTCATCAAAGAGCATGCAGCATACACACCCAGGAAGGAAATGCCTGACTGCAGAAATGCTGCCATGAAAGAAAAGCCCTCAATCAGCCCAACAAATGCCCCCCAGGTCCAATCTGCCTTTATAAAATAATTAATTTTTTTAACCACATTGCTTCTTTCGCAGTGAGAAATCTCTATGCTCAATGCTGGGTGAATCCTTTCTGCCTCCCCTCTTGATCCCCTGGCCACTAGCACTGGGGACAATGAAGACTAACCTAGAGCTTAGCAGGTCTGGGCCACATTGGGGAGGTAGGGGCAGAACTGGCCACCTTTGTCCAACTTTCATGTAGTCACATGGTAGGGGCTGCTCCCTTACAACCAAATAGTATCTGTTCACTCTCCCATCCTGCAGAGAACAAGGTTTGTTATTTCCTTAACTGGATGGAGATCAATTTTACAAGAGACTATCCATAACTGCGGTATTATCCTATATTTTTAGCACCACATTGGGAAGAACACTTCTGTTTTGTTGGATTGGATGGAGGGCAGTATTTTTGTCACCCTAGGATGGGCCTCAAATAAGAAAAGCCCTTGGGCTCCGATGATCTCCAGGCTATGATGATCTCTTAGAAGTGGTTTTTATAATTGGACAAATCAGAAGAGAATGTCTCTAGTATTGGAAAACACCAGTATGTCCTTAAAGCCCATGAGTAAAACTGTCTGCACCTCAGCCAGTAGAGACACTCAGTGAATCTCTGACCCCCATTTGGCCCACATTTAGAATTCAGGGTCAGAAGCTCTCACAATACTGCTTCTTCCCTCCCAGACCCTGCCACATGCGCCTCCCCTCCACCATCCCAGGCACCATCACCAGGAAATGTGACCTTTCTTGGACCATAAGACCTTAGGAGGCCACAGAAGAGATCTTTGGAGCATAATTATGCCTATAGGCAGTCTCTAGTATGGAAACCCAGAAACCCAGATAGGGAGAGAACAGCCTCCTTTCAAGAAAAATATCTAACATAGGGTCCTGATCTCTTTTTTGTGTCCTGGCTCCTCTCGGTCTTCTGGTGGAGTATCTTCTCAAAATCATATTTTCCAAGATATAAAATAAAGTACCAAGGCTTACCAAGAAAACCAGTGATAGTGACATACAATTACCAGCTGAGTCCCCCAACCCCATGAAGAACCCGTGGTTGGGACTAAAAATTGAGTGAATGGCACATCTGCTAATGCCCTCCTCAGGGTCTCCTCCTCCTTTCAGTGAAATAGCTTGACCTGTCTGCACGGGTGAGCCAGACTGGAGTCTGGAGTCTGGAACCAGTCACTGGAACTGACTCCCCTAGACCCACACTTCACACCAGGCCCACCTTTACTCCTTCATTCCTCATGTTTCAGCCTCTGCCAACCCTCTTTGTCCCCACAGAGGTCAAATGCAATTGTTTTGTGGGAACTCTCAGAACAGTCCCTGACCTAGATTCATTTGTATTCCTGGGGGCTACAGGGTCAGGAACACCTAATGACTAAATTCAGACATCATGGGGAGCAGGATTCACCAAGAGAATGCCTCTGAGTTCAAATCCAACTTCTCATAAAGTTCCAACTTGTAGCAGGCCCTAGACAAATGCCTGTGGTCTTGGACTGCTTTGAAACTATTTTAAATAATCTTTTTCTAACACGTTTTGAGGACAAATCGAGAGATTTTGGCAAACAGAAGGGGTCTCATTCTTTCAGCCGGTAATAGTCACCTGCATCATCAAACAGGTGGACACCTGCTCCTTTTCCTTCTCCCAATGAGATTTAGTTTGGGAGCTGAGTCACAGATGGAATTCTGGGGAGTAGAATCCTGAATTCTGTAGGCCAAAGAGCTTACAAGTGGTCCCTGTACAAGAGCATTGTAGGTGTCACTTCCCAGGGATAATTCACTTCAGCCCTGAAAAAAATACCCAATTTATACTTAAGAGAAACTTTAGGGCAGACAGAACAATGCGTACCAGATATGTGTGGACCCTCCTCTCTCCCATGCAATGTTTTAACAAAGCTCCCATAAGGGGAAAACTGCCCACCACCTTCTGGATGAAATAGGGCTGGCTTTCCATTTGTATGAAATCTATGGAGGTAGGCGAGGGGGTTGGGGAAGGGCCAAGGTAACAGGATCTGATGGGTTTGCAAAGCAAGGTCCACACCTCTCATTTGAAACTTACAACAACATTGGGTGATAGATACTCCTCTTTTTGTTACAATCACTTTACCAATAAAAAAACCTGATACTCTCTCATTTGAAACTTACAACAACATTGGGTGATAGATACTCCTCTTTTTGTTACAATCACTTTACCAATAAAAAAACCTGATACTCAAAGAAATGAATCTTGCCTGTGATCACAGAGTTGATGATTGTCAAAGGTGGGATTTGAACCAACATCTTTGTGGTTCCATATCTGCCTCCACACTATCCTCCCACCTTACCCAAACACTGAGGTTAAAAATGTTCCCAATTGAATAGGTGGGGGCCTTCCTCTGCATATTGGAAACCCTTAGGCAGCCTTCTAGCTGATCACCAGCAAGACTTCACTCAGCACAAACCTGGCACATTGAAAAATACTAATTGAATTAAATAGAATTGACAGGTGGTTGTTGTGTTTGTCCTTTATTCTTGAAGATGACCATGAATGACATCAAGATGATTACATGACTTGCAGCTGACTTTGATTTGAGTGAAAGAGGGCTATGAAAGATCACCAACCTCATTTTCTTCTCCTGAGCCATCTGGATTCAGTGGCCTGATATTCATCAGGACAACTGGAGATAGCCCAGCATGCAATGTGAGATCCTGACCCTTTCAGGCTATGCCACTATTGAAACATGAAGTCCATTGGCTGTTTGAAAGGATAATTAGGCAGCCAATGCTGCTCCATCATTGTAGCCCCAAGGTCACTAGAAAAGAATGCAAACAACTGCAGTTTCATCCCACTTCTCCCTAAAGATATATTCACTAATGATTCTCCCCTAATTCACATTTAATTGATAAATAATTCATTAGTGATAATTAATGAGTCCCTGGTTGGCTGCCCAATCAACCCAGGTGTTTCCTTCTTTGAACCCATAGCCTTATGTTCTTCCAACTCCTTTCTTGGAGAAGATGCTGCCAGGTGACCATAACTATGGCCAGGTAAGCCAGCAACAGCAAAACCTACCCCCTGAAATCTTGATGATTCCTCATGCTAGCACCCAGTTTTTTTCAAAATCCTTTTTGAGCTCTTCTATGGCCTGAGACCATTGCATATTTATTTTGGAGATTTTGAATGCAGAAGCCTTGACTTCCTCTGATAGTATGCATATATCTTCCTCATCTGAAAAGAATACCTGTTCACCAAGAAAGTAACCTTCTATAGTCTTATTTTTTCTCCCTCTTTTGGGCATCTTCCCAGCCAGTTATTTGACTTTTGAGTCCTTTGTCAAGAGGAAGGTATATTTTGGGGACCTGTAAGTTCTCAGTTCTCAATTCCTCCAAGGTGGAATAGTCAAGGGAGAGGCCTGCACACTGTTCTGGGAGCAACGAAAAACTTTTCTGCCTAGAATCTAAGAGTAGAATTCCCTCAGCCACACCAGCACTCCTCCTCACCCCAGGGCTGTGCTCAGGACTGAGATTCAGATCAGTGGCTCAATTCCCCCAGGGGCTTTAGGGGGTGGGTTCAAAGGGCAGAGCTGCCACTCAGGGTTGAGATTCAGATCAACTGCTCAATTCCCCCAGGGGCCCTGGGCGGAGGGGTCCAAAAATGGATATGATCACTGCAGTAGCTGCTTCCTGAGATCCAGACCACGTTCCCCTCTCCTGGGTGAAGGAGTCCTCCTATTCATGCCACACCATGCAATCCATGCTGAGCTGCATTCTGCTCTGTGCCTGGTGCAATAGACCCTTTCTGTTGGCCTTCCAGGTTGTAGTGGGCTGGAAATCTCATTTACCCTGTCATTTTGTGGCTTGTGCTGCTCTTGAATTTGTTTAGAGTCATTTTTTACAGGTATTTTATGGGCTGTGGGAGGAGAGCTCCTAAAGGTGTGTTCTTCTACTCCGCCATCTTGGCTCCCCACTCAATTTTTTTTTTTACCAACCAAGATGTAATCTTGCCCTTTCTGGAGCAAGAGTGACCTTATGTTTTCTATTGTACTTTGATAAAAGGATTCCAGGGAATGGCAACTATAATAATAGGATATAGAGGTATATACATATATATGTATATAAATAATATATTAACATATAATATCATTATGTTAAAGTGAATATAATGATACATTAATAATAATTCATTATTATATATTTCTTTAACCTTTGCAAAACATTTTACATATGATCTCCTTTGATTCTCACAACAACGCTAGGAGGCAGATGCTATTCTGAGGCCTATTTTATAGTTGAGGAATTTGAGTAGACAGAGATTAAGTGACTTGCTCAGGTCACTCAGCTGGTATCTGAGGTCAGATATGAACTCAGATCTTCTTGACTCCAAGTCCAATATTATGTTTCACCTAATTCCTTCAACAAAGCAGCACATGTCCTAAACCCATATTCTATGGTTAATAATTAAATTATTCCTCACCAACTCCTACCCCCATCATGAATGATGACCATCAAAATCAGGAAATTCATGGCAGAGACTTCCTCAATAGCCTTAGATATCCCTCCTCTAGGAATAATGACATCCACGGTGCTGAAGCCTAAAATTCAAGAAAAAGTGACCAAGTTGCACCAAAGAGCTGCAAATGTTATTTTTGCCTTTGGATTCAGAAGCCATTTTGTTAACAGTCAGCCAACAGGCCTGGCATGACTGAAGACAAGCCAAAGAGAAGACCTGCTGGGCATGGCCATGAGGAGAAAAAAAATCTATCCTTGAGAAAGCAGAAAAGGCAATGCCAGACTAGAATGAAGCTGGGGGGCTACAAAAGCAAACACTGGTGCTGGCAAAAAGTGAGTGGGAGACCAAATCACAAAAAGGTAGAGAGACGCTTTAGTGAGTTCTATCTATATAGAAAGTTTTTCAGAACTTAAGTAAACTTTGCATTAAAAAAAAAACTTTTAAAAAAGCACTAGAGAAGGAAGGCAATGGACAAGAGTTCAAGGACCTCTTCCCCATCCCAAGAAGGACCTTGGTAAAACAAACGAGCTCAGAGGGTGTGACCATCACGTGACTGTGTGGTTGTGGTTGTCCAGATGCTAAGGAAGAGAGCTCTTATCCTGGGTCAGCCCTCTATAAAAGCAACCAACGAGACTGATAAAGAACTAGGGATTCCCTTAGTAGAGAGTGTGGAGAGCAGAAAAACTCGATAGTGACCTGCCCTGTTTGGGATGTTCATCTTTTTTCTGTGGCCTAAAGACCGAGTTACTTAGTTGAAAGTGGGGTGAGTCACCCTCCTAAAAGAGACTATCAAGTAATTTGAGAAGTATTTGCCACTTCCCAGGTTTTCATGGGAATGAAAAGACTTTCATGTAAAAGACTGGAAGAGGGATTTAAATATGTAAAGAAAGAAAAGAAGGAACATGAAAAGGCAAAAGAGATTCTTAAGGTTGGAGGATAGAAAAAATGATGCATAGGAAGGAAAACAGAGAAGAACCAGCAAACCCTTGGATTTAAGAATTAAATCTGAGGCTCTTTCTGAAGAGGAAGGAGGTTGGGGTCAGTCCACCAAAGAAATACCACCTCCTTGTTTGCAAACGAATGAATATTCATCAGTGTCATCACATACAAAACCATAGTCTTCAGGTCTCAGAGTAAGAAGAAGAGGTGGGATGGGGGTGACTGAGGCAACTCTAGAATGATCTGATCCTAATAATGAGATCTACTGCCTCTGAGGGACATGTATCTGAGACATACCAGAAAACCTCCCAAGATAATCAAATCCATCTCCACATCCACAACAATGCATGTGGCCAGGGCTCCAGGAAGCACTTATGGTGATCAGAAAGCATCAATAAGAGACAGAAAGCCTTGACTTTTATGTCTCTGCTTATTGAAGGTAAGGGTTGCCCCTCTCTGAGCTAGGTTCTGTGCTAGGTGTGAGGGATCCGATGACTTTATTCTTAAGGATCCTATGTTCTTGAGGGGAAAGAGAAACAGAAGAGGAGGTAGATTGGGGCTGGAAACAGCTAGTGAAGAGGATGAAGTCAGAGAATGGGAATTGGACTTTTGGCTTATGGCTCAAAATACAAGGATGATGGTTACTGGGGCACAGGGAACTGGGCTAGTGGGAATGTATGTGTGTGGAGCATTGCCAATCTCTCTGCAAAGACTTTGTTTTTGTACTAATTCCTTTCAATTAACCAGTATATAATACATATTTTTCTTTTATGACTTCTTTATTCCTTCCTCTCAACTAGCCAACATTCATATACTCATCAAATCAGATACCACAGAGTAGGTAGAATGGAAGGATAGTAGCAAATAGCTCCAGAAATTCACAGTGAATAAAATATAAGAAAAGAGCTGACAATGAAACTCAAGGCTTCAGAATACAATACCAAAAATGACCATGGTCTTAGTTAGGAATGTTTGGGAGACAATGCAGTGGGAAAGATGGTCAATTTGAAGTCACATCTGGGTTCAAATCTAAGTCTCTCATCTTCCTCCTTGGGTGACCTTAGGCAAATGATTGCCCTTCCCTCCACCACTCAGTTGCAGCATCAATACAACAAAAGCACGTGCCTGGATGACCTTGATGCCTCTCAATGTATGAAGATATATTAACATAAAGGGAAAAAATAACATCATAGGTATCATTGATACTTGGTGGGATGAGGCCTATTGATGTGATATATCTATGGAATTTCCAATGCTGGAGAAAACAAGGAGGGAAGATTCATTTTTAGATCTTATTTTCACCAGTGAGGATGAACTGGTTGCAAGGCAAGAATCCTGGGGAGAAGTGATCATCCCATCTTAGATCCTATGCTAAAGGAGAACAAAGACAGAGATAGTCCCAGAGACAGTCTAGATTTGGGGAGAACAGACTACAGAGGGTTCAGAGAAAGGACTGGAAATCATCCATGCATGTACTAAAATTCTACAGCAAGTCAACCAAGGAGAGATGGGATGCTCTAGGGGCTGAGAAACAGTTCTGACAAATTATGTGAAGAAGACAAGGATGAGCCCAGGGCTGTAAGGGGGTGTGTGTGTATGCTTGACTCTGTAGGAGAAGAATCCCAGAATGCCAGCAACTGGTTCTCAAACCCCTCCTAACTCTGTAGGATTACTTTCTGAAAGCTGTAGCATCACTAAGATCCAAAGAGACAGCCACAGTTTTCAAGACTCTTTGTGACCTTTTCTCTGCAATAAGCCTCAATAGAATCTGATCTGTTTCTAGAGACAAACCTCAAACCACTTCTATTTCTCAATGCTATGTCACTGACTTATTTATATCACTAGCCTTTGACTGCTCCCCCAAACCCATCCAGGATGACTGGGCAGTGGGAAAAGCCATAATCATGAGAGGACTCTACCTTGTTCTCAAAACCCACCTAAGATGGCCAGGAGGGAAGGATACCCTCACCAAAGGCTTTGATCCCCTTGTTGCTTGACTATTCACAGAGTTCAAATGAGAAGGGAGTCAACAGTTGCATTTCTTTGGACGAAAGGGAGTCCTCCAAGCCTCAAGCTTCATGCTGCTCCTATGTCCTGCAGTCTGTCCCCCCTCCTCAAGTTGCCATCTTAATGAATTAATGAACCTAAAGACTGCTGGGTTTTCCCAGTCATCTTGAAGCTTTTATGTGTCTTCTCCCCCAGTTGGAGTGTGAGCTCCCCAAGAACAAAGAGGAACCCTCTGGCTCTTCCTGTTGATTATTAGGGGGCTGGAACCTGTTCCACACTTAATACTGTCTTTTCATTTCTGCCTTTTAAGACTCATTCCTAATGTGATGAGGTTCCACTCTCATGATAAGCTGTTCTAATATCTTTGTTCTGGGTCTTGGGAAAGATGTACTGATATGCTAACTTTTAATGGGAATACAGAAGGCACCTTACGGATGTGTTATTATTTCATGTTCTTTCTTCACACTAGCTCTTCTGTATTTGACCAATTCTCTAATAGAGTATGATCTCATTTTAGGGCATCGTTTAAAAATATCAAGGAATTCCACACAACAATTTCTCTAGATAGCTCAAGATTATCCCTTTAAACATTAAACCTTAAAAAAATCTCATATGGATAGATGTCCTTCTGAAATGCCTCCATCCCTTCCCTGTCTTAATAACAGCTCACGTTTTTGATAGAGATCTAGGAGCACAGAGTGCTTTGTGAATATTATTTCATTAACTTGTTACAATAACCCTATGAAGCAGGTGCTATGATTATCACCTCCATTTTACAGAAAAGGAAACTGAGGCTAGTGAGGTTAAGTGAATCACACAGGCTCACTGAGCTAGGAAGCATCCCAGTAATATTTGAACCCAGGACTCCATGTCTAACACTCTGTACACTTTGCTAGGCTGCCTTTCATCTATCTCATCAAACATTGTATATGGAAATGAATTTAGTGTTTTCCTAATAACTCACTCAATCCAATAAACACTTGGCAAATGTCTACCAAAGTAAAAATAGTGGTATGGAAATTTATTGCTGCATATTTTGTATTCTCTATCATGTTTTTCTGTGCACATAGCAATGCTTTTTTTCCTTTTCTTATTTTGTATTATTTTAGTTTCAGTATTTAAGTTTCTCTTTTCTTATCTTGTATTTAAGTTTAAAGTAAAAAATTTACCAAACAAATGTCACACCCCTCCAGGAAGGGAGCTTATGCTGGGACATTCTGGGACCCAAAGTCAAGTGTATTAGCAACATTTGAGAAAGGGGGCTGTATGACACAATCAGCGGTGAAAGGGAGGCCTCTGCACTTAGCCTTCCAGAAAGAGGGAGATTCTGAAAGCAGGAAATGAAGAGGGAGAGGCATGCTGGGTGTGAGGGAGGCTGATATTAGCCCAGGTAGCAGTCCTTAGGAGGTGGGGGGAGGGGTGGTGTCAGTTATCACAGTCTGCCGTAACACAATGATGTTCTCACAGGCTGGGGAGATAGGTAAGGCTGCTTCAGATCCCCTTCTAATGCTATGTATGAATTTCAGATTGTTTTTTCTAATCTCTTTTCAAGTTTGCTTATCAGTTTTCGCTTTTCCATATTGATGGTGGGCTTAAGCCCCCTCCCATAATTTGCAACTTCTAATCTGCTTTGAGCCAGAAAATCAGATAACCACAATTATTACAACTGAATATCAAATGGAATAATAAGTTTGGATAATAAGAAGGGACCATATCTTTACCAATGAGGCTGCCGAGCCCAGGTGATAAGTGACTGTCAGGGCCACAAGGTGTTATCCAAGACCTCTGATTGTATGTCTCCCCCAGTATCTTCAGGTTGCCATACCTGAGGACAATGGCTTTGTGACAGTCACTTGGCCCCCTTTGGGACTCTTTCTTCCAACTCCCAGGCTTCTGACTGTGCCTTAGAGTCAAAAATCAAGGTGAAAAAATAAAGGTTACTCAAAAGAAAATTCTAGAAAGTGAACAAAAGCTAAATTAAAATATATTTGTTATATGTTATATAAATATAATAAATTTATTCTGTATTATAAATAATTTAGATAAATAAATTAATTAAATACAAGAGTTATACTTGGCCAATTCTCAAGTATGAGCCTCCTCTCTGGGGCTGAATGGAGGTCAAGGGATTGGGAGATTCATTTTTAGCCCTGAAGCAGCAGGCAACATTCATTCATCCAGCGAGAAGGACATTGAAGAAAGAGCTGTGAGCATCTGCTTTGCCTTCAGACCCTAGACTCTTCTGCTGAACTTGGAGATGAAGCCTTCCGTCTGTGTCGCCTCTGTTTTAGGACAGAAACTCCCTGGAATTGGATATAGTTTGACTTTTCTATGTGTATCCTCAGCTCCTGGCACATTGTTCTGCACACAGCAAGCACTTAGGAAACGCCTTGTTTCATTCGCTATTCACTCACTCATTCATTCAGAAAGCACGTATGGAGCATCTACTATATGTCAGAAATTATGCCGAAGTTGCTAAGGACACACAGACAAGAAGCAAGACAGTTCCTGGCCTTGAGCAGCTTACTTTCTGTGGGGGAAAAAAAACACACAAACACAAAAAAAGGCCAATCCAAATGATACAGCAAAGGGATAACCAAGGCCTTTCTCTGGACGGGCCTGGCCATAGGGAAGAAAGGCTTAGCTATCTATAGGAGGTGATGTTTGAGGAAGGCTTTCAAAGATGCCGGGGATTCCAAAAGGTGAGGGTGAGGAGGGAAGACAGGTCAGGCTGGGGAGACAGCCTAGGTGCAAAGGTGCAGAGACCAGAAATGAAATATCATGCTGGTGAAATAAATGATCAGCAGCAGTTCGTCCGGCTGGTATTGAGCTGAATGTACAACAGTCCTGAAAGGCAGGTTGGAATCAGACGGAGAAGGGCTTTAACACCTAGACAGGGACATGAATGTTAAGGGCAAGAGGAAAACAATGGGGCATCCCTGTGGCACCTAAGAAATTCCAATGTCTCCCTATGCCCTCCAGGATCATCATCACTGAATTTGTGTAGCACCTACTACATATGAGGAGAAATAACAGTTTAGGAAAGAATCTTAGTTTACCCTATCTAATTATATAGAAACAATAACACTTGCCCAGACAGGGACCTCACAAAGCGCATCATGGGAATCAAGTGTGATAATGAGTGTGGCAAGACTTCATTCATCACATTAAACCTGTGTACAATAAAGAACGTGAGTTGATGTTTGTGTTGTTACTATTATAACCACTCCACTGCTACCGCTGCTGCAGCTACTGCTACTATTCCTACCACTCCTCCTCCTCTAACTTACCTGCCTTTAAGAACAGTAAAGAACTGATACAATCTCATTTGTTGGTTTTACAGATCAATGAAAAATTATTCCACTAAACAAGCTGAGCTTGGGCTGCATGCATTAAAGAATGGAGCCTGAAACTGAAATTTTAAGAAGTCACCAACCTAAGAAGATATAATATATCAATGAAATAAAACCCCAAAGGCTGAATCATTCACCTGCATGGTCTGAGGACCGCATCTCTCTAGGCCTTAAGTCCTTTTAGGAAGCTGGAGGCTGTATTCAGTATCTCTAGAGGCACGAAGAATTTTATTTTGTAATAATGCTTTATTTTTAAGAATGGAGGGTGGAAAAAACCCTTTCTAATGTTTGATTTGGAACGAACCTCAGGGTGCAAAAGTCATTTAGGCATTGCTACAATTGAAAGGGCCTAATATAAAGTAGCATCTCTTATATAATTGTTGCCTGAGGAGTAAGTCACCCCAGGTCTTTTGAGACTTCACTGGACACACAACCTGCCCAATTCTCCATCCTGATCTCAGATTGATCCCCTCCCATGGATACGTGGGAGTTGGCCAACACACCTTGTACATTGGTAAATGGTGATAATAGTTACTTGCTATTGTGTCACCTCTGAAACTAACCCACCATTAGAGGTGGGAGCCTGGAAACCATGTTTAGAGAACATCACTTTACTCACATCATTGTAAGATGATCACTATCATCATGATGAGGAGAGATGGCTTTATCAAAAAAATAGACATTTTAGGACAGTCTTCTTTAAAACCTAACAATGCTTTCTTTACAGCAGACATTCCATAAACGGGTAAAAAAGTAAGAAACAAGAACAATTTCAGGTAGCAAAAACACATAGGAGTAGCTCAACCGTGACAAAGACCCACTTCCCCATTTCTTCAAGGTGGGTACTCCCTTCAATACTAACCATGATTCCTCTGTCTCTCTACAACTTGGTAGGGAATCTTCAAGAAGGTTGAGCCCACAATTTCACCTGCCTGTGGACTGCCAGCAGTAAGCAGAGTTAAAGCCCAAGATGATTTCTCAGATTCAATCCAGCCCACTTTCTTCTTGCACAATTAGAGGCCAAGACACTATGGTTGCTGATTGGTTGTGGAATGATCAGCTAACTTAATTAATTAACCATGATCACCATCTTCACTTACTTGGTTTTTCCAGTCACAATGCTTAATGAATTTTTTTTCTTTTTTTTCAAGTAGACATGGGTCTTATTAAGGAAATCCTAGAGTGAAATCAGCAAAACGTTATTTTATGGGACTTACTCTCTTTAAAACAATAACAACTTCCTGCCAGTCTCTAAGGGTCACATTCTTTGGGAGGAGAAAAATAAATAAAACAAAAGGCTCTGAGTAATGTTTGCCATTACTGTATTGGTTTGAGTTTGGCTTGGTGAACTGATTGATAGACTACTTCTTAAAAGCCTGTTTATTTCACCATTTTTCATATTCATGAAAGTGAGGAAGAAACTTAGAGACAGCATGACAGAGCAGAAAGAACCTTGGATATATTGAGGGGACCTGAGTTTAAATCTAACCTCAGACACTTACTTACTGTGTGACTGCGAGCAGGTGACAATTTCTGACTGCCTCAGTTTCCCAGCTGCAAAATGGAGAAACAATAGCACTTTCCTCATAGAGATGCTATGAGAATCAAATGAAGTAAGGTGCTTAGAATAGGGCCCAGTACTTAATAAATGCTTGTTTCTTTCTTCCTCTGATATTTACTGACTGGGTGGCCCTGGGCAAGTCCTTTAATCTGCCTAGGTCTCAGTTTCCTCAACTGTACCATAAGAAGGTTCAACTCAATGCCCTCTGAAGTCCTTCAGTCCTAAATGTAAAATCCTCTGACCTTCTATTGTTGCTGCTCTACCTGCAGCTAGGAAAGTATGTAGAATAGTGGTAACCCCCCAAACTAACCTTCCTACAAGTGAGGTTTAAATAAAATACGTATAGCACAATGAAGCCAATTTTGTTAAATCCTTGCACCATCTAGGTGGCCAAGTGGTTAGAGAATTGGACTTGAGGTCAGAAAGACCTGAGTTTGAAACCTGCCACAGATAGGGCTTCCCAAGGTGGGCAAGTCATTTACAATCTCCTTTTTCTCATCTAGAAAATGGGGATAATGCTAACACCTACTTCACAGGATTAGTGTGAGCTTCAACAGAGATAAGTATGTAATGAGCTTTGTAAACCTTAAGGCACTTTAGAGATGTTAGCCTTGATTAAAAATAAGTATTTAATTAAATTGTCAAAACAGAATTAGCCAACTTTGAACTTCAGTTCAAAGGAAAGCACTGAAGATATCATAGAATGTTACATCAAACACCCACTTGTTTTCCCACTCAATTCCTTGGTCCAAGGAAGAAGACAATGGTGGAAATGAGTCTTTCCACATACTCCAGTCTGGAGGTAGCATTTGGTGAAGGCTCCTTGACATCGCTAGTGTTCCAGGACCTCAGTTACTACTATCTTCCTTTCTGTTTGGAAAAGAGAAATCAAAAGTCGTGGACGGTCTTCATCAAGACAGAGAGTAAAAGTGTCTCAACATCTCTCGGCCCTTGCCACAACCCATCTATTTCCAAGTCCTAAAGATTCTACCTAGGTAGCATTTCTTGAATACTCCCCCTTCTCTTTTCTGATCCTACCTCCACCCCAGTGCAGACTCTCATCACCTTACACCTGAACTACTGTAGTGACTTGGCAGGGGAGCGGGGGCTTGCCTACCTCTCTTTCCGCACTCTAGACCATCCTCCTCATCTTCTGTTCACCTGTGAAATGGATCTTTCTTAAGCACAGGTTTCACCATGTCAACCACCACTGTTGAGTCAACACCAGTCTTTAATCTTAGTGCATTCTCTCTGAGATGACTCCCAACTCATCCCATCTATCTCTTGTTTGTACAGAGTTGTCTGCATGGTGTTTCCCCCATTAGATCATCATCTACTTGAGAGCAGGGACTACCTTTGCCTTCTTTATGACTCTAGTGTTTGTGTAGTGTGTAGGGTGTGTTCAGGAAGGACCAGTACTTTTGGTGTGATGGCTGCCGAGTCCTTTTGGGGGTGCTTACCACCTTTGGTATTTACCTGTTCCACCCAACTCTCACCTGTGGCTCCAAGAAGCTGTAGCATGTGCAGTGGCCACATCCCGGTAAACCATTTTGGCAGATGGGCCAGACCAGGCTAAGGGTAACCAAGGGGTCTCAAACCCATTGGTGAGTTAGGGGTGTGTCTATCCTAAGCAAGTGAAGACTTCCTCTCCTGGAATGGGCAGATGAGAACAATTTGTTCCAATGGCCATGAAGGCAATGGGAGCAGGTGATGTGGAGTGCTTAGAGCTTGGTTAGACACTAAAGATGCCAAGGTCATCCACTGCATCCTGAGCCATCATCAACCATCTTGATTCTGTCCTGCTACTAGACTATGATGACTTTGGAGGAGTGAGTTTGACAACTTCATGCAGTTCTGCCTCACTTAAATACAGTTTACACATGAATCAAAAGACATCACCCATACCATTTTACCATTATGCCTCGAAGCCCTGTGGTAACAGGCAAGTGATGAAGCAACAGGTGGGGATATACTGGAGGCTGTAGTCACAACCCTGCACACAGGTGGCCCAGGCCATAGGATCATTTCTCACTGGAAGCAGCAGTGGAACTTGGCAGCCCTGTGGATGTCTGAGCAGCCTTTTAAGGATCATACTACTCACCTTCTGGTGTGAGGAAGAGGACTAGAAAAGGTGCCCTAAACATTGTCTGCTTACCCAACCCTGGCCTGATTACCACAGCAGACAGGGAATTCCACTATGTGGTCAAAACACACAAAAACATGTACAAAATGTACAAAAAACATCTGCAAAGATGGTTCCACTCACCACTGGCACATGGAACATGCCCACACTTATAGACTACACAAAATCCAGTAGACCTGAAAGAACTGCTCTTTTTGCAAGAGAACTCAACAGGTATCACATCCAAATAGCAGCCCTGAGTGAAACAAGGTTGGCAAATGAAGGCCAGCTCACTGAAGTTGGAGCTGGATGTATATTTTTCTGGAGTGGGAACAGTGAAGAGGAGCACCGTGAAGCTGGGGTGGGTTTTGAAATCAAAACTAATCTAATCAGCAAGGTGGTATGCCTGCCAAAAGGAGTGAAGGACAGGCTCATGACAATGTGATTGCCACCCTCAGGAAAACACTATGCCATCATCCTCAGTGCCTATGCTCCCATCATGACAAACCCTGACGAGGTCAAAGAAAAATTTTATGAAGACCTAGAAACCCTTCCCATCAATGTGCCAAAAAAGGACAAGCTTATAATTTTGGGTGACTTTAATGCTAGAGTAGACTCAGACTACCAGACTTGGCAGGGAGTCCTGGGAAGAATGGAGTTGGAAATAGCAACAGCAATGGTCATTGCTGAAGACTTTGTACATCACATGACCTTCATATCATCAACACTGTTTTCCATTTACCTAAACGCAATAAAACTTCATGGATGCACCCTCACAGCAAACATTGGCATCTAATAGATTATGTGATTTAAGAAGAAGAGACAGACAAGATGTGAGAGGGATAAAGGTAATGTGTGGTGCAGAGTGCTGAACTGATCATAGATTTATCCTTTCCAAGCTAAATACTCGGCATTCATCAAAAGCACAGCCCCCAAGGCAAAATGAGTACTAGAATAATTAATGTCAACAAATTAGAGCTCTTCTCTGAGTGTAAACAGTTTGTTGCTAACTTGGAGGGAAAGTTGAGTCAACACACAATTGGCAATAGTGGAGCAGAAAACGAGTGGTCAGCTTTCTGAGATTTGGTGTACAGCACTGCATTTGCTCCTCTGGGTCAGAACACTTGCAAACACCAAGACTGGTTTGATGAAAATGATAGGGTCATTCAGAAGCTGCTAAACAAAAAACGAGAACTCCCCAGGATCTACCAGCAGGATAGTTCATCCACCTCTAAGAAGGCAGCATTTAATTCCATCGAAAGCAAAGTACAAGCAAAACTTAGAGATGCAGGTTTCCTGGATCAGTAAGAAGGCAGATGAAACTCAGTTTTATGCTGATAGTAACAATCCAAAGCTCTTTTATGATTCCTTGAAAGCTATTTATGGAGTAAAAACCTATGGTACATCACAATTACTCAGTGCTGATGGAGCTACATTGATTAGTGATAAGGACATGATTCTAGAGAGATGGGCTGGATGCTTCCATAGTGTTCTCAATAGACCATCATCAATCAATGCTGAGGCCATTAGTCACTTATCTCAGGTTGACGTCAATCCCTACTTAGCTGAACTTCCAACTGAAAAAGAGGGTTTGAGCACCATTAGGCTCCTTTCTTGTGGCTAAGCATCTGGTGCTGATTCTATTCTAGCTGAGATCAACAAGGTAGTGGGACCATTGCTCAAACAAAAGCTGACTGAAATTTTCCAGGCTATATGGCAAGAGGAAGTTATCCCTCAGGAGTTCAAGGATGCCTCCATTGTCCATCTCTATAAAGGCAAAAGGAATAGATTGTCCTGAGACAATGACAGGGGAGTCTCTCAATCATTGCTGGCAAAATTCTTGCTAGAGTCCTCCTTAATAGACTGATCCTTCACCTGGAAGATGGTCATATACCTGAGAGCCAGTGTGCTTCAGAAAAGGCCAAGGAACAGTCAATATGATGTTTGCTGCCTGATAACTCCAGGAGAAATACCAGGAGCAGAACAGAGTTCTGTACATAATGTTTTGTAGATCTGACCAAGGCCTTTGACACCATTAGTCATGAAGGCTTATGGAAAATTGTGTCAAAATTTGGCTGCCTGGAGAAGTTCATCAGTATTATATGCCAATATCATGATGCCATGTTTGCCTGAGTTTTAGATAGTGGACAATGCTCTTGTGCCTTCCCAGTCATCAATGGAGTGAAACAGGGCTGTGTGCTTGTTCCCATGCTTTTTAGCATGATGTTTTCAGGAAGTTTGTTAAATGCTTTTAATGAGGATGAACACAGCATCAAGGTCAACTACTGTACTGATGGTAAGTTCTTCAATTTGAAAAGGCCATAAGTCAAGAGCAAAGTGGAGACAGTGTTGGTACATGATTTTCTGTTTGCAGATGATTACACACTCAATGCAGCCTCTGAAGCTGAGATGCAGCAAAGTATGGATCAATTCTCTGCTGCCTGTACTAATTTTGGCCTAATAATTAATACCAAGAAAACACAAGTACTCCATCAGTCACCACAACACCACCCGTAAGTGGAACCATCGATTGCAGCAAATGGAGAAGTTTTGAATGCTGTGGATAAGTTCACTCACCTTGGTAGTATACTTTTCAGGGATATACACATTGACAATGAGGTTGACACATACATTTCCAGAGCTCGCTCAGTGTTTGGGAGGCTGTGAAGAAAAGTTTGGGGAGAAGAGGTATTAGAATGATTACCAAACTGAAGGTCTACAGGCCGTTGTGCTGACCACATTGTTCTGTGAAACATGGACAGTCTACCAATGTCATGCCAGGAAATTGAATGACTTCCATTTGAACTGTCTTAGGAAGATTCTAAGGATCATTTGGCTGGATAAAGTTCCAGACATTGAAGTCCTTGCTTGAGCTGAACTGCCAACCTTTCAAACTATGCTTTAGAGAGTACAACTCCAATGGACTGGCCATGTTGTTCTAATGCAAAATATACACTTGCCCAAAAGACTATTTTATGGAGAACTCACATGAGGCAGGTGATCACATGGTGGTCAGAAGAAGTGATACAAGGACACTCTCATGGTCTCTCTCAAGAACTTTGGATTTGACTGTGCAACATGGAAGACACTGGCACAGGACCGCTCAGCATAGTGTGCCCACACCAGAAAGGGTACTGTGTTTTATGAGCAAAGCAGAATTGAGACAGCACAAAGTAAACATAGGATGCACAAATTTGGAGTATCCACCCCAAATATTCACACGGACTATCAGTGACCAACTTGCGATAGAGCATTCCTAGGTCTATTGGTCTGATCAACCCACACTTCACTTTATCATGGTGATATCATTTTGGTCCTCTTCGAAAACAAAGGACAACAACCAAGCAAGCAAGCGGTATTTTGTATCGAACCTAGCTCACAGTAGGCACTTAATAAAATGCTTCTTGAGTCCTGAGTGTAAGTTCTAACCCTGGTCACTTCTATCTACCAGAAGAGAGTAGTTTTGTGCTGCTACCACTACTTTTTTCCCTTTGTCCAAGCTCTTTTCTCTATGTCAACAACGACTCAGTATCTATGCTGAATCACAAGATTTCTGGCTTGCTTTTGAGGTCAGGATGTGTGGAATAAGCTGCTTTTAACAGAATTGTATGCTGTCATGGGGAGGGAGGGGGGAAGCAGGGGGAAGGTGTGGGGGGGGATAAAATCTTAATTTTAAGGAAGTGATTGTAGAACATTTAAATAAATAAATAAATTTAAAAAATAAAAGGTTCTAGATCCTTTACTTCATAATATTGAAAAGATGCATATTTTTTTCAACTAGAAGGAGGATACAATGGGTTTTCTGCCCCTAATTTACACATTGAATCCTTCTTTGACTGTGTACTTGTGCTCTGAATTTTTCTGCGTAAACCAGGTCTGCTAAGGATAATTTGGTAACTTTCTATTTTCTTTGTTAAAATATTAACTTTCTTTTCACTACACACACTCCTGATCAAGAGCATTCCGTGGCTCATTGGGCTGGCAAGTCTCTTATTAGTTGATTGATTGATGCTAGAATCTTGCAAGCAGTAGATTTGTTCTCATTACCACACAGATCAATGGATTTCTGATGATACGCAGACAGTTTGATGTTGGTTTTACTCTTGTGCTAGATCTCAAAGAGGCAATCCTTTGATTCACAGCTAGACCTTTAAAGAACTTGTTGGAGAAAATCTGATTAAAATATTATTGAACATAGTATCCCTGGAGTCACAGCTGAATCTTTCAAGCCCTTATATGAGAAATTGTCAATTATGTCTTTTTCTTCCTCATCGTTCTTAGTGGATTACATCATATCTGCTTTTAATTACTGGTAGATAAATTTTGCTTCTTTTTCAGGATCTTCACAAAGACACAATTCCCTAGATAAAAATCAACTTTAAATTCTGAAACAATTTTTTTCACGAGATAAATTTCACCTCAGACAGATGTACAGGTCATCTTCTTTCTTCTATATTCTCTCAGTCATGAAGGTAATGTCAGTCCAGTGGCTGATTTCCTTTCTCTCCTGACCCCACTCCTCACTTACTATGAACATCCTCTGTGACTTGATTGGCACATGAGCCAAATTCCCCTCCCTGCATTAAGACCAATGTTTCTTCGACTTTTTGTGTCACAGGCCTCTCTGCATTCTGGACAAGCCAGTGGACCCCTTCTCAGAAGCATAGTTTAAATATCCAATTGCAGCTAGAGATTGGTGAAAACAAGTTGTATATTTTTCCCATACCCATTCAGAGATCCCCTAAAACATAATCACAGGTTAAGAACTTCTGATCTCGACTTTCTCTCTCTGTCTCTCTCTCTCCCTCTCTTTCTCTGTCTGTCTCTCTACACTTAGATAGATGTGCACACATATGTGTGTGTATATATGTATATATACATATATGTATATAGATATATTCATACACTCATAATTAAATAGCTAGAGGAATATTCAGTGTTCATGGAAAGGTTTTACCAATATAATATAAATGACAATACTACCAAAATTAGTTTATACTATTAATTCTGTACCAATTAAATACTTTACAATATTTGCAAGGGAATATTTTATAAGCAAATACTTTACAGAACTTGATGACATGGTAACAAAATTCATTTGGAAAAACAAAAGATCTAGAATATTAAGGGAAATGATGAAAAAAGTAAGGATGAAGGAGATCTCAAATTATATTATAAAGCAGCAGTTAAAGAATTGGTTAAAGAATAGGAGAGATCAGTGGGACACAGTAGAAAAGGTGGATTCAGAAAGCAATAGAACTAAATAACCCAGTGCTTGATAAACCTAGGGGAAAATATTCTATTTGATATAAACTGCTAAGAAAACTGAAAAATAGTCTGGCAGAAATTTAGGTTTTAAATAACTCCTTATACTACATTCCACAATATATTTGTAAATAGATAAATGACCTTAATATTAAACATCATGCTGTAAAAAATTAGAAGAGAAACAGATGAATGCCTCTCACAACTATGAGTAGGAGATGTATTCTTAACCAAATGAGAGATAGAGGCAATTGCAAAAGATAAAATGCTCCAAAACAGTAATAATAAGATACATACAAATCAAAACAACTCAGAGGTTTCACCTCACACCCTGTAAACTGGCAAAAATTGAAGGCACACAAGACATTGCTGATGAAGCTGTAAAGTGGCGATATTACTTTGGAAAGTAATTTAGCATTGTGCAAATAAAGTGATCAAAATGCCCATAAATGCCCATACCTTTTGAACTCAAGACCCCATTACTGGGCTTATACCCTAAGGAAGTCATCAATAAGAAAAAAGTCCCCATATACTCCAAAATATTTACAGCAACACTTGTTTGTGTTAGCCAAGAATTAGAAACAAGTCATCAAATGGATATGGCTAAATATATCATGGTATATTAATGTAATGGAATATTACTGTATTGTAAGAAATGATTTGTATGATGGATACAGAAAAGTGTGAGAAGATCTCTATAAACTGATACAGAGTGAAATAAGTCAAGCTTAAGAAAACAATCTCCAGAGTAACTACAACAATGTAAAATGGAAAGAACAATGAAACTGCAAAAGATCAAAAGTATAGGCAATAAAACATAAATATTGAGCAGAAATTGACTGAAGAGAAATAAGAAGACCCCCTCAAGTCACCCTTTTATGACGGAAGGACTCACATGGGGCAGGTGCTGAAGTCTATAGGTGCTGAATGTTGCACATAGTTTTGGAAATTTTCAATGTTTTGATCAGTTTTACTGACTTCTTTTCCCTCTTGCTAAAAAAAATAGCATTTGTGAAAAAGTGTGGCTCTCTGAGAAGGAAGGATATTTGGGATAACTATTGTGATATAACACCATAAGAACAAAAATTTCAACAAAAACTTAAAAAAAATAAAATAGCTACAGGCAAATCATCAAAGGATAGGCAGTATTCAGAGGAAGAGATCCAAGCTGTCAGTCGTATGAACAAATGCATGAAATCACTAATAATTAGGGAAACCAAGAGGGACCATCCCATATCTATTAGATTGACTAGGATGACAAAAATGGAAAATAATAAATGTTGGTGGGATTGTGGGAAATTAGTTACCTTACTACACTGCTGATGGAGCTATGAACTGAACCAGCCATTCTAGAGAGAAATGTAGATGATACACTGTGCATATCTTTGACCCAGCAATACCACTACTAGATCTGTATACCAAAGAAATCAAAAAAGGAGGAAAAGGACCCATATATTAAAAAAAAAATTATAGCAGCTCTTTTTGTGGCAGAAATGAACTGAAAATTGAGAGAATGTTCATTAATTGGGGAGATGGCTGAACTTTATGAAGGGATGGAATGAATAATATTGTGCTGTAAGAACTGATGAAGGGGATAGTTTCAGAAAAACCTGGGAAGACTTACATGAACTCATATTGAGTGAAGTGAGCAGAACCAGGAGTACAACTTATGCAATAATAACTATAGTAAAGATAATCCACTTTGAAAGGCTTTGGAAGTCGGATCAACACAACACAAGCAATTCCGATAACTCATCATGAAACATGCTGTCCACCTCCAGGTAGAGAACTCATGGACTCAGGGACAATTGAAGCAGATTTTTTTAAACATGATTAATGTGATTTGTTTTGAAAGACCATACATATTGGCATTAAGGGTTTTGTTTTCCTTGCCTTCTCAATATATGGGTGATGGGAGGGAGAGCATTCAAAAGTGAAAGTCGAATAAAATCGTATTGGTTTAAAAACATGAAAGAAAACTCCCCAGATTTCTTAGAACCAGTGGTAAAAGTGAGGAGCGAGAGAATATATTCTCCTGAAAGAAATCCCCAAGTAAAAACTCCCCAAAATAGAATAGTGAAAACCCAGAGTTTCCAGGTCAAAGGACAAACAAATGCTGCAGGTGAACAGAAAGAAAGAATTCATGTAACTACTAAGCAGACAGTCAATGCTGAAGAGGTGGAGAGCTCAGGATATGATATTCCTAAAGAAAAATGGTAGAGACTTATAGCCAAGTAGAACTTATCCAGAGGAATGGAAACTATTCCTACAGAGGCAGGTAGGGGGATCAATAAATAATAGAGAGCTGAACCTAGAGTCAGGAAGCCCTCTGAGTTCAAATCCAGCCTCAGGTTTGTACTAGCTGTGTGATGCTGGACACTTAACCTCTGTCTGCCTCAGTTTCTTTAACTGTGAAATAGGGGCAATAACAGCACCTTCCTGTGAAGATCAAACCGGACAGTATTTATAAAGCGCTTAGCCTATAGCAGACACATAACAATCCATATTGCCACTCCTCCTACCAGGGGGAGAAGATGGCCCTTTCCAGCACCAGCTGCACTTTGACTCCTCCCCTCTCACTTGCTGGTCACTTACACTGCTCCTCATGGCACCTTCCAGTCTCTCTCTACTGCCATTGTCTTCTTTAAGGTTCACTCAGTTCATGTTTATACACCTCCAGGACATATTTCTTCCTTGCTCAGTGAATACACTGCCTGAATCACAGTCTCTTTCTCCTCCTCCACTCCTGACCTCAATCAAGGAGATGCCAACATAAGTATGAATACTTCCGAACTCCTCAACCTCCCAATTCATCAACTTACTCATTTCCCATAAGTTACTGACCCCTACGCAAAGATAGTCATATGACAAAAGAAGAGCAACCCAAATGGAGCCATTCGACTGCTCTTCTCTCTCCTGTTTCTCAGCTCACACTGCCCAGAAGCCATCTGCTACCATCTTCTCCTTTAACTCTATTTCACCTGAAGAGTGTGCCTGTCTCCTTTTCCACACAAACCCTTCTATATGACCAAGTGATTCCATTCTAGCCCACCTTCTCCAACAGATTGCCCTTCTACCATTCTTACTCCCTTACAATCTTCATCTGCTCACTATCTACTCACTATTTCCCTGTTGCCTGCAAACATGCCCACCTCTCCACCTCCTTGAAAAAGTTTCCCCTGAGTTGTCCAGCCCTGCTGGTCATCATGCAGCATCTCTTATCTTTTGTGGCTAAATTCTTTGATAAGGTGGTCTAAAAGAGGTTCCTCCCAATCTCTTCTTAACTTTTGCAATCTGGCTTCCCATCTCATTACTCAAAGGGAACTGTCTAGTAACTAATGATCTCTTAATTGCCAAATCTAATGACTCAGTCTTCAACCTTCTTGAACTCTGTGCATTCTTTGGCACTACTGACTAGCCTCTTCTGAAAACTATGTTTAAGTTTTTGGTTTTCTTCCTACCTTTCTGACTTTCCTTTGTCTCCTCATACCTGCTAACCCTGGATGTTCCCCCCACCTGTCTTGGGCTCTTTTTTCTTCTCCCTCTATACCATTTCATTTGGTGATCTCACAAGCTCCTATGGATTCAGTGATCATTGCTGTACAGAGGACTCTCGGATATACTTGTCCAGCTTTCACCTCTCTCCTGAATAGTCTCACAACTCCAGCTGCCTGTTGGACATCTGGACCTGGATGTCCTGTAGACATCTTAAACACAATATATCCAAGCCAGAACTCGGAGATCAGTTTAAGGATGCACAGAAGGTATGAATTAGTTGGAGTTACACTAGACATCTGTAAGGAGAACATTAGTGGAGCAAGTTGTAAAGAGGACCACAGGTATAAATCATTAGCATAATCCAAAATCAGAATTAACTAGGAATGCATCACAGTACTGACGTACAGATACAACTGTATGCCTGCCAAGACAAGACTCAGGTGGGCTATGTACCAAGTGATGGGAATTAGTGAATTTAAAACAACTGAGGCAGGGCAACAGCAAGAACACTAGTTGGGCTCAAATCCTGGATGATGCTTATTAGGGTGAAGCCTTGGGTAAGTCACTTCACTTCCCTAGTCCCATTGCCTCAACCACAAAATTACGTTGGGCCATATGACGTAAGAGACTTCTTTCCAGTCTTAAGTCCAATTCAAGGCAATCCTTTTATTCCCCCCTAATTCTTCCCGTTTCAATCCCCAACCCTCCTCTTCCCTTCTGAAGTCTCTCACAACTCCTCCTGGTTTCCCTATCCCTTAAAGAGCTTGCATTACTTTATTGAGGCCACTTGATGTGAACCCCATTGTCATCTCAAAACCCTCTGCCATCTCCTGGTCTTCCCTCCCATGTCCTCTTGTCTTCTCCAGCAGACTGTATCTTCCCTGCTCTATTTCCCTATCAATTGTTTCCTTCACTATCACCTCCAAATATACCCACGTCTTCATCTAGAAAACAAACAGAAAACCTAAATCTTTTAGATTCTATCATCTCCTCAAACTTTTGTCCTACATATCTCCCTTCCTCAGCAAAACTGAAAAAGTTGATATTCACTGCTCAAGCCTTAGCACTGTCTTCTGACCTCATCACTATTGAGTCAAACTGCTCTCTTGAAAGCACTGATGATGTAATTGGTAATTCTTATGATCTTTTCTCAGATCTCATCCTTCATCTATTTGCTGCCTTTAGCATTGATGACCATGTTTCTGGGTTTTCATCACACTGCACTCTCCTGGATGGTCTGAATGACCTTTCTGGTGTCCTTTTCTGACTCATTCACCTCATCCCTGGCATGACTCTATAAGGTTCCCTCTCTACTCTCTCTAGGTAACTGCAACAGCTCCCATGTATTTAACTGTCTCTGTCTACCACTGGGCTTCAATTCCACATCATCAATTGACTACCGGACATTACATTTCAAACAGATACACTTAAACACAGCATGTCTACAACTGAATTACACTTTAAATCTTCTCCTTTTCTCAATGTCCTTTCTTCTGTCAGAGGTACCCCTGCTTCCAATATCCCAGGTTGGTAACCTTAGCACTTCCCTGGCCTTTCCCTCCAGATCCACATGCCCAGTTGCCAAATCTTGCTGTTTCTACATTCACCTCTCACCCCTTTCCCTCTCTTCTCTCTCATTCCTCTCTCTTATCTCTCATCACTCCCATTTCTCTCCTTTTCCCCCTTTTCTCTTCTTTCTCTCGTGTCCTCTCTCCATGCCTCCTCTCTCCCCTCAGTCTCTGTACTCACTCACACAAGCAATTCTCTGCTTTCAGATTCTCCTACATAATTACAACCTATTTGATGTCCCTACCTCATTGTTTCCCCCTTCAACCTGCCAAAGTAATTTTCTTTTTAATTTGTCAAACGTGTTTTAAAAACTGATCTGTTCCTCCCTCTCCCAATTAAACTCATCACAAAGCTACATAATTCAGCAAAACAAATCCTCCTCATTATGTTGTTGTGTCCGACTCTTCATGATCCTGTTTGGAGTGATTGGCCATTTCTTTCTCCAGCTTATTTTACAGATGAGGAAACTGAGTCAAACAGGGTTAAGCTGACTTGCCCAGTCACACAGCTACTGAGACCACATTTGCACCTAAGGAAGGGGAAAAGGGGAATCTTCCTGACTCCAGGCCCTGCACTCTGTGCACTATGGCACCCTCTAGGACTCCCAAACCCCACATTAGCCATTTTAAGTCGATCATGTGCCAGGTGAGTGGCAAGTTTTATCTTTATTCTTTCGGTTTATCATTGGTCAGTTACGAAAACTTCTCATCTTTCTCTGTTATCGTATAAATTTCTCCAAAAGTATTTTTCCTTACGCACAGATCTGATGTGATTCCCTTACATGCCCAACCGTAGTGGTCACCTATTAACATCTAGGATGAAAGACAAGTTCTAAAGCCCTTCATCCCACCTCAATGGCCATTACTGACCCTCCAGCACATAGCAATTGAGTCAAACGGGTATGTCTTGTTCCTTCCTGCCCATCATTTCCCATCTCACCCTTCCCCACATGTCTTGGCATGAAGCCTTTCTTCATAAGATACTCCCTAGCTACTGGTTCTGTTCCTCTAAAATGACCTTCAATGCATTTACATGTGCTTATTAGCAGTACTATATGTAATTTTATATACTTATATCCTTCATTAGCATACAAGTTCCTCAAATGGTGGGGCCATTCTTTGTATTTGTAACTTAAGCACCCACAGAACAGTGTGTGCTAGAACAGAAGTTGGGAACAATAAGGTGGGAAGGGATGAGGCATCCATGAATGTAGGGACAGAAAGGAGGGAGGAGGGAAAAGCAGCCTATTTTAAAGATGAGATATTGATCTATCTATGCATATATAGGAGAAGCCTCGTTCTCCTTGACCTTTCAGTAGCTGTTGACTCTTGGTCACCCTCTTCTGGGTTTTGGCAACATCCCTCCTTCCTAAGTGAATATCCCTCTCAGCTGAGTACTCTGTCCCTCTGTGCCCAATGCCTGGAATTTTCTCCCTCACTTCTCACCTCCTGAGTTCCAACTAAATTCCATTTGGATTGAGAGAGATTGGGAGCAGGGTGACAGATTTTGGCCTCTGAATTTTGCATTCCCAGAGCTTAGCAATAGCTGGCATGTTTATTGATTGACTTATATATGCTCAATAATATACTCAAATTTGGGTGCTTAAGTTACTCTATGGTTCCAAAAGGCACAATGGGAAGGTTACACTTCTATGATAAAATGAAGGATTGAGCATTGTATGATTCCACAGTAAAACGCCATTATTACTCTTTCACTGGAAAATGCAATCACTCAGTATCCACAAGAACCCTTAAGTTTTTGGGGCTGACTCAAGGTCCCAGCAATCTACTTTTTTTTTATTCGAATAATGTTTTTATGCCTTTTACTTTATACCCTATATAATACCCTATGACCATAAAAATTTTGTGAGAGGCTGACTTCTGTGAAAATGGAAACTCCTCCCCTTCTCCCTTCCAAAGCATTTTTTATGATTATGTTCAATCTTCAAATCTCTAACCCAAATTAATCGCTGTTAAATTATCACCATTCAAAGTCAGGCTTGAAAGAGTTGAAATAAGTTCAAATGTTTGAGGTTAAAATGGCAGGGCCCATGTGTTGTCCACATTCTGAATTCACAAAGTAGAATTTTCAAAATTGGACATTCTGTAAAAAAAAAAACAAAAACTTGCCACATAGAGCAACTTTTACAACTTTTTGCAGTTGTAAAAATATTGACAAGCAAACAAGATGCGATAGATTACTTTATAAAATAATCATGCAAGGGCTGGGGAGAGAAGTTGGCACTGCCATGAAAATATATGTGTATTACACCTTTTATGTATAATTTACCACAAACATGAGTACATTAAATTCAATGAATTCATGCAAAAAGTTATGAAGAACAACATTTATTGAAAAAAATTTAACATTTACTTAAAAAAAGAAACGAACCTTTATCTTGCCATAAACACAAAAATTAGCTTGGCAAAATTAACTTAATGAAATGTACATAAGGAAATCACTGCCTGGAACATAACATGTCATTCACTGCCCCTATTTACAAAATAACTTGAAAATCTGTGACAAATAATCACACTATTCTATGACATCTACATATTTTCATTTAACTAAATATTTGTTCAAATGTTTCTATCCTTATTTTTTTCACTTCTTCAATAACAATTCCATCTTCTTGATAGGTGGGGCATATAATTGCCTTAAAATTATATTTTGCTATTTGCAAATTGAGCACCTTCCATTTACTTGATATTTCTTCTAGGCTTTAATGTTCTTTCTTGCAGTCTGCTTGCTGTCATTCTATTTAGAACAAAAAATACAAGAAAATAGCATATAAATATTTAAATATATATATATACACATATATAAACTAGCTGATATATCATGGCATTTCCAATTACAAAGTCACTTAAAAACATTAGAGCAGTATCCCATTATCTAACCACAGTACCTGAAATCCAATTTCCTATTAGATCTCATAACTCTCCTCTGTCCTACTTTTATTTTCTGCAAAAATTCTACAAGAGATGATGTTCAGTTTAGATTTAATGATTTTTTTCAAATCAACGAATAAAAAAGAAAAGATCTGCAAGACAAACCACACGTTAACCTAAACATTTTATTTAATATTACAACCTACCCTGCGAAATGCTAAATTGTTGACTTTCAACTGCCTACACTGGGTTTATTTAAATAAAATATGGTAACAAATATGCATAGAATGTTAAAATTAATATGACGGGCCTAAGTTAGACTTTTCATCATGAAAAGAACATCAAGATGATGCAACATTCATTCGAATTGCTAATTCTGACAAATTTCGTATATTCTAAAATTAGGCCAATTGAAGAATTTGATTTCCCTCTGCTTTAATCCTATCTACAATGACCAAAGGCTCTGAAAAGTCATCTGTGGGGCACAAACTGGGTCAGGTCTCACCTAATTCAAAGGCTCTAGATCTGGACCTAGTCAGGCCTCCAGTGTGTGTGGGTGGTCTTTTGACCAGTCAAACAAAGTGCCAGGATCATATCAGTAGATAAACTAGTTCTCACTGGAGACGCACCGTGACTGTTGCATAATGAAATTATGGAATTGTCTGAAAACTCCTAGCTATTCTTACAACAACAAATTATTGGGATATTTACATAAAGGAAGCTCTCCTTTTGAATAGCTGGGGAGTTGTAAATATAAATTAAACTAAGCTGATGGTTTTCAGGATGAGTAATCTAAAATGTAAACAGATTTTGATAAACATGATGGCAAAAAAATCTCATTGATCTAAAACCTTCAACTATTTAGAACAGGTGTAAGAACCCTAAAGAGACACACAGATAGTTTGCTCTTACTTTATACACAATTGTAACAGGTTAATTATATAGTTTTTCTATAGCTATCAAGGAGGTTGGGGGAGAGGGGAAAGGGGAAAAGGAAAGCAAGTGACAGCAAGAAAAATCTCTAATAGTGACAATAAAGTCTGTGGTGATTGTGGGTCTGCAAACATCATATTAGAGCTTAATAATTGATGTTTATATTCATCATATTGATGTTCAAGTTAAATTACATTTGAACACTCAGCTTTAGAAAGCAGAGAAATGTGTAATAGATTTTACAAAGGTTCCTATCTAAAGTGGTTAAAAATAAGTTTTGAAAAAAGGTTGGTACTTAAAGTGAGGGTTCATGTTGAACCTATACAGAATTGTATGCTGTCATGGGGAGGGAGGGGGGTAGGGGGAGAAGGTGTGGGGGTATAAAATCTTAATTTTAAGGAAATGATTGTAGAACATTTATAAATAAATAAAATAAAAATTAAAAATAAAAAAAAAATAAAAAAATAAAGTGAGGGTTCAGTTATCCAGAAAATTAGCTTATATTTATCCAAGTCTGATAGTACTTGGCTAAATAAGATTATACCATACCTAAAAGAATCAATATTTTGCAATTCATAATAAATGCTTTTCACTTGAAAATAACTGAACTAAAAGCAAACTTGGTTACCTACATTGCCCTAGACAAGATATTTCATCTGTTCTGAAAGAGTTGATCATATGTGTTTACCAGTACAGAATAAAGATTGGTAGAGAAGGAGTTTAGCATTACATTTTAAATAAATTGCTTTAGATGGCAAACATACATACTTCCTCATTCCAAAGTCATATAAATGATTTCTAGATTATTGAGAATTGAATTTCTAAACCTTTGAGAAACTTAGCAAAAAAAGTGATATGCCCATTAAAAAGAAATGTATAAATTAAAATATTATAGCATACCTGTTTTGAACTTCTGGTGGATGGTTTGGTCTCTCTTAGGGTGTATTTTCTTCTAGAGCGAAGAGTTCCTCTTTCCTGTGAGTCAGGTTGCTCCTTGTTATTACTTAATCTTTTGGGCCAAATTTCATTCCCTGATAAAGCATCTTTTTCTCCAGTCTGGCTTGTGTTATTTAACAGAGTGCTTCCTTCTTTAAGCAAAGGCTCCGACTGGGTTTCTTTTGCTGATACAAAACTAACTTTGAAGGTGTCATCTTGCCCTAGGGCTGATTTTAAAAGAGGATTGTCTGGGACGGTATAGTTTTCAACATCAGTTGGCTCTGATAGTTTGATGTTAGCAGTCCTTAATTTTCCTCTATTAACTTGCTTCCAGTTTTTGGCTTTTTTTGCTGTTGGTTTTCCTGCTGTTACTACAGTAGTCTTGGAGGCAACAGTGGATGGGTCATCTTTCCTCAGATTAGAAGATCTTTGCAGATCTGACTTACTTTTATTTCCAAGCCTGGTTCTTGCTGGAGATGCTTGACTTATGATGCCTCCGGTTTTGTTTAAGCACTTGTCTGCAAAGTTCTGAACAATATTTTCTTTTCCATCCTCTACCAAGGGTGAGATTTTGGGCAAAGGATTAGATACTATCAGTTCTGAATCATTCTGATTTCTAAGTCTGGATCTTACTAATGATGCCAAGTCTTCAGTCATAACTTTCTCTTTTAGGATCTTGTTCTTCTCTGTCTCTTCCTGATTCTTCTCACTGTAAGCAATCTTGGTTACACTAAGCAAAGGAAAATCACAAAGTTCTCCACCAACTTCATTTCTGCTTCCAGTTCTAAATGATTCTTCTACTTTATTCTCTGCTTTATTTTCCAGGCTTGAAAGCTTCTTTTCATCTGCTTCAACTATGTCTGTTGCACTAAATACATGGTAAATTTCTTTCAACTTATCAACTTTGTTTCTTCTGTTCCTAGTTAAAGGTAGAATTCCTTCAAGTATCACTGGATTTTTAAAGATCCCCGGGAAAGTACTCATTGATTTCTCTGCATCTTTTTCTGCGTAAGTTCTGGATGTTGGTACTTTCAGTTCTGTATCCATTTTATTTTTACTTCTAGACCTTAAAGACATCTTCTCTCCATTTCCTGCATCATTTAAATTCTTCTGAACTTTCACAGGCAGATTCTTTTCATCCTTTAGGTAAAGTTCCTCAGGTGCAACACTGGAAGAATGAAGCAATCTAACTCCTCTATTTCTGCTTCCAGATCGTAAAGATGTTTTATTTTCTGTGTTCTCTTTCAGTTTCTTCTCCTGGAGACTTTCCAGAGGCTTATTTTCACTGTTCTCTACACTTATACATGCAACCTCTTGTGTTTCTGGATCAATTTTGTTTTGACTTCGAGATCTTAATGACATAAACTTCCCTGGGAAGCTCTTATACAAACTGTCTGTTTCTCCAGACAATATATTAGATTCTTGGGATTCCTTATCCACTTTGTTTTTGCTTCTAGATCTTGAAGTTGCCATCTCTTTATTTGGACCTGCATCTTTTAATTTCTGGAAGGCCTTCACAGGTTTCTTCTCATCATTCGCTATCTGAAGCTTATTAAGTACTTTAGCAGGTGAAACATTGGGCTCTTTTGATTCCTTAGGACCCTTAGATCTAGTACTAGATCTTAAAGATGCCATAGGTTTCTTTTCCTTATTCTCTATGCATGCTGCATCTGTTGAAGTTTTATTTATGTTTCTAGTTCTTAAAGCTCTCCCATCTTCATTCACACTGACAGTCTTCCTCTGGTAGCTCTTCACATATTTTCCTTCATTTTCTGTGTATGACTCATCTGTTTCACCCAATAAACTATTCAGTTCCTCAATAGTATTATTTCTATTTCTAGAGTCCAATAGTATTTTCTGTTCTTCCAACTTCTTTGGCAAACTTTTCACAGATTCCTTTTCATCATCTGTGCATGACTTATCTGACTCACTAAGAAACATTTCCTTATTTTTATTTCTAGATCTCAAAGCCATCATTCCTTTATTCACAATTCTTTTTTTCAATGTCTTCTCCTTTGAGACTTTCACAGATTTATTTTCATATTCCTCTGTGGGGGATGAGACAATATCACTAACCAAACTACTAGATTCTTGTAATTTTGTGTCAGTTTTAATTTTATTTCTAGATCTTAAAGCTTTTCCTTTATTTTCATTCTTCTCTCTGGCTAATATATCCACCTCACTCAACAAAGGACTGGATCCTTGTAATTTTTTATTGGTTTTGTTCCTCCTGCTAAATCTTAGAGGGGTTATCTTTTCATTTACTTTTCTTGGCAGTCTCTTACTAAGTTTCTTTTTGTCATCTGTGTGTGACACATCTGACTCACTAGGTGGTTCTCTATTTTTATTTCTAGATCTTAACGTCCTCATCATCCCTGCATTGTATAAGCTTTCCCTTAAGTTCTTCATTGATTTCTGTTCAGAGTTCTCTATGTCTAACACATCTGATGAATTAGTTTTCCCTTCTTTATCAGCTTGATTTCTTCTTCTAGGTCTCAAAGGTACCATCATGTTCTCTGTATTGTCATCTGTGTCCCCAAACATTCTGGGCCCACTCTCCACATGTTCCTCCTTTTCTTCTTTCTCTGAGTGTGATAAACTATTGGCTTCCTGGAGACCTTTATCAGTTTTACAGAATCTGCCTATAGATTGTGAGGTTACTCTAGCATGATCTTCTACCATCTCCTTTACACTTTTCTCCCAGGAGGTCTTCTTCACAATCTTCTCATCATTCTTTAAGTGGATCTTTGTTGAACCAAGTGATTCTGAATCAGATTTGGTTTTGCTACTGGATCTTAACGATATTGTTCTTTGATTGTCACTTTTATCTTTCCTTTCATTCTGAAAACTCAGCAGAGATTTCTTTGATTTTTTCTCTGTCAATGTGTTTTCTGTCTTACTAGTCAAATCATCATGTTCTTGTATAGCCTGGCTAATTTTATTTCTTTGAGTAAATAAAGATAGAATTCCTTGGTCCATAATGTTATCTTCCAGATTCACTGAGCATAACTCATCAATTTTAGAGATATTAGACTGTTTTTCTGAAATAGATCAGTATGAAAAGAATTTAATTACATAAAGCTATCAACATAGTCACCAGTTAAAAAAAATAACCTTGATCAGATCAAATGCTCAGGCCTTAGACCTGCATACAGATCGGGGTTCTTTCCATTTTTCATTTACCCTCTGAGGCTCTCTGATCGTGGTTTGTCTAAGATTTCAATATATACATATATATTTCTTTTTTTAAAGTTCTAGCTACACTTGTATCACCCCATTAATCCCCCACGTCCAAAAAATAAACAATGCGGTGGGGGGAAGGTCTGAGACATGCTAAAATAGAATTGCCCATCTCTGAAAATATTCCTTAGTCTTATATCAAAAAGATTCCACCAATTTTACTCAAACCTATTGAATATAAAATATAAATATTTTTACTTACCATCATCTTCACAAGGATTAGAGCAAATTTTCTTTTGGCATTGATCCATGGTTTGGTCCTAAAAGGATTAGAAAATGTTAAGATACATTTTCAAAATCCTAGCAAATCTAATTTGTGAATTGAGAATTCACAAGATAAACTCACCAACTTAATGAAATACAATTTTGATTTACTTTCAAATATGTCATGCCTTAGAATTATGCCTTAGAATTTTTAAAGATGCTACATCAATACATTATATGCTCATCATTGCTATTCAAAAAGACTTCTCTTTCACACATAGAAGGTTGACCTTACTCCTAGTAAAAACTGACTATACCAGTTTCTACTTCAAGAAAACACTCCTATAATCAAAACAAGAGGAAAAATTGTCTTCTAGTTTTGGAGATATACTCAGATTGATGCCCAGAAGCATTATCAAAGTCCTTATATATATAAAATGAAAGAACTAAAAAAATCCAGGTAATTCCTCACCATTGTAATTTCCTTCCTATTGCACAGCCCTAAACTAATAATAATCATCTGGATCCCACCTCTAACAAAAAAAATAACCTTCAATAATACCTCAAGTAATTGTACATTAGAAAAGCTTTAATTTATAACTTTTTATAACATAACTACTAGTCTTAATTTTTTCTTCTGGAGCAAAATTAAAATCTATTCCCTCTTCTGCAAGAAAGTCCTTCAAATATATAATAATTTAGAATCTCCTCAAGTCTTCTCTTCTCTAAGGCATTCCTGACATTTATTTTGAAATCTGACCCTGAATCTTCTAATTCACTTTTGCAAACCAGCTTTCCACTGTCATCATACAAGTATAACAATTAAAATAATCATTGCTTAGTTATGCAGCATAACTGATTTTCCTACTTTCAAGTCTATTCTTGAAGACTATTGACTATGAAGACTATGAAATACCAGCATATGTAATGTATATGTGTGTACATATGTATATACACACGCTGACAATATGCATGTGTAAAATATTATACTCAAACAGAAAGGACTGCTCAATTTTTTTAACCCTGCTTTCCTTTATAGGACATTAAGTTATTTTTATTAAATGGCATGCCATATGTATATGTGTGTGTGTATACCCTCCTCCAGTGTACACATGTACACACACACACACGCAAATTATTACATTTAAACTGAAACTGTTCAATTACCTTGCTTTCCTCTGGTGATTCAAACATTTCTTTAAGCTCAGTGTAGTCTATTTCCAAACTGGATTCTTTTGATTTTGTCTCTGCTTCAAGATTTGAACCACTGAAATCTTTTATTGCTGGTCTTCTAAGTGTCACTATTTCTTGTATTTTTTCTGAGAATTCTGAATCTCTATCAGATATTTCTTGAGAGTTACTCTGCATGACAGTATTTCTACTGGATATATTTTCTGCCACTTTATCTGGAGTCTCCATAAACATAGTAACATCTGTCAAATCTTCTAGTACCTCTCCTTTTTCTTTAGGGCTTCTCATCAGTCTTTTGATGCCAGTAAAGTCTTCTACTGGTTCTCCCTTTACTTTAGGGGTTCTCATCAATCTCTTGATGCCAGTTAGATCTTCTACTGGTTCTCCCTTTACTTTAGGGGTTCTCATCAATCTCTTGATGCCAGTTAGGTCTTCTGCTGGCTCTCCTCCCTTTACTTTAGGGGTTCTCATCAGTCTTTTGATGCCAGTTAGGTCTTCTACTGGCTCTCCCCTCTTTACTTTAGGGGTTCTCATCAGTCTCTTGATGCCAGTTAGATCTTCTACTGGTTCTCCCTTTACTTTAGGGGTTCTCATCAATCTCTTGATGCCAGTTAGGTCTTCTGCTGGCTCTCCTCCCTTTACTTTAGGGGTTCTCATCAGTCTCTTGATGCCAGTTAGGTCTTCTGCTGGCTCTCCTCCCTTTACTTTAGGGGTTCTCATCAGTCTCTTGATGCCAGTTAGGTCTTCTGCTGGCTCTCCTCCCTTTACTTTAGGGG
>CM053769.1:465253771-465292613 GCA_028658325.1 Potorous gilbertii | reverse complement strand
TACTTTAGGGGTTCTCATCAGTCTCTTGATGCCAGTTAGGTCTTCTGCTGGCTCTCCTCCCTTTACTTTAGGGGTTCTCATCAGTCTCTTGATGCCAGTTAGGTCTTCTGCTGGCTCTCCTCTCTTTACTTTAGGGGTTCTCATTAGTCTCTTGATGCCAGTAAGGTCTTCTGCTGGCTCTCCTTCCTTTTCTTTAGGGGTTTTCATCAGTCTCTTGATGCCAGTTAGGTCTTCTAATGGCTCTCCTCCCTTTTCTTTAGGGGTTTTCATCAGTCTTTTGATGCCAGTTAGATCTTCTATTGGTTCTCTCCCCTTTACTTTAGGTGTTCTCATCAATCTTTTGATGCCAGTTAGGTTTTCTACTGGTTCTCCTTCCTTTTCTTTAGGGGTTTTCATCAGTCTCTTGATGCCAGTTAGGTCTTCTACTGGCTCTCCTCCCTTTTCTTTAGGGGTTTTCATCAGTCTCTTGATGCCAGTTAAGTCTTCTACTGGCTCTCCTCCCTTTACTTTAGGAGTTCTCATCAGTCTCTTGATGTCAGTCAGATCTCCTGATTCATATTTCGGGCTTGACTTCTTCATGATGGCCTTGTTGACTTTCTTATCTTTGACTGGTTCTATTACTTGCTTTGGAGTACTCATAAGCTCCTTGGGATCTGTGAGGTCTTCTGGTGGTTCTCTCTTTTCCTTAGGAACATGTGTAAGTCTACTGATACCTACCATATCTTCAATGGATTGACTTTTCTGCTTTGGAGTTTGCCTACCATTGACATTTTTATTGCTTTTGTGACTTTCTACCAACTCTTTTTCCTTAGGAGTCCTCATCAGTCTTTCATTGCCTGCCACATCCTCTCCTAGTTCTACCTTGTCTTTAGGGGTTCTCATTAGTCTCTTAACCACGGTTAGATGCTCAACAGACTCACATTTTCGTTTGGGAGTGCTCATAAGCTGCTCAGTATTGGTGAGATCTTGCACCTCAGTTTGCTGCTTTACTGTCCTTATCCGTTTCTTGTGGACTTCAGCATCTTCTGCAGAACATACTACTTGCTTTGGGGCTGTCCTAAGATTTTTCTGAATGCTCACATCATCCCCAGCAGAATCTGCCACTTTGTTTTCTCTATCTTTTACTTCTGCCACCATTGGTGTTGGAGTTATCATAATCTCTCTGATGCCAATTAGGTCATCAACTGGCTCTATTTTTTCCTTTGGGGTTTTTATTATTTTCTTTTTGCCTCCTAGCTCATTCTTTATTGTTACAGTTCCTGGAGTAGTCAACACATCTACAGACACAATATCTGGCTTTAGCTTTATCATTTTATTGGCTCCTGTTGGAGAGTACTTTTCATTTTGCAATGAAATTCTTATATGTTTTTGGATCCCTGCTAGATGATCAGTGACAGGTTGTTTTTTATCCGATCCAGTTTTTAAGGAAGTTGTGACTCCTAAACTACTTTCTGACATTTTGGGTTTTTGATCTCTTAGGTCTATGTGAATATCTACAAAATTTTCTTTTGGTTGTTCCCCTTTGTTTGATGGTATTTCAGTAGCTCCCTTGATACAGATATCTTCTAAAACACATGCCCCTGAATTTGGTGTTGCCATTTCTGAATGCTGTTCTCCTCCCAGAGCTACACTTTGGTTCATACTTCTCCCCAAGTTTATTTGTTGGCTATCATGTGTGGCACTTTCAATTTGATCTGGTGTTTCTACTCTGTTAAGATATGGTGTTGGTACATTTTCCTTTGGTGTAGAAGTCTTCTGCCTTTTTGAGCTCGGTGTTAATATTTTATGGTCTACATCAATATCTGGAAGTGGAATCTTCATTATTTTATCACTTCTAATTTCAGAGATCTCACATAGGGCTTTAATAGATATCTCATCATTTCCTCTCCATGACTGTCGGTTTCTTGGGGAACGGCGGCATGCAATGCTCTGGCTGGATATCTGTCTTGCTGCGCCCGGAATAAAGGGTATCATCATTCTCTCTGTTGTAATAAATGGCAGAATACAGATAATTATGAAACAAAGAATATGCTCCCCTCACCATTCTAGAGACTAATTCTTCCTTAAGAAATAATGTAGACTTCAAAGTCTACCTCAATTCTTTTGTAGTCTCATGTTTTCCTGTCCCATTTGATATTTAGCAAGATGCAAATCTGTGCCTAGCCAGGTAAACCATATATAGACATATGTTGCATTATATGTAAATATAATATACATACATAATAAGTTATGGCTAGTTTTGGCTGGAATACAGAATACATGAAGAACTATCATTGTGAAATAATCAGGTTTCAGAAGTTTGCATTTAATCTGAAAAGGGACCAAGGGAGCCAACTAAAGATTCTTGGCATACTACTGCTACTATGGGTTAAGACTCACACTTTAGGAAAATAATTTTGAAAACTGCGTGAAGAGAAGATTGTGGGGAGATAGTCACTTAGAAAGCTATTTTAACAGTCAGGGTAGTGGCCACATGAATGGACAGATAACTGACAAGACTTGGCAATTGCTTGGATAGAACTGGGGTAAGAGTGAAAAGTCAAACCATCTTTGTACAGAACTGCTGAAAATAACTTATAATAAAATGTTTAAATGGCAGTATCATAAGAATCTTTAAATGTACAACTACATTTAGATATTCGTTCTCTATATCCATCATAAAATAAAAGTTCTACTATACGGATGTGTAACGCAATTTTAATTCAATGAGGGCCCTAGCTCTTCAGGTTGAAGGTGAGCTATGCCACTCATGAAACCTCTACAGGCATGGAAGGGGCTGCTTGACATGGGAAGAGAACGTGGAGCTACAATTATAAATAGTAACTCACCATTCCAAAATTTCATGCAAGAAGAAAAAAAGGAAAACTAACCAAAGTCACCTGAAGTAGGACCTGAGGATGCATCTCCTGAAGATGACTGTTCTTCAAACAAATGTTGTAAAGTTGTACCAGTCTCAGGAGACTGAGGTTTCTGTTTCATAGGGGTTTCAAACATGTCTGCTAATCCTATTAATGAAGAAAAGAAGTGACATTAACGTACCTATAAGAGGATAATATATGCACAGACATAATGTATACATCATATATATATTTTCTAAAGATGTAAACAAGTCGTATTCTACTCCTCTTCCAAAAAGAAGACAATGCAACAGAACCCCTTACCTCCCTCTATTCATAAAGAGATCTCTTCTCAAATTTCAAGACACCCCAAACAATCTAAGCTATAAACCTCTTGACTTTCGTTACTACATCAAACAATGCAACAGACATCCCCCTCCACGCATTATTCATAAACATTTCTTTTCCAAGTCTAAGGTACCCAAAAACCTAGGCTACAAACTCAATTCTCCTTTCCTGCTCCCTTCCACAGGTTTTCAGTTCTTCTTCTGACAGGCATTTATCCAGTCCGTCTGCTTCTCTTCTGTTCTACTGAGTCACAACAACTTTTCTTCTTCCTCTGAGCACATACAACAAGATACAGCCTTCACTCTCCACCCAGAGGGCTAAGGGGGCGCTATACCACTGAGAGTTATAATGGGTCAGGTTTGTTTTGCAGCTGAAGAGAGGCCTGTCCCACCAAAGCAACACCCAGATCTGATTACAATTGGCCAAGACCCCAAAAGAATTCATGCTCCCCTTCTGCCAGAGTCTGCAAGCATTCTATCAGCTCTTATAAAATTGTACTTCCACATGCACATTTTGGCAGATGATCTGCCTGCCTACACGACACATTCTCATGAGGCTTTTCTTTGCTTTTTCACCTGTTAAATCCTCATTCATATCCATGTTAGGGTTTAAAACAAAGTTGTTCAGCATCCTACAGGGTCGTATAGGTGCAGTCACTTTTTCAGTATGAGCCCTCCCAATCACTATGGTGCAGGGAGAGTTTGCGTGGCCTGTGCTAAAGTGATTCTGATCTTGGTTTGCTGGTTTCTGTAAAGTAAAAAGAAACATTCCAAAAATGAATTCAGTGTTTCTTAATGTTGCTCAGATAATATTCGTAAGTACTCAAGTGTAATTTGTATTATATATGAGGGATATATATATATATGTGAGTACACACACACACACACACACACACAGTATACATATGTATAAAATGCACACACACAAAATGTTATCCACATTTCTGTCATGTACCTTTGGAGTTAATCTTTTCTGCTTTTTTATTACTCTTCTCTCAAGACCGTGTTTTACAACAACGCCTGTTTGGGGTTTTCTAGTACCCAATCTCACCACATCTGCCCAAGAGTGCACAACTGTTAAGAAAAATAACAATAAAAAGGAATTTATTCAAACAGAAGATAAATTAACATTTTGTTTTGGATAAAACAATCCTCAAAGAGAAAAACAAAACCTCTCTAATACTGGTTATATTCCCTCTTCTTTCTAGTCACCCAACTAACTTCAAGGTCATTCTCTCCTCCACTTTCTTATTGGGCACACATCCAGTCACTTGCCAAATCTTGCCATTTATTTCTCTGTCCACATCTACCACATCCAACTCCTCTTTTCTTGACTTCACAAATACCACCATGTTATATATCTAACAAGCCCTCCTCCCCTCTACTCTGATTGTAGTAGGCACCTAAACTCCTGTTTCCCCTCCTCTTGTCTTTCCTACATTAGTTGCCAAGTGATTTTTCCTAAACCCAGCACACAGTCTGACTATGTTTCACTCCTTCCTGTTATTCTTGATAAACTCTAAGCAGCTTCCTATCACTCCCATAAAATCATCAACCTTTCCAGCCTTTTTTGATTTACACCTTACCCAGCCTTGTACACACAGCTCTGCACTCTCTGATCTAACTGGGCTTCCTCACTGTTCCTCCTATCTCTGGTCTCTGTGTTGGTAGACTGTAAAGTTCTCTGAAACCAGGGACTGCCTGCTCCCCACAATGGCTGGGCATATGACACGATTCCTCTTTATTGTAAGAAACATTTTCCAAGCCCTTTGCCTGTAAAAACCATTTTACAATGATTCCCTGCTTAAATTACCCATGAGATTGGCTTCAGATGCACCACTCCTCCTCTTTGCATAAATCCTTCGCAGGGTATCATATTGACTTCTTCTTCCAGAGGATCTCCTCGAGTATGATGGTGTGTTCATAGTCTTTTGAGGCTGGACTTCTACAGGAACACACACTGCATTCTCATCCAGCAAATAAGATTGAGAAATGTCATCACTGGAGGCTGAAGATATTTTCTTAGGACTGGTTGGCAACTCCAGTGACCGGTCTTGTACATGCAGCATCCCTTCCACTAGACTGGTGGAAGGTGGCTCTTTTTCTGGCAGTTTAGAATGCTCCTGCTGAAATGGACATTTTTTACAGTTTATATAAAATACGAGATCTGCTATGGGTTCCCTAAAAAAATAACTGAATATGCCCAAGGTGCATCAAAAGGCTGTGACAGACGTCTCATTTGAATCTGATGACAACCCTTTGAGGGCCTATACCCTACAGAGGCCATCTCTGCAATGGCCCCAATGAGCTTTGGGGACAAAAGTCCCCAACAGCTACCAGTCAGCAATGAAGACAGAATACAGTCACACGTCTCTCCATGTGATGATGCCAGCCATCATCCTGAGGACATGATTAGTTTAGGCCTTGCCTTCCTAGCAACGAGAGCCACCCAAGGTGGAAAGGATTGCTTTCCCAAGGCAACTGGCAAATTCAGGTACTGGCTTGCTCTAGATGGCCTCAAAAGTTACAATGGACCACTGACATCAGAGCTTTCCATGGTTACTCAGTCACCAAAATAACTAACTCAGGGATTCAGATTAAATGTCTACCACCACCACCCAGTGGCAAAAACTGTAACTACAGGAGTAGGTCATATTTTAGGACAAGAAAATGTCAAAATCATCATATTGCTTAACAATGATTCCTTGGTTTACCTAGCAGCACCCTCAGTTTAGCAAAGAGCTTTCTCATTTCACAATGACTCTAGGAAGGAGGGACTATATTACTTACCCCTAAGTATAAAACTAATGATGGCAAAACAGATGGCAAAACACCAACTCCAAGTTCAATGCTAATGGCTTCTAGATAATCTGAACATGTTAAGAGTTTGAGGGCCCTACAAAAGGGTCTGATTAAGTCAGAGTGTGTAATGGGCAAAAAAAAGGTTTTATTTATTTTGTGAATCTTATAACTATGATGCATGATGGCAAATATTAATTGAAATTTTATGACTCAGCTTTTTTAAACACTGCACTAACCTAACAGCCAAAATTTCACAGCAGACCTAGAGAAATTCAGGGCATTTGAGTGTGTTCACATATATCCTATCAAGACCATTGCTCTACCCTTTAAACTGGGATACCCTGAATCACTAACGTATTAAGTCAACATAACCATAAATAACAACTCTCATTTAAAAAGATATTCATAGGAAACCATTTTTGAAGATAGGATAATATACCACATAAAAAGGTAGTTAGGGCATGGATCATTATATAAATGCACAATTCAAAACATGAATGGATTAAATTCTTGTCTAAAATACTGTACCTTAATTATTGGTTTCTTCAGGACAGCCCGAGGAGGACAGTTTCCAAATGATGTTCTTCTTATCCCTGGGCTTTCTCCTTTTTTAACAGGTGTATTGGGAGGTAAGTTTTCATCAAATAATTCAGGTCTTAGATGGACTCCAAAAGAAACTCTCCTCCTTTTTGCAGATAATCCATCACTCTCACTGACATCTTTAAAAATATTATACACAATCATTACATGTATGTTTAAGATACTTAGCTCACACATCAAACACAACAAAAGGATATCAATCAATAAGCACATACTCAAGATTTAAGAAACAAAAGGGATACAAAGGAGTCTGAAGGGGATGTTCTGTGTTGCCTATAATTGTACTTTGAATCCTCCTGAAAGCATTGTTTAAAAGATGCTGAGGGAGCTTTGGGAGCAAAAAAAAAAAAAATTAAATGCACGCCTTAAATGTCCTCCTCATGATGGCACCTTTGGATGATGGCTTATGACAGGGTGGGTAACAGCCTAAAAATGTAACTTTTCATCATCTGATTTATTGAGGAGACAGGCAACAATTTTGGGAGGTAAGGAAGTGAAGTCATCAAGCATCAAAATACAAAATAGGAATCCACCTAAATATGTCTTTATGCTTATATGTGGACTCTGCAAATGGCAAAAAATAAAAGTAAAATCTCTAAAAATTAAGATTTACCTAGCTTTTGAGAAGTTTGTTAATCTAAACTTGAAGTGGAGTCTTCAAAATCACTGATACCAAACTAACTGATATCATGTAACATACAAACTATCCTAGGGGTTTCATCACCACCTAATGATTTATCAATGGTAGACAAAACAATACGTTCATTTTCAGCTTCCTCGTGGCTAACTTAGGAAGAAAAAATGATGTTTTTTTGGGTATTGATCTGAAATAAAAACATCTAAAGTTTTGTAGTACTTTTCTTTTTGAAAACATGTACAGTGGTTACACTAGGTACTAGGGAAAGGTATACTTTGGAAGTTTTCATTTCTGACAAACCTTCAAAATCAAGTTCATCTTGAATTTTCTTTGATATTTGTCCTGAATTTGAAGCTTTCTTTGGAGTAAGCTGGTTCTTATTTCCCTTGGAGCTTCCTTTATTTTTGGTCAAATCTACAGACTCACCTGTCCCGTTAGAGTCGCTCTCTTTGAGAATAGGCTTCTCAGCAGGCATGGCCTTGCTTTCTTGAGCCTCCAAAGCCTCTCTCCCCAGTTTGGACAGTTGACCACTCCTCAAGGAGCACATCTCAGGTGTCTTTGTTTGGGACCTGAGTGGGTATAGACAATGCTGACTCTTGGCCTCTGACAGGGGCCCTACAGGGGCTGACCTCCTTCTGGCCTCTTTCCCGCTCTTATTCTTTCTCTCCCCTGAATTTTCAGCAAGTAATTCTTCGCTCTTCCTCCGCTTTCGGGGAGTGCTCAGCTGCTGTAATTCTTGGTCTTGTGCCTTCGCTACAACTTTTTCTGAAGAACAGTTCTTGAAGGGGTCTTCAAGCCATAGTTCTTCGAAAGTACCACCCTCCTTCTCCTCACCAGAGATGGTGATGTGCTTTAGGGTCTTGCTCCTGCGCAAGGATCTGGAGCCAGGCAGATGAAGGAGTTCTGCTTCCCATTCTCTACCATCCATACTGACCTGGCTTGCAGCCCCTGATTTTCTATTGCTGTGGTTCAGATCACCTATTTGTTGGTTCTTACAGCTTAATTCTTCTTTCATTAGGCCAAAAAGTTTACTAAAAGGAGAGAAATAGCCTTTTGCACTCTTCCCTGGTTGTTCAAGAGTCGAAAAAAGGCTCACATCTCCTCCATTACCATCACTTCCTCCACTACCTCCACTAGCAGTGGAAACAGTATTTTCAATGACATTTGTGGTGTTTTCTTTCAGTTCTTTGGTTTCTAAAGTTGGAACTTTTCCTGTAAGATGTTCTTCCACATTATCTGAAGCATCATCATCCTTTTTAAATTCATTTGCATTTGTTTTTTCTTTTAGAGAATGTACTGGTGAGAATTGTCTTGTAATATTTTCACTGTATTTTATAGGGGTATCTCTGAAAGACTGGTCTCTTCTTTCACACTGTTCTGTATTTAAAAAAAAAACACAAGAAAGCTTGAAAATATTTTCATGGAATATTAATTATTACTAGTAATTCAATACTGGAAAGTAAAATGAAAAACTTTCTTCAAATTATTTTTTAAAGTTTGTCTATAAATGAATTAAAAAAAAACTCCAAAACCACTCCCCTTTTTCTAACCTAACTACTGAATTTAGTCATGTTTCCCCAAATGAGTTCATGTATAACATGTATACTATTATCACAATAGCCTAAGAATTAATTTTCTCTTTATACTGAGGTTCTTCTACATGCTTTGTTAGCAATATTTATATAAATATTATGAATTCTCAGTAAATGTTTCATTATCTACTTTCCAAAAGGAAAAAAACATGCAAACACTGTTGAGGACCCTGTATAACTTCACAAATGACTTAAACAAGCAAATGAAGCAGCTTCACTAACAAAAAAAAAAACAAAAAACAAAAACCCATTAAAATCCTAATTACTGTGTCTCTCAAACTAAGTCTTGTCTACCCTCCTTTCCCTATAGGGTAAGATACATATTATATGCTATAAAGTAGGTTAATTCAGCTCATACACTTGTATAAAAATGGTCCTAACAAGACTAGCAATCCCCTAAATCTATAGCCCCTCTCTTCATCCCCCCTCTCCACTTTGCCCCAATTATCTGGCTCAATGCCAAAATGTTAACTACTACTAGAATTTAGTCTATTTTTTTCCCCTTCATTTAGTTTTAGTTTTAACCTATTTTGAGCAAGGTTGTATTGTCATCCTCCTCTCCCCACCCCAACATGAACAAATAAACAGTTACTGACCAGAATCCAGAATTGAGGCACTTTGGGATTGAGTTGGTATGACCTATGAATTGGTACAGGAACTAATTAATATTTACATGTATTTTGTGACTAAGGAGAATATAAAACTGTGTTATAAAGACATGATGCACCAATGGACACCTTATCAAGTTAGTTCCCAGGATAAAGCTAAACCCACCATTATCTTAGTGCATAAATAAACTGTTATAAAATGCTTTGAATCTCAAGGTACATATACACACTGTCTATAAATGCTTACAATGTACATCATATTCTACATGAGTTTTTATTAAGCTTGTTTTTGCATTAAATGTAATCAATTAGGGTCCACCTTATAAGAACCAAACTCCAGACTTTAAAATGAGACAAGAAAATACCTGATTAACATCTGAATCTTTTACAAATGGCACGGTTAAAATAATGAATTAATTGTAAGTATTAGCAACAGAATTAAAACTGTCAACTCACTATTGATTGCGCAACTCTAGACATGAAAGCCCAGAAGTACTGGAAGACCTATAGACTATCGAAACAGAAAAACATTACTTTTATCACATTCTTACCACTTTGATTCCTGGTTCTGAAGACCTTCTTGGCTTTCCTTCATTTTGAGAGCCATTTTCATATTCAAATCTGAAGAGGGAAAGATGGTTTTAACAATGGATTTTAAAATGTTATAATAAAAAAGTCCCAGTCAAGCTAATTACCTAGTGATGTATACACATTATACAAAATACAATACATATTGCACATGCATAAAAAGTTACTAAGTTTAAAAAATTAGCACTTGGATTACTAAAAGGATAATTAATTATACTTGGTTTTTCTTTCATTCTAGAATTCTAAGGCATATATCTGAGTAATAAATTAATTGGTTAACTAATCAATGAGTAATTAATTAAGGAACTTATGATTATGGCTCTGATTTTGTGAAAAGAAGGAGGTGGCCAGTCTTCTTGCAAAGATGATGGAATGTTAAACTAAGACTTGAAGAAAGCCAGGAAAGTAAAGATGAGAGGAGTGTTCCAGGAATTTTTTTGGGTGGGTGGGGATAGTTGGAGAAATGCTTAAAAAGTCAGGTATATGTCTTGTGGAACAGTAAAACAAAGAAAACAGTCACTGGATGGCAGGGTGTGTGTATGAGTCTGTGTTTGGCAAAGGCTGTGTAGGAGTGGTGCAATTCAAAGACAGGAAAGGTCCTCAACTATAATATGTAGGGTTTAAACTAGTTTTGTAAGAATGGAAAGGAAAGAGATCTTTGTAGGTCAGGTCAGTAACACAAATCCCAATGAAAGCAAATTAAATCTTTTGAATGACAGTATTAGTGATACTGGTCTACCCCTAAGACGAGAGACAGAACAGGTTTTTAGATGGGCGTGTCCTGGCTTTCCCTTCTCAGCATCCTCCAAGCATCTCTTTAGACTGTGATTCTACCAGATGGCACAGAAGTCAACTCAACATGGAAGAGGGAAATTTCTAATGAGTCTAAATCCTAAGTCTGAGCAAACTACAGAACCAACACTAAAGTCAAATGAAATAGAACTTTGATTAACCACAAGCCAAATAACTGGAGGCCAGTTTCACTGAATGAGCACATGCTACTTTCAAAAGGTTCTGATCCAAACCTGAACAGATCCTTCTCTTTGAAGTCTTATTTAAAAGAAATTTCTCCTTATCAGCGAAAGATCTGCCCTTCCACATGCCCCTCTATTTATGTTCCCCCCCTTAGAAAATCACTTAATAATAAAACATATGCTTGTTGAGGTTGCTGGGAGAAAGAATTACAAATATGGTTGATAAATTCTTCATATCTTAATAATAAAGCTAATGAAAATGTCTGAAATGGCTAATTATAAAATAACATCACAACTCTGATAGCTATTGTGTGTGTGTGTGATTTTGCCAATTTTCACCTACCTGAAAGAACGATCAAATATGGTAATTAAATCTCCATGCTCTAGCTTTACAGGATGATAAAAGGTAGCTCCATTTAATTGAGTTGGATTTGCAGAATTTAAATTAATCAATATAGCCTAAAAATGAGACAATTTTAGTAAATAAAACTGAAACATATAAGAAACTAAATGAAACTCATGTCAAACCATACTTGCCTCAAGTTGTTCATTAAATTCAATCTTGCATTGTTGCTTGGATACTACTGGAAGCTGGAGGCGGATGTCACATTCTGTACCCCTTTAATTAAAGAATGATTTTTTTAAAAGCATGTTTTATCTCATGTTTTACTTATAAGAATTTCAGAAAAAAGCTAATTTTATGACACAATAGTTTTAATATTACTATTGATGCCCCCTCACACTAAATGGTAGAATGAATATATCTTTTAAAAATGAAAAGCTGTGGGAATGAAAGCAGAGATTTACCTGAGTGCTCTAAGAGATGCCTTCAGATACCTCTAAAAAGTGAATTTGAACATGTTTTAGAGTGGTGGAATCCACAAAGAGACAGAATGTGGCAGATTTCCAGCCCAGGACAACCACAAGGGTTGACAGAAGGATCTGTTGCACTGGGCTGCGAAAGGAGTACAGAACCTTCAGGCTGTGCCCATGTAGACTTGATCATAGGGAGGCCAGAGCAGACCCCACCAGAGTGAACTGCTGGCAGCAGTGCTAACTCCCAGATCTCTCAGTTCAGGAGGGGGTCTCTGCAGGAGCTGGGTGAGAGAAGGCACAGTCCTGTGTGAGTCCTGCGGTGGTGGCAGCAGCAGCTATTCCTGGGGCTATCAGCCCACAGAATGAATGTGTGAAAAACATCTATTTAAATTTATAGGAGCCAATATGGCAGAGTAAACAGTAAGTTGCTCTCTCACCCTCCACTGATCTTGAGAAACCCAGAGAATACTACCCCAAGAAAAATCCTGGAAGAATAAGGCAAGCATAAAGGCAGGGTACAGCAGTCTTTTAGCTCTAATTCAGGAGGCTAGGAGATTAACAGGAAAGCTCCCTCTTACTGTAGCTGAAGGAGGTGTCCCAGCAGGCCCCACCTCAGCAGCATTTAGGGTTAGAGGAGCAGGCACCTACTGCCTCCAGCTCAGCACCAGGTAAAATACCAAACCTCTATAACATACAACTGCAAACACCTGAGGCCCCAGCACAGAAAACCGGTAACCAGACCCACAGCATAAGAAGCCTGGGACAGTGCCCCTGTGCCCCAGAAGCAGAGATCAACTTCGAAAGGCAGTAAAAAAGCAAACAACATGAGCAAAAAGCAGCAAAGAAAAACAATGAGCATAGAGATGCATCTTGGTGACAGGGAAGATCAAAGCACAAACTCAAGAGAGGACAACATGGTCACTACCACGAAGGGGACGTGAACTGTCTAGAGCCCAGAAAGCCTTCTTGGAAGAGCTTGAGAAGGATTTTAAAAATAAGAAAGGTAGAAGAAAATTTAAAGATACAACTGACAAAATGGAAAAAAAGTACGCCGAAGAAACTATCTCTTTAAGAAGTACAATTGGCCAAATGGAAAAGCAGGTACATGAAGAAAACAATTTGTTAAAAATTAGAATTGGGCATCTAGAAGCTAATGACTCCATGAGACATCAAGAATCAGTCAAATAAAATTGTAAGAATGAAAAAATAGAAGACAGCATAAAATACCTCATTGGAAAAACAACTGACCTGGAAAATAGATCCAGGAGAGAGAATTTAAGAACTACTGGTCTACCTGAGAACAATGGTGAATAAAAGAACCTAGACAGCATCTTTCAAGAAATCATAAAGGAAAACTGCCCTGAGGTCCTAGAGGGTAAAAGAGTCACTAAAAGAAACCACCAATCTCCTCCTGAAAGAGATCCCAAATGAAAACACCAACAAATATTGTAGCCAAATTCCAGAATTATCAGATTAATGAGAAAATAATGCAAGCAGCCAACAAGAAATAATTCAAATATCATGGAACTACAGTCAGGATCATGCAACTTCTACATTAAAAGATCAGAGGGCTTAGAATATGATATTCCATAAGGCAAGAGAGCTTGGATTACCAACTCCCCAGCAAAATTTAGCATAATCTTCCAGGCTTTACTGATGAAAAGGCCAGAGCTCAATGGAAAATTTGATCTTCAAAATTCTCAATGGAAAATTTGATCTTCAAATACAAGACTCAAGAGAGGCATAAAAAGGTAAACAGAAAAAAGAAAAAAAATTATTCAATAAGGGCAAGCTATTTATAGCCCTATATGGGAGGATAATACTTGTAAATCTTGAGAACTGTATATTTATTATGACATTTAAAAGGGATATAACATGGAGGGTTGTGGGTATAAATTAACTGATATAACTGATAAAAAACCTAATTAAGGGGTGCAAAGGTATTGTAATGGGAGAAGAGGAGAGGAGGAGGCAGAAAAGGATAAATTGCAAATTATATCCCATGAATAGGCACAATAACATTATAGCAAAGGGAGAAAAGAAGAGGAGCATTGTTTGAACTTTACTCTCATCGGAATTAGTTCAAAGAGGGAATAACATATTCAGTTAAATATGGAAATCTAACTTGCCCAACAAGCAGTAAGGAAAGAGGGAAAAAGAGAGGGAAGAAGTAGTAATGGAAAAGGGGAAAAAAAAAGGAGGGGGTGTTACAGAAGGGAAGGAAGATGGAGGGAGGTAGTGGTCAAAAGCAAATCTCTTCTCAGGAGAGGAAGGGAGAAATAAAAGCATAAACAAGAGGGGAAGAATAGGATGGAGACAGTAATCATAACTGTGAATGAGATGAACTCTTCCATAAAATGGAAGCAGATAGCAAATTGGATTAAAAATCATAATTGTATAATACATTGTATACAAGAAACACATTTGAAATGGGGATACACATAGGGTAAAGGTAAAAGGCTAGAGCAGAATATATTATGCTTCAGTTGAAGTAAAAAAAGCGGGCTAGCAATCCTAATCTCAGACAAAGGAAAAGGAAAAACAGATCTAATCAAGAGATAAGGAAGGAAACAATATCCTATTAAAAGGCACCATAGACAATAAAGTAGTATCATTACTAAACAGATAAGCACCAAGTGGTATAGCATTCAAGTTCTGAGAGGAGAAGTTAAGGGAGTTACAAGAAGAAATAGACAGCAAAACTATACTAGTGGGGGATCTCAACCTCCCCTTCGTTGAACTTGACAAATCTAATTTCAAAAGAACAAGAAAGGAATTATAATGAGGTGAACAAAATTTTAGAAAAGGTAGACATCTGGATAAAATTGAATGGGAATAGAAAGAAATATACCTTTTTCCCAGCAGTACACGGCACATACACAAAAATTGACCATGTAACTAGGGCATAAAAATCTCACAATCCAGTGCAGAAAGGCATAAATAGTCAACGGATCATGATGCAATAAAAATTATATGTAATAAAAGGTAGTGGAAAGATAGACTAGAAATTAATTGAAAATTAAATAATCTAATCCTAAAGAATAAGTGAGTCAAACAACAAATCACAGAAACAATCAATAATTTCATTCAAGAGAATGACAATAAAGAAACAAAATACCAAAATTGATGGGATGCAGCGAAAGAGGTTCTTAGGGGAAGTTTGTTATCTCTGAATGCTTACATGAATAATACAGAGAAAGAGGAGATCAATGAATTGGGCATGCAACTGAAAAAAGCTAGAAAAAGTACAAATTAAAAATTCCCAATTAAATACCAAATTAGAAATAGTGAAAAACAAAGGAAAGATTAATAAAACTGAAATGAAGAAAACTATTAAACTAATAAATAAAACCAAGAGATGGTTTTATGAAAAAAAAACTTTGGTTAATTAAAAAAGGAAAGAAAATCAAATTACCAGTATCAAAAATGAAAAGGGTGAATTCAGCGTCAATGAAGTTGAAATTAAAACAATAATTAGGAGTTACTCTGTCCAAGTATATGCCCATAAATTTGACAATCTTAGTGAAATGGATGAATAGTTACAAAAATATAAATTGCCCAGATTAACAGAAGAGGAATTAAAATACCTACATAACCCCATTTTAGAATTGTTTGTGTTTGTCCTTCATTGCCAAAGAAGACCATGCCATCAGAGAAATGATGACACGACTTGCACTTGACTTTGTTTTGAGTGAGAGAGGGCTATGCAGTCACCAGCCTCACTTCTCCTCCAGAGCCATCTGAATCCAGTAACCTGATATTCCTTAGGATGATTGGAGATGACTAGGGATGCAGTGGAAGACCTTGGGCCCTTTAGGCCAATGTCTTTGCAGGTACTCACTTAGGGTGAGGCAACGCCCATTCATTGAACAGGCCTGTTTAAGAAGGAGTCAGGGGGTAGCCCTTTTAATGAGGGCAAGAAAAAGAGAGACATCAGCTTGGGAGGAAAACATCAACAGTTACTGCTTACTGATAATCACTCTAAAGGTAGGAGGGGGTCCAGAAGAGCCCTTAGGTAGCCGCCTATCAGCATCCCAGCTTCAGAGTACAGTTAGGTTCCTTTCCTTTCCCATCCCCCCATCCTGTCCTGTCCTGTCCTTTCACAAAACCATCTCAGAAAAAGAAACTGAACAAGCTATCAATGAACTCCATAGGAAAAAAAATCTCCTGCCAAAACAAACCCAGGAACTATATGAACACAATTATAAAACACTTTTCACACAAATGAAGTCAGATCTAAACAATTGAAAAAACATCATCTGCTCATGGGTAGGCCAAGCTAATGTAATAAAAATTACAATTCTACTTAAGTTAATTTACTTGTTCAGTTCCCTACCAGTTTCCACTATTCAGTTCCAATACCAAACTACTAAAAAATTATTTTATAGAGCTAGAAAAAATAATATCAAAATTCATCTGGAAGAACAAAAAGTCCAGAATAGCAAGGGAATTAATGAGAAGAAATACAAGGGAAGATGGCCTAGCCATATCAAATCTTAAATTGTATTATAAAGCAATATCATACAATAAATTATATTATAAGGTAGTACCAAAACCACTTGGTACTGGCTGAGAAATAGAGGGATAGATCAGTGGTACACAAAATACAGCAGTCAATGATTGCAATTTACTGTTTGATAAACCCAAAAACTCCAGCTTATGGGATTAAGAACCCACTATATGAAAAAAAAACTGCCAGGAAACTGGAAAATAGTATGGCAGAAACTAGGCACAGACCCATATCTGACACTATATGCTAAATGGGTATATTTGGCTGATATAAACAGATAAAGGGAACAAGGAATAGTTTATCTGTCACATTTATGAAGAATGGAGGAATTTATGACCAAATAGAGAACGTTATGAAATGCAAAGTGAGTACTTTTGATTAAACTGAAAACTTTTTGTACAAACAAACAATGCAACTAAGATTAGGAGGGAAGCAGAAAACTGGGAATTTTTACAATTACCATCTCTGAGAAGGGTCTCATTTCTAAAATACATAGAGAACTGAGTCAAATTTACAAGAATACAAGTCATTCCCCAATTGATAAATGGTTAAAAGATATGAATAGGCAGTTTTCAGAGGAAGAAATTAAAGCTATCTGTAGCATGGAAAAATGTTCTAAATCATTGATTAGAGAGATGCAAATAAAAAAAAAAACAACTCTGAGGTACCACATCACACCTATCAGATTGGCTAACATGACAAAACAGGAACATGATAAATGTTGGAGAGGATGTGGAAAAAGTGGAACACTAATTCGTTGTTGGTGGAGCTGTGAGCTGATCCAACCATTCTGGAGACCCAATTTGAAACTATGCCCAAAGGCATATAAAAACGTACATATCCTTTGACCCAGCAATATCTCTTCTAGGGTTGTATTCTAAATAAATCATGAAAATGAGGAAAGATCCCCACATGTACAAAAATATTTATAGTTGCTCTCTTTGGGATGGCCAAGAACTGGAAATTGAGGATTCCTCATCAACTGGGGAATGGTTGAACAAGTTGTGGTACATGAATGTAATGGAATACTATTATACTGTAAGAAACGATGAACAGGTGGACTTCTGAGAAACTGGAAAGATTTATATGGTCTAAAGCTGAGTGAAGTAAGTAGCAGCAGGAGAGTAAGAGCTCAGAAAGAGTACAGTAAGAGCTACTGCATGCAATGACTGATTTTGATAAGACTTAGCCTTCTCAGCAATGGAAGGACCTAAAACAATTCCAAAGACTCATGATGGAAAATGCCATCCACATCCAGAAAAGGAACTATGGCGTCTGCATGCAGAGCAAAGCAGATTATTTTTTTGTGTTGTCTTTTTTTTTCATGGTTTCTCCCACTTGTTATAAGTCTTCTATACAACATGTCTAATGTGAAAATGTTTAATAGGAATGAATATGTAAAGCCTATTTCAGACTGCAGGCCGTCTTAGGGAGGGAGGAAAAAAATTAAAAATTATGGAAGTAAATGTTGAATAAATGTTGAAAATCAAAAATAAACTTTTAAAAAAATTAACTTTTGAAAATCAAAAATAAATAAATTAACTTTTAAAAATTATTTTTAAAAAACTTTTAAAAAAGCTGCTCAGTCTTTTATGAGTGGTATTTAAACAATCAACAAACATGTTTAAATGCCTGTCTCAGGGAGTGTGCAGAATGCTACTACTGGGCACCAGAAAGCAAGCTTTCAAAGCAGCAGTTAAAAATTGGGAGAGAAACAAGCTTCATTTTCATTCCAGGAAATTACAATTTTGCTTCTTTAACACTCCCTATTGATGTCTTTGATAATGGGCTGGTTAGTTAAGTGGGACAAGAATTTTTTTTTTTTTTACCCAAAGTGCCAAAATGTCATCCAACAAATTGCTAATATGTAAGCAAACAAGGGACCCTTCACTGAAATAAAACACATTATTGGCACTCTATGGAAACACAAGTAAAAGGGAGTTTCATATGTGATTTAGGAATCATAGTTCACTAGGGGTAACGGCAATATTAAGTGTTAGCCTGGAGTCAGGAAGATCCTTCCAGTTTAATTCAAAACGCTAAGTTGCTTAAACCTTTCTAACTTCCTCAACTGCAAAATGGGCCTACATGATACATCTTTATGTGCAGCATCTTGCCTGGTGTGCCTGGTCTGAGTAGGTAACATAAAAACGAAAGCTATCATCAAAACTTCTGTCCATCAACCCATGTAGTTTTTTAAGGAGTAAAATAAAAAAGTAAAAAACATAGCTTGCTTTGGTCACCATCTGTTGTCATGTAAAAACACAGGGGAACAAAAAACAACTGAGGAACAAAATTTCTCCTTTAGATTGGGAAATGATCTTCAGTTCATCTGTCTTATAAAGCAAAAGCAACCACAGAGATATTAGTGAATTAATGCAATAAGTTTAGCCAAGAATGAGTACTTCCGGTGACTTAAATCATGAAGCCTACTAGAGCACACACAACGTACTCCCTTCCAGTGGGCTCCGAGGCCCAGGCTGTCTTTTTCCCATCACCTTAAGTGGAACTGGACACAATTTTGCATCAGGCCATTTCACTTCAGACAGTGAAGCCTTCCTCTCCCATGCTGCAAGGGGATTTCCGGCAGCCTGAACACCAAAGGACCTGTAGCACGAATGATTTAACACATGCACGCACTTGTTCACGCCCTTTATAGGTTCTAAGGTTTAGAAAACGCATGGAAATGTTTCAGCCTCTGCCAACATCTTCCCAGTCAAGTTTGAGTTAATGTTGTAGGACTTTTTTGGTCAGAATTCCTTTCCTATCCAGGGGCTGGGGCGGGGCTATTCTCCAAAGTAACAATGTTCTTACCTCCCAAACAAACACTCTCTTTGGCTCAGAGGGTAGCGGTGACCCTCGCTCCCGGTTCTTTTAATAATAACAATGTATCCAAAAGTGTTCATTTTCGGCTGCCGAGTAAAAATCTGCAAAAGAGAATTGTCTCGTTACCCCCAATGACAACCAGCGGGACCCGCCTCCGTCCCCGGGCCACCTTGGGTTACACACTGGGGGGACCCCCAGGCCAGGCCTCTCCGCCCTTTTGCCTCAGTTTCCCCACCTGTCAAGGAAACAGCCAACGCCCCAGGGTCTGTGCCGGGACAACCCCGGAGGGGTCACTTGCGGGGGGGAGGCAGCCTCCCGCCCCGACACTTGTCCCGGGGCTGCCAGATGGGGGGGTCCCCAGGCCCTTCGCTAACGGCGGTGGGAGGGCAGGAAGTGACACCTCCCCAGTCAGGGGCCCTTACACGCGGCCCCCACCTCACGTGAGCTCCCCAATTTTAGCCCCGCTACGTCCTTTACCGCCAAAGAGAAAACCGCTCCTGGGGGCCGTCTGGGCTGAAATAATCGGGAGGCCCGTGACTTCATTGGCTGGGGACCCCGGCTCCGTGGTCCCGATGAGGGGGGGAGGGGATGGGGGCCACGGCCTGGCTGCCGCAGCCACTCTTACCTGCCTCACCTCCTGTCCTGGCTGCCTCGTGCTCCGGCGGTCGCTCCCGCCGCCTTCCCGGCGCCCTCGGACCCCGCTCAGGTCCCTCGTCCTCTCCGCCCGCTCTCGTCACTCTGCCCCCCACGGACACACTGCTCTCTGCCCCTCGTGTCACTCCGCTGCCTGGGTCGTGCACCACCGGATCCCTCCGCGTCCCGTCCCGCGGAATCTACCAGCCCCCAGCACCCACCGATGTCCCGCAGCCGGAGCCTCCTCGGCGTCCGAGGAACGGGGTCGGAGGTGGGCGGTCAGAATTGCGGCCACGGCGCCCCCGACCCCGAAACTCGGAGCCGTGGAAAAGTAATCCTAGATCCGGCGCTGGAATTCAAGTCAAAACATCAGTTCGAAATCTGGCGCCAAAGAATGTGATTGGTGAGGGGGCGGAGCCCCTTCCCGCTAGGGACCAATGGACCGCTGTGGAGGCGGGGCCTCGCGGCCGTTGAAGGGGGAGAATTGGAGCGCTAGTAGGAGGGGCTAGACCCCGAGATAGACGAGACCCCTGGCCCCGCCCCAAGCGAGCGAGCCTGCCAGCCGGCCTGCCCCCCCCCGCCGCCCCCCCCGCGCCGCCTCCCCCCGCCGCCTCCCCCCGCCGCCTCCCCCCGCTGCCTGCCTCTCTGAGTCCTTCCGCCGAACTCACCGGCGCAAAGTGCCGGGGATAGCGAGGAGCTACCTCTATAGGCCCAGGGGCTGGCCGTGTCACCGAGGCCTGAGTCCGTCACTGCCGACTTTAGGGGTGCAGCTCAGACGGGGCCACGCCCTCCCACCTCCAGAGATAATGGGGACCCAGCCCCAGGGGCCCAACTCGGGGGGGGGCCGCTGGGCTGGAGGGGAAACTGAGGCACAGTTAGAATGGCTCATCCCGCGCCCAAAGGGGTAAACTGAGGCTCGGCTCCAGGACACAGGAAGCGGCGCTGAGCACCCTCTTCTCCAGGAGGCCGGAGGCATGACGGGGGTGGGGGTGGGGGCGGGTGCGCAGGCGGTCTGTGGATGACTGCTCCAAGCCCATCCCCTACTTGGAGGGTGGGGGGCGAGCAAAACCTGACTCCTTTCCTGAACCGGACTTGGGGGCGGAAGCCCGATGTCCCCGCCCCCACCCTGGTTGATAACCTGAGGCCTGGCTAGAGGGCTTGCCACTGGATTACTCTAACCATCATCCCCCCACCCCCCCACAATCCCATGGTGAGGGGTTGCACTTACTTACAGACTACTGCTCCAGAGGGTAAACCGAGGTGTGGCTGGAGGCCCTCACACATGACCCCTCCTCAATATTAAGATCTACCTAGATCACTTGCTAAGAGCTCTCCCACTCCAGGGAGTCAATCCGTGCCTCAGTCAATGACAGTTGTAGGGCCCAACACTTGGCCTATCAGAGCCACCCCACCGCCACCCCAATGGAAGCAAGTTGGTGCATGAACTTCTGAGCCCCACTCACCCAGGGTGAAAGCTCAGATATGGCTAGAGTAATAGTGTATGACTGATAACTGATCGATGACTGCTTTGAGCCCATCTCATAGAGGGGGTAAACTGAGGCACGGTTGGACGACTTTCCACTAGATCTAACCACTTTCTACTAACTTTGCTGCATGCTAGAGGGTGAGGCTTGCATTTATGGCTACTGTAAGGGGGGACTTGCAGATTATTTCCTTGGAGCATCCCATCGCAGGAGATAAACTGAGGCAAGGCTTGGTAGGCCTTATACATGGTCTTTTAGAGTCCTTCCCCCCAATTGAAGCAGGCTAGAGGAGGGAGGCTTACCCAATACTGTTGTGAGCCCTCCCCCAGAGAAAACTGAATCCTAACAGGGCAGACAGTACAAGTCACTGCTAAACAGTAAATGAGGCCCAGCAGGAAGGTCTCACCCATGACCCCCACCTTAAGGTTCAAATGGGATTGCTGAACCCTCAGACTCCAGAGGAGAAACTGAGGCATGCTAGAGAACCTTACAGTGAAGCTCTGAACCCTGGATTCTCATCCAAGGAAAATCATTCAGCTGGAGGGGACTTAGAGGGACCTTTCTGAGTCCCTCGGCCTCCAAAGGACTGAGCTTTTTCCTCAGCTCCAGAGGGCCCGTTGAGGTACAGCGGGGCGCAGAACTGGCCTAATTACACGTGACCACCCCTCACCTCCAGTAGAGAAACTGAGAAAACCCAAAGGTGCCTCTATAAACCAGATAGCCCCGAGCCCCCGGGGGAATTCAGGGGGAGAAGCTGAGGTACGGAAGGGGGGAAATCCCTTTACGCAGGATCCCTAAGTCCCCACTTTCCGAATGGGAAACGGGCATGATTGGAGGGACCTTACATATGAGCACTCTAAGGAGAAACTGAAGCACGTCGGTTTGATTCAGCGGCACAGCTCTGAGTCCTTTCCCCGCCTCGGGAGGAGGAACTGACAGGAGCGAAAGTCTTAAAAAGCAGGTGCTGCTTAGCACCTACCGGGAGAGGAAGGGACCGTAGATCTCAGCAGATGGATGGAACCTTGAACCCAGCCCGTCATTTAGGACCTCGGGGCTCAGCCGGTGTGGTCGGCTTCCCTGGAAGAGGAGGGAAGAATTCCTTTATTCAGGAGCAACCTACAGGCGGGGCGAGAGGTTGTCAGGATGGGTGGGACGGGGGAGTGGGGGCGGGCGGGGCGCTGCGGGGAAAGTCAGGAGCCGGGGCTGGGATCCCTACTTTCATTCAGTCAATGATTAGGTAGGGCTGGGGTAGCCACCTCTGGCGGAAGAGAAGTCCGTACTGGAGCCAAGAATTTGCTGGGTAATAGAATTTTAAGCTCCGCAGCATTTCTAAAGAGTCCACAGTATGCAAGATGCTTTGCTAAGCGCCCGCGGCTACAGACGTTCCAATCTAAAGAATAGGAGTTAAGGACCCAACCAGTGGGAATTTCCTTGAGTGAAGAGAAAGTCTCTTCACCGGTAAAGCTCGGAATCTTTTCTGCTTACTTAGAGTTATCTGGGCTAGAGAGCTGAAAGGTTCAGTAAGTCCTGGTAGGGGACGATCTCCCTCCAGGATGTATCGGAGACAGACGACCCCAGGGCGTCCAGTCTCCTAGGCCAGTGCTCTTGATGACCACACAGGTTCTGCCTCTACAAAGACAAACATGAACATTCACTGCCTGCCTTCCAGACACTTATGTTGGAAAGGGGAAAGGGAGAAAGAACCTGGAAGCAAAAGAGTGAATATGGAAATGTAGCTTTGGTTTGCAGGATCTCAGATCTGAGCTCTCTCTCTGTCTCTCTCTCTCTCCTCTCTCCTCTCTCTCTCTTGCTGTATCTGTCTCTCTGTCTCTGTCTCTCTGTCTCTGTCTCTCTTTCTCTGTCTCTGTATCTGTCTCTCTCTCTGTCTCTCTCTCTCTCTCTCTCTCTCTCTCTCTCTCTCTCTCTCTCTCTATATATATATATATATATATATATCACACACGCCCCACTCTGACTCCCTATTAACTCCAGGATTAATTATTAAATCCCTCGGTGTAACTTCTTTTAATGGTTCCCCTCCCATTAACAATCCTTTTAAAGAACTGATCTGTCCCTCTACACCCCGCTCCCCTCTTTCCACGACGGAGCTGCATAATCTGTCAAAACCTCTTCCCACCTTAGCGGTAGCTAAAAACGTCAGTCTCTGTATGCTAAGTTCATCCCCTCTGTCAGGAAGCGAGTGGCAAAATTTCATCTTCATTCCTTTGGACTCCTGGTTTATTACTGTGCTAAAGAGACTTTTAAAGTCTGTGAAAGTCTGTTTTCTCTACCATGATAGTATTGTACAAGTTGTTCTGGGTCTGCTCACTTCACTCGGCATCAGTTCACAGAGATCTTCCCAGCTTCCCACGAAACTGTCCATTTTCATTGCATTTATATCCCACATGTTTAACCATTTCCCAGCAGGACGATATCCTGCAGTTTCCACCTTTTGGCTACCACAAAAAGAGCTGCTTTAACATTTCTGAACACGTTCCTTTTCTTCTCTCTTGGATTTCTTTGGGGTTTAGACTTCATAGAGTTGTTGTAGGATGAAAAGATTTGGTAACTTGGTGGGCATAGTTCCCAGTTTAGAACTTTTTTGAATGACTGGATCGAGCTCCACCAACTACGTCCCTGTTTACTGACAGCCTCTCCATCTTAATCATCTTCTTCTTTGCCATTTTTGTCTGTTTGATGGGTATGAGGTGAGAAGGAACGTCAAAAGGATTTTAGTTGACATTTATTTAGAGCATTTTTCATGCCTGCTCAGAGAGCTTAGATTTCTTCTGAAAAATGTTTGCTCAGAGGGTGGGCAGGAAGATCTCAGTTCACATCTGACCTCAGATAACTTATTAGCTTTGTGACTCTTAGCAGGTCACTTAGCCTCAAGTCTGTTTTGGTTTTCTCATCTGTAAAGTGGGGGTAAAATTGAAGGTCTTTGGTATACAATCTGTAAGAGCTTGTGTGGACCAAGGGTCATTTCCACACCATGATGAAGCCTTGTAGCAGGACCCAGTAGAGGTAGTAGCCAAAAGCCATATCTCCCCAGAAACAAATGCAATTAAAGTTAACAGACTTGCTTTTTTTGTTTTATTACCTTTTGTTATTTTTATTACCTTTGTTGCCCTCGGATTTTTTTTCATCTGTGGGTTAGCAGCTCAATAATAGCTTAGGATGATGTATCCGCAATGGTTCATGTGGTGAATACAGACTGGCTTCATTTACCTGAATCTACTTGTGACCCCTGTTTCCTCTTATTATTTACACATGTGTGGTCTTAATCAAGGTACAAAGGCAAGTGTAGATGAACAAGGGAAGGGACTTGGGAGTGATATTGAGGGCACATATCACAAGGCAGACACCTTCCCTCTTTGAATGTCTCTAAATGTCATTTCCATGAAAAGCCAGGTGCTAATTAGCTACGGACTAATAGTATCATGGTGTGAATTAGTTAAAACCCAAACTCGCTTTTGGGGACTGGGTCTCTAGCAGTCTGCTCTTTTCATCAACCTTGGTCAGAAGGCAGCCTAGTATTATATTGGTGTAAAAAGTTTTGGACTTAGAGTCTGGGTTTGAATCTCAGATATAATACTGATGTGCTTAGGTTTAAGAAACCAATTTCCCAAGAGAAGCACAGGTGAGATCAGCCCAAACAGCAGATGCATCTGAAGAAGATCAGTGTGGGGGAGGGGATTTCCAGTGAACTTAAACTTAGATTCTCATCCACTGAACTCCTATTGCCCCCCACACCCTGTCTTATGGTCTTTCCAAAAGGGAGTGTAATCACAAAAGCATCAGTAGCAGTGAATGATCATATTTTGTTGTCAAAAAACAAATAAAAGAGAGGGAAAGAGAGGAAATAAAGCCTGTTCCTCACTCCTGGGTTTGAACGAACATTGGGTTATAGAAATAATTAGGGATGAAACACAAAAGAGCATTCTTCTCACTGTCAAATGTAAAGACAACCTTCAACAATGGAATGCTTCCAGGTTTGTGGAACTGATCCTGAGAATGCTAAAGCTACCGGGCGCCTCCAGGGACCATCTCATCTAGACCCCTGCCTGAAGGCAGATGGGTGTCTCTCTGATTATTAAGCTCCCCAGGGAAGGGGATTCCATAAACCTGCTCTTGCGTTTAGTTCTTTGAAATAAAAGAGAGGGAAAACACACAGATATGTGTTGGTAGATGATAGCAACTTTGCCAGCAATCATCGGACATATTTATGGATCAATTTGAACCAAAAAATGAGCTTTCAGCTTGCCACCTAACTGCCACCTCCAAGACAATGACTAAATATAGGTAGGCATTAACTGATAAGATAATAAAATTTTAAGTGTGGATTGCATTCTGGTATTCAGAAATGCCAATTAAGACCATATTTGAGTAAAAACTTTACTATAAATCAAGCTGGAAATTTTCCTCAATATTTCACATTTAGGACTGTAACTCAAAGTATCAACAAACAATTTAAATATAACAATCTTCCACCTATTATCGAATGAAAATGGCTCTGTGAGGCTGGGAAACCAGCAACTGACAACTACATGACAATTACATTACCTGAAGCATTGATTGAATGAGTATATTAGCAACAGGAATATCCCCAGGGACCTATATGGCTCAGGATGATCCCAAGGTGACTCAGGACTTGAGACCAATCACAAGGTCATAGGACTTAGAGTTGGGAGGGATCTGAGAGGCCATCAAATCCAACTCTCTCACTTTTAAATGAAGAAAAAACTCAGAGAAATGAATTCACTCATTGAGTTATTTGTAAATTTATTTTTTTGTCAATGATTAAAAATCTATTCTCTCTTTTTCCCCCTTTCCCCAACCCCCCCCCCCCACCGTGCTCATCAGACAGAAGAAGAAAAGCACAGAACTTGACAAATATATAGTCAAAACTAATGTTGGCCACATCCAAAAAAGTTATGTCTCATTCTGTACCTTCAGTCAGTCAGTCAATAAGCATTTCTGAAGTGTTTATTGGTGGCAGGTAGGTACTGAACTTAGCAGTGAGTTTTCAAATATGAGCAAAAAGAAAGATAGTCCCTACGCTGGAGGAGCTTGCATTCTAATGCATAAAAGGACCCTGACAAGAAGGGGGATCGGAGGGAGCAGGGAGGAGGTACCCAGTGTGGAGCCCTAATGATTTGTCTGGAGAGTGAGGGATGACTTGTTTGGGTCCTTTCTCAAAAGAACCCACCAATGGGATAAGGAGCCTGAAGGAGTCCCTCAACTCTCTGTCAGGAGGCAGAAAGGAATGGCATCCAATTAATTAGAGTTGTCAGTGCAACATGGCTGTCTTCTTCCCCTCAAAAATTTTTACATAAGTGAAATTGAGATGTAATTGTTGCGAAATTACATTCAGTTTAATATCCAGAGCATCCTTGATGAAAAAAAAGAGGAGCACAGGCTTTATTTAGGCCACGGAGTGGGTACCTTGGCATTCATGGGGTAGGAGCTGGCTGTGTTCCCTTGGGGCCACTCCTCTGCCCAAGGCGCTTCCCTGTGCAAGGCATCCCATGCTTTTCTGTCCTCCTCTTTCCCTGAATGTGGGGTGAAGTCATTTCTAGGAGTTGTGGGGCCAAGAAGCAGATGGGTCTTAGCCTGCTGGACAGAGCACTGACCTGGAGGGAGGCTAAGCAGAGCCTCAAGATACTATCTGCATAGCTATGGGTCAGTCACTCAAACTCTCTCTGCCCCAGTTTCCTCATCTGTAGAATGGGGATAGTAATACTTAGATTGCCTACTTCCCAGAATTAAGAAAGGATCACCTGAGAAGATATATGGTGAGTGCTTCCAAATCTTCAAGAAATGCACATTTCTGTCTCCACTCTCAACAGGTCTGAAATCACTCTTGTTAGACTGGTTTTCTCATTCTTTCTCAGATATAACCTGTACAAACCTGCCTCTGGAACTTTGGCCAAGAGTTCACCCCTACTGACCTGATTCCCTGCCTTGCCCCTGACTCTTACTACTTGAAAAGCCACCCGACAGGAATTCCTATTACTTCAGCACTGGAATCATCCTTGTTTTCATGTGTGTGAGACTCCTTTTGCAGAGGGTAGCACCTCCACGCTTTATTAGAAGGAAATAACAGCTGGTATTTTTATCCAGCAGAGGTTTTCTTCACTTTTTCACATTCCAGCTCCTTCTGGCCATCTCTGTGATTCCTATGGATCCTATCAGAATACTTCTACTAAATACAAAAAGTAGAAAGGCATTTTACCACAAAGGAAGCCAATCATATTGAAACACAGCTATCAGAAAGTAAAACATACAAGTCCACAACAGTTCCCAGATTGAGAATCTCTAAATAGAGTTTTCAAGTTTGCAAAGCCCTTTACAGATAGAATTTCATTTAGGCTTCCTAACTATGCTGGGAGGGCAGAGCTGCAGTCATTATTCATCCCAATGAAAAGATAAGGAGACAGCCCCAGAGAGGGGATGGGACTTGACCAGGGTCAACCAGCCAGCAAATATCATAAGGGAGATTCCAAATGACTCCCTCCAGCACACAACCAACTGCCCTTCTTTAGGAAGTATCTGAGTGGCCTCAACAGTCATGGTGATTGTGTCTAACCTCAGGGTCAGCCTCCCTGAGCTTTGACAAGCTACTCTGAAAACATCTGGAAAGAGGCCGAGGCATGAACTAGCCCTACCCCTAAAAGCCTCCAAATAAATTGGCACCCAACCTATCCTGAAAAACCTCAGTGTGGTGACTCTCACTCCATTAACTCCACTGGGAGAACCCGGGCCCAGATCTACCACAGGACAGACGTTGGGGTGTATATTAATGGACAGATCAACACAAATGGGTTTAAATGGAACTTTTATCGAACTATAATTTGATTAAGGAGTGATGATGAGGCAGATGGTGACTTCTGATGGTGAGAGGAAGTCTCTCTTTTCAGTCCTGAGGGCCGGAGTTTATCCTGCATCCCTGAAGGAGGCCGAGAGGAGCCAAAACAAGGGTCTCCTTCTGTCTGGAAAGTGGAAAACACCCCACTTTTCTAAAATGTGCAGAGGAGAAAATCAGACAGCTAGCTGGGCAGTACCCTCTGGTGACCAAAATGGGTAACAGCAACTTTTGTGGATGGAGCCTGATCCACTTTCAGAGAAACATCAGGCTTAAGAATTTTGAGCAGGGTCAGAGTCGTGTTTTAGAAATTATACAGTCATGTGGACAAAGGATTGACCAGGGTCAAGACTGGAAAGAGGGAAAGAAATTAGGTGGGTATGAGCCAGGTGAGGAGTGATGAGCACCTGAATTTGGGGGCAACCGTGTAAACAGAGAGGAAAGTATAGACAGGACAGATGTTGTGGAGGAAAATTGTCCAGATATGGCAGCTGCTTGGAGGTGGGAAGTGACTTCAAGGTTTTGAACCTGGGGAACAGGTAGGGTAATCACAATAATGGTAGTGAGAGTTGATATCTCATTTCAAGACCTGCAGAAGGCTTTATGTTCATGGTGGTGTCCATGGTGGCCAAAAAGAAACAGGATATTTTAGAAGAGAGGTGGGCTTAGTGGGAAAAGTGAATTCTGTTTTGGACATGTTGAGTTTGAGATGCTCTTGAGAGAGTAAGCACAAAGTTGGAGATCTTTGCCTAGAGTTCAGGAGTAAGATTAGGCTATATATTTATATATCATACATTTAGGCTCATGCTAAGCACTTAATAAATATTTTCTCATTCATTCACTCAATTATTCATAGAAAGATTTTAATATTGACTGAGAAGCAACTCAGATTAAGACCACGAGAGTTGATGAAATTACCAAGAGAAGGAAGAGAGGAGGACCAGCCTGAGAGAGAATCTGTTACTGAATTCTGTACCAGGATGGATGTTGAGCCTAATATGAGAAGTTAAACTTTGCATTACAAATGCAAATTGTCTAGATCTACTGGCAACAGTGCTGAGGCCCTGCAGTCATCCAAGGGAGCAGCGCTTGGCCCCAGCAGAGAGGGCAGTGAAGTAGGCTTCAGGAGAAGGATCAAAGGAAGGCTGGACAAAGCCTCTTACTTTAACCTGGGACATAAGCTCTGCCCCCCCAATCTCCACATTGATGCCAAGGTCATACAGAGTACTCTAGGACAACTTAGTCTTATTGGATCCAGACTGGTATTGTTGGGAGGTGATTTGTTTGTGGCCACAGGGAGGAGGTGACCTTGTCTGCCCAGCTTCTACAGAAGAATGGGGCCAGGGCAGCCCCTCAGCATAAAATATTAAGGGGAAAAGATTTATTCTTCCTCCCCACCCCAAGCATGAGGCTCCCAGGGAGGGAAAGGAGCCCTTAATGGGTAGAAGGTGTGAAGGTCCAATTGAATTCTTGGTATCACCCTCTACACTGGGATAGGCAGAATGCAAGAAGGTCACAGCCTCTTAGCTACCTTACCACAGATGACCTTGATCTTTGCTGAGAATCAGAGTCTGTTGGCCAAGTGTGATCTGCTGCTGCACAGGACCCTTCTCTCCCACCATCATCCCTACCCATCCTGAGATCCACTATGAACTGCGGACTTGGCACTGCTTCCCAGGTAGACCAGATCACTGGGCTCTGGGACTTAGTCTTTTCCAAGGAGCCTAGGATTTCTGTTCTTGGCTTTTTTCCACATTGGACCCTCCTTTGAGGACTTCTTACATTGCTTTTTGCCTTTGCTTTAGTTTGGGGTTTGTTCCTTTTCCATTTTCATGGTCCCTTTTTCTCTACCAGTGCCTCCTGTGCCAGGTTTCTCAGGCTCCCTAAGTCAGTATTCCCCAGTGACAACCTTAAGGTCATTTAAGTGGCACAAGGGCCTTTAGAAGACCATTAGCTCCCTGCCACTGGGGGCTGGGTGACAAAGGAACAATTGCCCAAGGTCCTACCCCAATATAGGTGAGAAATATAACATGATTATATTCCTTAACATGATTAAAACAACTCTGGAAACTCAATGGGCTCAGGGGACTAAAAGTTTGGGTGGCTGATGAAGATTTGTGGCGGCCCAGGCACAAAAAGCCTTGGAGAAGAAATCACTTGACTGAGTCTTCAGGCTTCTGCCAGGCAGATCTTCCTGACCAATGTCAATCTAGAGAAGCCATGCAGGTCAGTTGTTTCAGGGCTGCCCCCTCCCTGAATAGCCTTTTCCTACTCTGCTGTGTCTCAGTCAACTTCTTTGTTAACCATCATACACATGCATGCACACACATGCACACATGCACATGTGTGCACACACACAGGAGCATGCCCTGAATTTGGTGTCAGATAACTTAGGCCCAAGTCAATAATGTCTCAGTAATGTGACCACATACTTAAGGGATGTATTCAATTCTGGGTGGGTTCCTGAATCAATGTGGGTTCAGGATAATAAAATAAATATTTTAATATTTATTTTAATAAATAAAATGATGAGATTGAACTTTATGGTTGTTAAGGTTTCAAGACCTGAAGTCCCACAATTCTATGTACTCCAAATTTGCCTCTCAGGATGTATGTTGTTTACTAGATTAGAGGTAGGAAGCAGACCTGCCCCACAGTTGTGTGGGTCTAGGAAGTGTACTGATGGGGAGGCTTTCACAGGCTGTAAGGATGCTCCAGTCACATTTCTGTTCCTTCTGAGTGTGACTGAAATGATTCCATAGGCCAACCTAAAAGAGACAATCAGTCACCCTGAGGCCAATGAGTTTGCCTCTGAAAGGCCTTCTTTTTTATTAATTTATTTATTTTTAGTTTTTCACATCCATTTCCACAAGATTTGGAGTTCCAAATTTTCTCCCCATTTCTCCCCTTCCCCAAAACACCATGCATTCTGATAACCTCTTCCCCCAATATGCCCTTCCTTCTATCACATCCCTTCCTTCCCTTATCCCCATCTTCTTTCTTTTATTGTAGGGCATAGTAGATTTCTATACCCCATTACTGGTATTTCTTATTTCCCAGTTGCATGCAAAAACAATTCTCAACATTTGTTCCTAAAACTTACAGTTCCAACTTCTCTCCCTTCCTCCCTCCCCACCCATCCCCACTGAGAAGGCAGGCATATATATATATATCTATATGTGTGTGTGTGTAGTTTTGCTAAAGACTTCCATAATAGTCATGCTGTGAAAGACTAGCTATATTTTCCTTCATCCTATCCTGCCCCCTATTTATTCTATTCTCTCTTTAGACCTCCCCTAAAGTGTTCACTTCTAATTATTCCCTCCTCTCATTTGCCTCCCCTTCTATTATCCCCCACCCTACTTATCCCCTTCTCCTCTACTTTCCTGTAGTGTAAGATGTATTTTAATACCAAATTGAGTGGGCATGTCATTCTCTCCTTAAGCCAAATGTGATGAGAGTAAGTTTCATTTTCCTTCTCACCTCCCCTCTTTTCTCCTCCATTGAAAAAAAGCTTTTTCTTGCCTCTTTTATGAGATAATTTGCCCCATTCCATTTCTTCCTTTTTCTTTCCAATATATTCCTCTCTCCCCTTAATTTTATTTTTTTAGATATTATCCCTTCCTATTCAACTCACCCTGTGCTCTGTCTCTCTCTCTTTATAAATACATGTGTGTATGCGTGTTTGTGTATGTGTGTGTAAGTGCATAATCCCACCAACTACCCAGATACTGAGAAAAGTTTCAAGAGTTACAAATATTATCTTTCCATGTAGGAATTCAATTCAACTTTAGTAAGTCCCTTATGATTTTTTTTCCTGTTTACCTTTTCATGCTTCTCTTGATTCTCGTGTTTGAAAGTCAAATTTTCTGCTCAGCTCTGGTCTTTTCATTAAGAATGTTTAAAAGTCCTCTATTTCATGGAATGACCATTTTTCCCCCTGAAGTATTATACTCAGTTTTGCTGGGTGATTCTTGGTTTTAATTCTAGTTCCTTTGACTTCTGGAATATCATATTCCATGTCCTTCAGTCCCCTAATGTAGAAACTGCTAGATCTTGTGTTATCCTGATTGTATTTCCACAAAACTATAATTGCTTCTTTCTGGCTGCTATCAATATTTTCTCCTTGACCTGGGAACTCTGGAATTTGGCTACAATATTCGTAGAAGTTTCTCTTTTTGGATCTCTTTCAGGAGATGATTGGTGGATTCTTTCAATATTTATTTTTCCTTCTGGTTCTAGAATATCAGGGCAGTTTTCCTTGATAATTTCATGAATGATGATGTCTAGGCTCTTTTTTTTGATCATGGCTTTCAGGTAGTCCCATAATTTTTAAATTGTCTCTCCTGGATCTATTTTCCAGTTCAGTTGTTTTTCCAAAGAAGTATGTCACACTTTTCATTTTTTCATTCTTTTGGTTTTGTTTTGTGATTTTTTTGGTTTCTCATAAAGTCATTAGCTTCCATCTGTTCCATTCTAATTTTTAAAGAACTATTTTCTTCAGTGAGTTTTTGAACCTCCTTTTCCATTTGACCAATTCTGCTTTTTAAAACATTCTTCTCCTCATTGGCTTTTTGAACTTCTCTTGCCAATTGAGTTAGACTATTTTTCAAGATGTTATTATCTTCAGCCTTTTTTTAGGGTCTCCTTTAGCAAGCTGTCGACTTGCTTTTCATGATTTTCTTGCATCTCTCTCATTTCTCTTCCCAATTTTTCCTTCATCTCTCTTACTTGATCTTCAAAACCTTTTTTGAGCTCTACCATGGCCTGGGACCACTGAATATTTATTTTGGATGTTTGGGATACAGAAACCTTGACTTTTATGTCTTTCTCTGTTGGTGGTAAGCATTGTTCTTCCTCATCTGAAAGAATGGGAGATGATACCTGTTCACCAAGAAAGTAACCTTATATAGTCTTATTTTTTCCCCCATTTTTGGGCATTTTTTCAATCAGTTACTTGACTTCTGAGTTCTTGGTGAAGAGGAGGTTATACTCTGGGGACCTGTAAGATCTCCATTCCTCCAAGGTGGCACAATCAAGGGAGAGGAGCTTACTCCTCTCGTGGCCTGCACTCTGGTCTTGGAGCAACCACAAGCTTTGCTGCCCAGGATCCTCTCCAGGGCCTCCACCATCTCCACCATGCCAGCATGCCTCCTTATCCCAGGGCCCCCACTCAGGGCTGAGACCTAGATTAGCCACTCAATTCTCCCAGGGTATTTAGAGTGAGGGTTCCAAAAGTGGACTCTGTGCTTCAGTGGCTGCCGCAGCCCTGGATCCCAAACTAGGAGTGGACCCTGTTCCTTCTCACCCAGGTGAAAAAGTTTTCTCTTTCACCTTTGAACCTATCTTTGGCATTTATGGGTTGCGTAATCTGGGAACCACAGCTGCTGCTGGTGGTGCCCAGAAGCCTGCTCCAGTCCTGTCCCTATCATGCTGCTCAGCTAAGGGTGGGCTGTGCTGTACTCTGAGATTGGTGCAATAGACTTTTCCTATCAGCCTCCCAGGCTGCCCTGGACTGCAAATCTCTTTCACTCTGTCATTTTGTGGCTTCTGCTGCTCTAGAATTTGTTAAGAGTCATTTTTACAGGTATTTTATAGATTATGGTGGGAGAGCTTCTACAGGTCCATCCTTCTACTCCATCATCTTCTGGGAAAACTTCTTACAGAAGGTAAATTTATTAGATCTTTGACCTTCCTAACCTTCACCAAGATTGATACCATGTGCCCATGAACTTCATAACTTTAATGGCAAATGACTTAAACGGCTATTCAAAAAAAAGACATATGGTGAGCACGTTACCGTCACCTGCTTGTGTGCAATAAGTGAGACAAAAGATGTTGTTGATGACACGTGTGACCCCGCAGAAGGGTCGCATGTAGTCAGAATGAGGGAGAATCTAAGAAAGATGTTGTGATGTAGCAGCACTCTAAGAAACCAACACAACAAGGGGAGAACTCTGGGGCACTGGGAGCTTCTTCCCTCTGTAATAATGGGTCAATAAGAAAACATGGACCAGAAGTGCCTAAGTGGTAGGAGAAATGGCCTGCCCCCGTGCCCCTGAAATCATATTGTCTTCTCAGCCCCAAGTGCCTCCCACATCCTAGATGCTTCGTCAATATTGGCTGAATGCTACAGATCATAGAGATATAAAATAGTTTAATAGTAATTTAAAAAAACCAATAAGAGCTCTGGCCAGCATCTGTGGCTCTCTCCAGATGGAGTGCTGGGTGAGTTCCAGTTAGAATTAGGTGAACAGGGGGAGAATTTGTTTGGTGAATCTCATGGTAATTACACTCATTCTTCTCTTTGGCAATTTCTCTTCCTGAGAAGGAGACCCCATGCTCTCTCCTAACCTGCTAAGGAATCAGTAGGAGCAATTGCCCCATTGATTGCAGCTGGGATCTCAGAGGAAGCCAATGTTAGAGACAGGATGAGGAAAGCATTGTGGGGGGCACTTGTGGCAAAGGTTGGAAGAGAATTCATGCAGGATTTGTTGTGCTCCTCTGATGCTATATTTGTTCGGTGATGGATGTAAGAGGAGCAAGCTGCCCCTGGACTGTCTGTGATTTCCCCCTGTGAGGTGGGTGGGGGGGACTACACTGGAGGGACCTAACACTGTGGGCAAAATGAATTTATTTATACCCTACTACATGCACAGTGAATAGTAATATCTACTACGGGGGTTACAAAAATCATATGAGGTCCTTCCTCTCAAGAAGTTAACAGTCTGTTTGGAGAGACAAGACATAAATACATAGCAAAAAAAAAAAATAACCAGCAGGTGAATAAAGCACCAAATGATGGTAGAGGCTGCTTTCTTAATCTAAATTATTTAGTTCAAGTATTCCTTTTTTAAGGAAATATAAGTTCAATACCCCAAGCTCTGGGATGGAATGAGCTTAGTTTTGGGGGCTTCCTCAAATAATCATATCCCTTGCTATAACCACACCTATAGTTTACCCTGGAAAAATTTAGAATAGAACTTCTGTATGACTTGACTATATCTGAAATCCAGGTTTCTTAAATATTAAGTTCAAAGGGTCTAAGATAATATACAAGCAGAGAAGGTAATCACATATTTGCTGTAGAACAGCCTTTATTCCACCCTAGAAACTGCCAAAATACACAAAAAGGCTCAGAAGAACCTGTAAATCATTGGCACGTTTCCTTCCCCCTGTGATGTCACATTTTCTTCATGACCTTATTTACTGGTCCAACCTCACAGAACTACCCTGTAGTTTGAAGTCCCTTAGGAAAAAAAAACCAAGTGGGTATTGTTGGAATGGAAATCATTTAACACTCTGATGAGTTTCATTAAAAAAAGTAACAAGTGCTCATAGTAGCACACTGGGGTTTGGTCTTCTCAGAGTAGGGAAACCAGGTTGGGTTGGTAGGATCCTGTCATATACAACTCTAGCCTTATTGGGCTTTTCCAGAAGGGAAGCACACTTGAGTTGTTAGACACTCCTTTCCATAGGACCTATGCAATCTGAGTAACACAGGGTACTCCTCCAGCCTATGGCCCAGGTTTGGGTGAACCTCTTTTCCCTCCAAGAGGCTAGTTCTGCCCTGAAACTACATTTATTTCAACTGAAGGATTCTGAGATTCTTGAATTTGGTATTCCTAAGTGGGTGAATCCTGCCCAGGAAATTCTCTTCTCAATACAAAGTTAGATTCAGGGATCAGATGTCACCCAGAAGCTCTCAGAAATTTCTCCTTATCTTATAGGAGACTGGATTATAAACTTAGAGTTAGTAGGCAGCCAATTTTTGAGGTGGAACTCCTTTGACTGTCTTCAGAATCTGACTTTCAGGTAGTCTCACTCTTGGATTGCATGCTTTCTTTCTCCATATCTGCTAGGTGATTCATAGGTTTATCAATTTAAATCTGGAAGGGATCTTATAGGCCATTATATCCAATTGTCTCATTTTAGAGATGAGGAAACTGAGGCATAGAGAAATTAAATGATTTGCTCTTAATCACACAGGTCATCTCCTTTGGATTGGCCAAGAAAAGGAGGTGGGATCCTCCTGGCTCCAATGCCTTATCCACTACACAAGCCTCTGTTGTTATCCTTCCATGGCTAAGTCTAGACATCCCCAGACTTGACCACTGCCCTGACTGCTGCCCTCTCTGGGGTACTTGATCACATGGTTTCACTCTCCGTAGAGGAAACATTGTTGAGAGCATGTGGCTTTCCACTTTGGCTTCCGTGGTTAGGATTCCTCCTCTAGAGAAGTCTGCCTGAATTCTTTCTCCATTGAAAGGCACAAAGGTCCATGAGTTTCCTTTTACTGGTCAGTATGAAGGGGGTGGCTCTTCTCTCAATGACCTGGCTTACAACTGTTCAAGCTAACCCAGACATCATCACAGGCACAGTTGCCATCAGGGAAGCCTGTCTTCCAGGAGGTTGCTCATTCCCTCCATAGGGAGAAGCCATCAGAGTCCCCCTCCAAAAGCTCCAAACCCTCTAAGCTCATCGAACTGATTTCATTAGTCCTTTCATGAGCCTCCTACATGATAAATACTGAAAAGGCACAAACTTCTGCATCAAATCTTTGAAGCACTACTATGCTCAAACCTCAGTGCTTTTTTTACATCTGTTTATGTGAATGGAGGAGGGGACAGGAAGGTCTGGCTGGGGAAGTGGAGCCCAGATTATGGGGGACCAGGATTGAGCATGATCTCCTTATCAGAGGGAGGAGGAAGCAGGGAGGCCCCCCCCAGGAGGCCAGTGTGGATCCGGTTCCCCAAGGCTTAGGAAGGGAACGGTGAGAGGCATTCTGGAAGTAATAACTTAATAACAGAGCCACTCAACACAAGTTGCTGAAGGTAGACCAGCCTCCCAGGTGGCCATGAGTAACTGTGAGAACAGGGGTCAGGGGAGAGAGCTGAGAAACAGAGGCACCTGAGCAGGCCTGAAACGATGCTCTCCTTTCCTCCTGTTTTCTGCTCATTCTTTTCTGAGTTCTCCCCACTTTGGGGGAATACAGAAATCAGTTTCTCGTTTCACTTCTCCTCTACTCATCCTCGCTAAGGGCTGTGACCTCCCAGCTCTGGCCCCTTCTCCCAGGGGGTCACTGCACGGATGTGGGTTCCTCTCTCTCATCCTGAGTCTCACTGTTCATCCAAATGTCACCACTATTCAAGGCCACAGCTTGGCTTGGACACGAGCCCACATTTCCGAGGCCACATCTCCTCTCCCACTGATCACACTTTATGTGTCCAGCTCAGTGGCTGGATTTGGACTTGCACCTCTCCAGGAGGGTGATGAGTATGTAATACAGTAATCCAAGATGAATGAATTCGATGTATGGTAGGCTTGTTTAACATAAACCTGCCTCCACTGGGCATCCGCTTTGCGTGTAGGAGGGGAATCCCTTGTAGACTGAGACTTCCCAAGACCCTGGGTCAGACATCGATAGCCTTAAGCCTGGCAGTGCCCCTGAAGCCCCTCCCCACCCACCACAGTTCCAGGGAGTATTTTCACCTGAACACAGCACCGCTGGAAAGGGCCACTCTGCGCGCCCTGGGTGGGGCCCGACTTTGCCTGGGCTGGCAGTGCTCCCAGCTCTGGCTCGGGGCCAGCACCAACTGACTCAGACGTTTAAAAAGCAACATTGTTTCTTTTCAAAGTTGTATGAAAAATCATTGTTGAGGCCGCCCTCTGCTGGCCAGATGGGGAACCCTGAAAGGCTGTGCACGGCCCCACATGATTGACATGGCTGTGCCTGCATGCCTGCGTGCGTGTGTGTAGGTGTGTAGAATGGGTGTGTGAATGGGCAGGACTCTTCTGCTTTAATATGCAGAAGAGTCTCTCCTTCTTGAGAGGAAGACCAGCCCTGAGGGGAGAAGCCGTGTGCCAGCGGTGTGGGGTGGGGGGGGGTTGGAGAGGGGAGCCTAGGGGAGGCAGGAGGCCAGGACGGCTTGGGAAGAAGAAAAGTGAGAAATGAGAAGAGGAGAGCAGAAGCCAGGGAGGGAAGCTGATCGTTGAATCAGGAAAGGGCCCCAGTGAATGATATCGGTGGGACCCTGAAGCTTGTGGCTGAGCCCCCAGGTCAAGCTGCTGCCCAGGCGCTCCTTTCATCTGCACAGAGGATGTCCTTTTTCAGATTCCGGAAGAGTCCGTGGCTCCCTGCGGCTGAGCCACACACCCTCTCTGTCACGGTGATGACTCAGCCTGTGTTCTTGGAGACCTTCCGGTTCTGCAGCCGACCTAGTGAGGAGTTTCACATGAGTTGGGCTGATCCTCATTTGTCGAACCCATGATCCATCCCTGAGTCTCCACCTAACCTCTTTCTACTGAAGGAAGGGAAGGAGAGGGAGGAGAGAGAAGGAAGAAGGAAAGGGCGGGGTGGGAATGATTAAGTCTTTAGCAAATGCCATCACTAAGTCAAACAGCATCTGCCCAGGACCTGTGACCCTGGGCAAGTCGGGCAACCTCCCTGGGTAACCTCCCTTTGCCTCCGTTTTCTCATCTGTAAAATGGGGCTTAGTAACCTGCCTTGATTAAATGTGATAATGTGATGTGATAATACATAGCACACTGCGCCTGGAATATAACAAAGTGAGTTATTGTTAATTAGATAGTTCCTGACCTCCAGCTCAGTATGTCTGAAATAGAATTCATTCCCTTTCCCTTCTCCTCCCTTCCATATTCCTGTCCAGGGCACCACTCTCCTCCCAGTCTCTCAGCCTCACACCCAAGGAGTCATTGACAA
>CM053769.1:465235704-465253271 GCA_028658325.1 Potorous gilbertii | reverse complement strand
TCTCTGGATTCAGATGACTCTGGAGGAGAAGTGAGGCTGGTGACCTGCACAGCCCTCCCTCACTCAAAACAAAGTCAAGTGCAAGTCATGTTATTATTTCTCTGATGGCATGGTCTTCTTTGGCAACAAAGGACGAACACAAACACATACATATGGGTATATGCAAAGTAGATCCAAGGTAATTTTTTTGGGGGGATGGAAGTGGAATCTGGAAATGCTTCACATAGGAAGTAGCCCCTGAGCAAAGCCTGGGAGGGAATGGGGAGGGGAGAGGAGGGAAGAGGAGGGAGCTAACTTGGGAGGCAGAGTGCTGCATATGCGGAAGACAGGAAGACGGAAGCCAGGCTGAGGAGGGGGGTGGAGAAAAGAAGTGGGGGGAGTTTATTGGGCAGGACTTAGGTTCTATTTGAAAAAGGGAGGAGTGTTGGTGGGTGAAGAGAGTGTGAAAGGGGAATTAGGGATGAATATAAGAATGTGATCATACACACACATATACATGCACATATATGTACACATACATACCCACATATAATATTTATGTGTATATGTACATTTACCACATATATACACATAAAATATGTTATATACACATACACACATATGTGTATATACATACATAATAGTATGCATATATATACACAAATTTTGGCCTGTAATTTTATCTACATGAGGATCTCCTGGTGTAGAAACTCCCTCCCCTAGTAGAGGAGACTCTGTCAGGTACAGCCTTAGAAAATGGCCCCAAGAACCAAGAGGTTCAGTGACTTGCCCAGTGATTATCCATTTGCTTTGCATGTGTCACTACCAAGGTCAGCCCTATCTGCACCACCTCACTCCACACAAATTTGAGGAGACAGAACTATAGCTCTACATTGCATTCCTTTGCCACTTGTACATGATTATCTAGTCACGTGTATATATAGAGATGCATGCATGCATTTATTGACTTTATCTGCTTGAATCTGCCTGCCTTCCATGACCTTTCTAGGAACCCAGGCTCTTTCCAAAGATTCAGCGTCTGCTCCTTTTTGACATGCAGAGCCAGCCTCCAGTGTCAAGGGTAAAACTTAAGTCTTTGTTAAAAAAATGGGTCTAAGGAGAGCTGGGACCGAGGGGATACTTTGCATGTGAATGAGTGGTTGATTGATGAATGACATAAGCCTTCCTCAGAGCTGGCCCCAGTGGGTTACCATTCTAACCTGGGGAAACCAGGCTGGGCCATTCCCCATAGAGAATAAATCTTGGGTGGTCTTGGTCCTTTCTGCAGGATGAGCCTCAGCAGTTGGAAAACCATCCTATGGTGTCCTAAACATATGTAAAATACAACCATCCTCTTCTCCATCCAGTTAGGGATCTTAGCACTCATGACAATTCCCTTTGTCAGTTTCAAGAATCCCTACATTTCTATGGAAGCTTTGGATTCCAGTAAAATTGTCCACAAGGCAAAATTCCAGCCATGACCCCCATTTTGAATAATGATAATGTGACGCTGACATAGCACTTGAATGCCTGAGAAGTGCTTTCTAGAGGTTATCTCATTTGATTCCTACAGCAGCTCCTTGAGGTGGGCATTACCCATAGACTTGGCAGGGTCACATAGCTAGTGAGTATCCAAGGTGGATATGAGCCTAAGTTTTTCCCTTTTCTGCCTTTGTAGCCCCAGGGTACAGCACAGTACTTGCCATATAGTAGATGCTATATTCACTTGACACCAAGTCATGTCCTCTATTTCCACAACCATTATTAATGATAATATTTTAGAAAAGACTCCTCTTCTGTTTAGGTGCCTCTTATTATGGCCATTATTTTAGAAAAGATTCCTCTTTCTCAGGAGATGTATTCTGGTGGACCGGTCACTCTGGTCTACTTCTCTACTCTCATTTGGTCATCTATACGATAATTTCATAATTAAAAAAGAATACTTTAAGGCTTTTACAGCTATTAGCATAGGTTAACTTGTTTTATTCAACAACCTTATGAGGTACATGTCCTTATTATTCCAATTTGACAGAAAAGAAAACTGAGACTCAGAGAAATTAAGTGACTTACCCAAAGTTGCACAGCTAGTAAAGTATCTGAGGCAGGATTCAAATTCAGGGCACATTAGAATACAAACCAGCTAGATGGCCCGAGCCTTTCTCATCCAGGGAGAATTTCAAGTTTATTGGTCCTCTAAATGTGAAACCCTGAGGTCCAAGTTTGCCACCAGATGGAGGCATTCCAGCAAGGAAGGGATGGCTCAGCTCCTGGAGGACAAAGACCTGCATGTGTGTATACCTGTGGATGGTCTCATTCCCCCATGTTCAGTGACTCACCACCAATGCCTGGCTTGTTTCAAGATATGTCCCAGAAAAAAGGTAACTAAGTGCTTTGTCCCATGTGGAAGGGGAGTAATGTAGGCTGGAGAACCTCTTCCTTCGTATTGGTTCATCACTAGATCTGACTAAAAGGAACAATCAAGTGGTTCTATTCCTTAGCTGAAAGACACCAACATAGAGCTGCTGGTTGCTGATCGAGATCTGGCCTGAAAGCCAGGAAGTCCTAGGATCAAGTCATATCTTTGGTCTACACAGGCTGTGGGACAAGTTCTTAATGTTCTAGGTGTCTCCCAATATTCCCTGTACGCTAAAATCATGGGCCTAGGCCTTGTCCTACATATCTGGGGTGCCAAAAGACATTGTTCTGAATATTACTTATGGGATTCTGGTGTGCAGGGCTTGGAGAGGATCTGGTCCTAGTCTGTACCTGATTGAGAAGACCACCCCCTTCCATCCCCCACCCCCTCCTTCCTGGGTCATCCAGCCTGTGCTGGCACAGCTCCAGATAGGAGTCCCTGACCCATAACATCCCCTCTGCCCTGCCACACCCCCCACCTCTCATGGCTGACCCAGATCCTTAGTTTGCCTCTTTGAAATTTCCCCTCTTTGTTCCTCCTCCTGCCCTTGGGGTCAAGCAGAGCCAGGCTCAGCTCCCTCCCTAAGGCAGCTTTCCAAGTACCTGATAGCTGCTATCAGTGCTTGTTTACCAGGCACATAGTTAGTGTTTAATAAACTCAGTGTTGTCAGCTTCTCCCTAAATCCTCAGTTGTTCCTGACATTAACCCTAAATCTTCCTCTTGGCGACCTGTGCCCATTATGACTGGCTCTGGCCTGCAAACACTTGAAAAACCTACTGTCCCCTTATTGTCAGCTTCCTACCTGTCTCCTCACTGTCTCCACATGGCCCAGCCTAAAGGCAGCTGGCAGCACCACAGTGTACAGAGAGCTGGACTTGCTGTCAGGAAGACCTGAGTTTACATCCAGATTCTGACACTTACTGGCTGTGTGACCATGGTCATAGCACTAAACCTCTGTTTGCTCCCATTGCCTCTTCTGTAAAATGGGGTTCATAATAGCACCACCCTCCCAGAATTGTTGTTGGAATCCAACGAAATAATAATTGCATAGCACTGAGCTCAGTTCCTGGCACATAGTAGGTGTTTAATCAATTCTTCCTTTCTCCTTTCTGCCTGTCCTCTGGACCCTCTCCAGCTTCCCTCTGCCTTCCTGAGTGTGGCTCTCTGGAGCGAGGACAAGACTCCGGAAAGGGTTGAGCAAGCAGGGCTGAGGGCAGACAGCGAGTGAGGGAGCCCTCTAGCTCCCCTGAGGATGTCCACACTCCCTTTGATTTCACTCTTTCTGCTGCCCTACACATGACTGTTTATAGAAGGATCTTGTACTTGCCAAGTTCATCTCTAGAGCCTGACAGAAGTTTATCTGTCTCAACCAAATTTTACCTGTTTAGATGGGGCCTGTTGGACTTCTGGCTTGTTACAGAACTTTTTTGGATTCTGTCATTTCTCATTTTCCAAATAAATTTGACAGCATGATGCCTTTATCGAAATCATTGATTTTTTTTTTAACATTAAGCAGCACAGGGGGGCCCACTACTAGAAACTTTGCAAGTTGGATGTCAACTTTAAATTCCACTGTCTTCTCTTTCTGGAAAAGTAAGACAAGCCTTTCTCTCACATGCTTGTGGTGAATGTCTTCTTGTTTCTTTCCTTCCTCTTTTCATATTACAGCAAACTTTCCTTTCAAAGGAGAAGAAACAAATGTGGCTTCTCACCAATGGGAGAGCAGAGAGGAAAGAATCCTGGAACTATCTTCTCCATATAACAATGTCTTATCTTTGTTTGTTACTTTACATTTACAAAACAATTTTTGATACGTATAAGTTTCACAGAAATTCGATGAATAGCCAAGGCAGCATCACTGAGTTCATTTCTACAGATGGGAAAACTGAGACTCAGCGAGTTTAAAGCAGGAAAGAACCTTGGAGATCTGCCAGCCCAGTCCCTAAATTTATAGATGAGGAAACTGATGCCCAGGGAAGGAAGAGTCTCCTCTAGTGGCAAGAGCTACCCTGAGTTTTAAACTCTGTCTTCTAATGCTCAGCTCTCTCTTCAGCATCAGGGAAGAAACAACCGAGGATGGACTCTTTTTTCAGAATTTCAAGAGGAGTATGACAGTAAGGAGATGGCCTTGGAGAGAAAAAGAACTGGCTTCCAGACTGCCATTGACTCCTGATGGCTGTGTGATTCTGAAAGGAGTGAGGAGTCCCTTAGGCATCTCTCTAAGAGTCTAAACTGAGTCTCTTAGACTCTCTAAGAGTTTAAACTTGGGGCTGCCTTGGTACAGAGGGTTTTCTCACTGGGAGCTCCCTCTACTGATAAAGCCCCAGGTCTGGTCCAAAACCAGGGAAGAGGAGACAATTTGGAATGCAGTGTGAAAGTTCACAGCACGGTTCTGTCTCCTGTGAATGCCTTCCTTGTGGTCTGTGCCTCTGAGGGTCATGTGCTTTAGAACCAGAAAGAAACCTAGTGGCCAGCCAGGCTTACTCTATCATTCTTCTTTAATTAAAAAGCAAGATCCTGAACTTAAATATAAAAAACAAAACAAAACAAAAAACCCAGGTATTTCCATATACAAAGCAGAACAGACCAAAGAGGATTCTGTATGTGTTTGAACCTTGTCCGGCATCTTGTAGGGAGGGTTCCTCCCTCCAAGTAAAGTCATGTTATTCTCAAAACTGTCCTGCTAGTTTGTATTTCCCAGTGACCCTTCTTCTGTTCTCATCTGTGACTTAAAAAAAAGTGCTTCCATGATTCTCTGTTCTTTTTAAAATTTTCTTATTTTATTTTTCTTTTCTTTCTTTTGTTATTTATTATTTTTCTTTTCTTTATTTTATTTTTTATTTTTCTTTTCTTTTATTATTTTTCTTTTTATTTATTTTATTTTATTGACAATTCTGTTATTTTCTCATCACCCTCAACCATAACTCCCCTCCCCAAATGAATGACAAACAAAACCCTTGCTTTGTTAAGCAAATATCCCTAGTTAAATAAAACCTATTCTTGTCTGACAATCCATCTCTTTCTGCACTTTGGGTCCTTTTCCTTGATGGGAGGTGGGAGTGACTTCATCCTGGGTGCTCTGGAATCATGGTTGACCATTACACTCATCAGAGCTCTCAGATCTTTCCCAGTTGTTTGGACTATCTTTTCGTTAGTGTATAAACTGCTCTCCTGGTTCTCCTCACTTCATTCTGCATCGGTTCATTCAAGTCTCCCCAGATTTATTGGACACCATCCATTTCAACATTTCTTACAGGCACAATGATTCTCTTCCATCAGTCATTTTGGTCAGTCATTCCCTACTTGGAAGGAACCCTGTGCTTTTCGGTCATTGGCTAAAACAGAGCTGCTTGCTCTAATTTTTGTACTTGTAGCTCTTTGCCCTCTTTTTTTGGTCTCTTTGGAGTAAAAGGCTAGTAATGATAATATGGGGTGAAAGGGTCTGCATGGTTTAGTAACCATTTGCAATCCCTAGGTCACACAGAGGTAGAATTTGTCTCTCTCAAATCCAACCTCTTTCCACTGTACCTGCCTATTCAATGATTGGGCATGGCCTCACTCAATGTGAGAGCTTGGAAAGACCTGAGCTTAAAAAGACCAAGGTCTCCCACTGCACTTTGGCCATCTTCAGTCATCGTAATCTATATCTGGCCACTGGACCCAGATGGCTCTGAAGGAAATTGAGGCTAGTGACTTTGCACAGCTTTCCCTCACTCAAATCCAAATTCAATGCAAATCATGTCATCATCTCCCTGATGTCATGGTCCTCTTCGAGAATGAAGAATGAACCACGGCTGTCTCTATAGCCAAAGCCCTTTGGTCCTCACAAAATACAGCAATTGGGCTGGAGTCCAAGGCAACACCCCTGATGTGTATCAAAGAAGGTTAGGGCAAGTCTTAGGAGTGAAAGTCTTGGTCAGAGGCAGCTTAATTTCTCTCTTCTGAGGAAAAATGGAGATAATGACTCCATACTTTTTTGGGGCAACATTTGTTGAGTGAGAATTCTTTGTTTCCAGTGGCTTTCCTGAGTGTGGTGTGTTCACTGTTGGGAGGCCTGACATGCCGGGCTTTACAGTTCAAGAAAGTGAGGGATTTCTCTTCCCTTCTTCTCTCCCAGGGTAGGCTCTGGTGCTCACCTGAAAATCAGAAGGCTTCCCCTCTGTCGTGTTGGGAGCTCAGTCTTGATTGAAGCCCTGTCAAGTAGCCAGGGTATCTGGGATTTGGGAATAACATTTCTCCTTCTTCCTCTACAACAGATCTGGGTCTAATCAAAACCCTTAATTAAAAAAAATGCTCAGGTACTTAATTTGAATTGCTTATTTGCATAATACTGGAGGACAAAAGAAATCCATTCTACATTCCATATCTCTCTGGCAGGCCAAGTCGTGGCCCCTCCTGACCTACCATAGGAACAGATCAAGCAGAAGGCTGCATTTTGTAAGGTGTTTGGAGAGGGAATGTTCTGGGGAAGGGTACCCTCTTACAAGAAATGCCTTTGCCACTTGCTCCAAGATGCCTGAGATTCCTTTAAGGAACCAAACATGCCTTTCCACAATAAGGAACAAGGCATAACACACAACCATCCTTGGGAGAGGGGACATGTTGACTTAAATTCACACTAAGATGTAAATGACTGACACAAAGCACTCCTGAGAGCAAACTCTAATGTTGGAGGGGAGAAGGGGAAGTAGCATGGTATAAGAAATATAGGGTGGTGGAAGTAGAAAGAATATTGGATTTAGAGCCAGAAGACTTGAATCCTTGTTTTCTGTGACCCTGGGCAAGTATTTGGGTCTCAGTTACCTCATTTGTAAAATGAAGAGATTGGCCAGCTCTCAGTGCTAGGATCTCCTATGATTTAACTAGACTCCTGAGATTATGAGAGGGCACCAGGGGGCTGCAATGGGGAAGGGAAGAAAAAGAGGTGTCTGGAAGAAGGGAAGAGTGAACAGAAACGGGAGGCTTTGGACACTGAATACAAACTAAATGGTCTCACAATATTGCTTTAGGTATTTGTCTCTAGTCAGGATTTAGTCCAATTTTTCAAGGAAGTTCATTTCATTCGTTCATTTACCTATTCACTCATTTATTCCTCTCCTGACTCTCATCATGGGATTGTGTAAAGTGTGAAAATATGGATTCAAATCATATTTTTCAGGATAGAAGGTGGTTATAGGAAAACTTGAAGATCAAGCAGATATTCAGACACTTTCAGGGAAACCTCGAACTTACCAGGCAAGGTTTTTAAAAATGTTTTCCCCTCTAAGGCTTGGCTCGGGGGACCCCCTCCTCTCCTCAAATGCACCTGCAGTTAAAAGTGTTCTACTCTCCCGTTGGTTTTCTTACAAACAGCACCACGAGCTCTGTTTTGGCTCCCTCACATTCTGCCTTGTATTTTGAAAATGAGGATCAAAGGTGATCCTCAGTGCTTTGGAACCTTAAAGCACTCGGGAACCCTGAGTCATTCTTTCTATTCTCAGGCGTTCAGGCCAGTTCCCCCTCCTAAAGAGTAGTAGACATTTCAAGTCAGCCTCCGGGTCCTTCTCCTTCTCAAGAACTCCAGGGTCTAGCACAGAACACGGACATTTAATAAATGACTGATGAATTGAATGTTTGTGGAATTTGAATTTAAGCTAAATGGAAAGTTTGACTCTAGTGATTTCTTGGAGCTCATAAAACTATGACTGTAGCATATTTAAAGTCATTTTTGAAATGAGGTGGAATTGGGCAATTCTACTTGTGGCAAAAAGGAGCGCCGGCGTTCACAGATTTCATTGCGAAGGTGGCTCCCGCCAAATCCCTCTGCCTCCGAGTGGAAGTGATTCCTCTGAAAGGCTCCTACTCTACTATTAAATATTCTTGTCTGTCATAAAGCACCAGCCAAGGACAGAATTAGTCCGCTTCAGGAAAGGGCTTAATGAGCTACGACGCTTCTGTCTTGGAGAGGAAAAGCACCTCGTTTGCTTTGGTACAAAGACAAGAGACTGGGAAGAAAGAGGAAGAACGTTTAGGTTCCTAACTAAGTGGGAAAAGCTGTGCGGGTCCCTGCTCTTCCCCCAGGTCTAATAAAGCATCTCCCATTAGAGCGGTCCAGCCCTTAAAAAACCAAAAACAACTTCACCTTTCGCTTTCACTTGGGCCGGTCTCTCTTTCACTAACAAACGCTCGGCGGCGAGAAGCAGCCGCCTTTTCCCCCAGTTAATTTTCTGGCATCAGATGTTCGGTAATAGATCATCATTTGCAGCAGATGACTTTGGAAATAGCTGACTATTAGCAAGGTAATTGTCCTTGAATGTACAATGCACATTGTGCGGGGAGCGCTCATGGAGTGGACTTCCAGCAGACAGGGAAATGAGCAAAGATCGGCTTCAGCTTTCCATCTGGATCGAGCTCCGGAGCCGGGCGGACAAGACGAATGAGGCAGGGAGCCTCCAAGCATCAACTCGAGCTACCCGGAGGGCCCCTCCCCCCACATTCGCTCCTTTATGTTTGATTTCTACCAGGCTGATCTCTGTGTCTCTCGCACCAGCAAATATTTAGCGGGTCTCGGGCCTCAGAGGGACTCTAATTTCCTGGATATGGAATTGTAGCTGTGGCTTAGCGTTATACAGATAAGATACAGTACACAATGTACATATACAATAGATACACATGAATAGTATAGATACATACAATGTATACACAGATACAATTATATATTCACATTAATATTATATAGACACATATACAATACACACCTGTACATACATAATATACACATTAGTATTATATATGCGTAGATAATACATGCACGCATATAAACAATACACGCTTGTACATATACAAGTATATAATATACACTTTAGCATTATATGTACACAGATATATGCACATGTAACACCTATGCATTAGAATTATATATACCTCTAGAATACACACATCTAATACACATACACATATAAAATGTTTATATATATATTATCATTACATATACATATAATACACATACAAAGCATGCACATCTATAATATGCACACACTAGCATTATATACACATACACCGCCTTATATACATATATTTACAGATACATATGTAATGCACACATAAATGCACGCATAGTACACACATCTACAATAAATGTGTATGTATATAGACATTAGCATTATATACACATACAAAGCACATGTATATAATGTGTACATTAGCATTATATATACAAACATGCAATATATCCATACATAAAATACAAATATACAATGTAACATTTATACAGTAGAATTATATATACATATAGAACAACACACATATAATGCACATACATATGTATATATGTATACGCATACATATAAATATATATGCATAATTATATATGTACACAGTGGCATTAAACATATGTATATACCACATATTTACAATACTATATAGACATGCACATACACATATATGCACATATATATCATCTATGTTTAAAAGTAATTTTAAATAGATATTTGAAGCTAGTGGCCTCATACTGAGATATATTGCTTGGTGATATGTTTTACTTAATGGGCTACACTTAATAATAATAGCTAGTACTTATATAATGCTTTAATGTTTACAAAGCACTTTACTAATATTTTCTCATTTTATCCTTGTGGCAGCCCTGGGAGGTAAGTGCTACTATTATCCCCATTTGACAGTTGAAGAAACTGAGACAGGCAGAGGTTAAGTAATTTGCCAGGGTCACACAGTTTATACAAATATTAGAGGCTGGATTTGAACTCAGATCAGATCATCTCAACTCCAGGCTCTCCTTGCTGCTATTCCAGAATCACATAGTACTGCAGATGCTCTAGAACCCTGCACATGGTTCTTTATCAGGTTCTGCCAACCTTAGCCCACCATGGAGTAGAACCTTCCTTATATGGAAGCCATGAGAACCTGGGCTCAGGGAAAGCTTAAGGATTGTAAACTTTCGAGGGGCTTAACACAGAACCACATAATAGGCACTTAATAAATGTTGATTGAGTGATCGATCAAATTGTTTGCTTTTTGTCTTTGTAGCTGGAGCCTGTGGCACACTGTAAGAGCTTGATAAATGCTTGCTAATTTGTCAACATGTAGGGTACCTTCAACCCTTCTCTGGCTAAATTCAGAAGTGAATGTATATCAAAAGATACAATTCCCCAATTATTTCTGTAATAGAGAAGGGTATGATGTTAACACAAGAGGTAGAAAGAGTGCCTGCCTTGTAGGAGACACCTGAGTTCAAATTCAGCCTCTAAAGTTGTGTGGGTAATCTTACTGGTCCTCAGTCTCCCCATCTGTAGAATGAGGAAAACAATCTATTCCACATTTCTTAAAAGTCAGCTTGATATTGAGCACAGAGGGCTGACCTTGGAGCCAGGGAGGCCTGGGTTCATATCCCACCTGACTGTTTGACCCTGGATGAGTTATTTGACCTTTCATTGTTGTAAGCCAGAGGTGATGAACACTCACTCCCAGCCTGCAAACCCCCAGCAACTCTCCTGAGAGCAACCCAAACCAGATTCAAATGTAATTTGGAAATATTTAACAAAATGAATAAAAGTATAATAAAACACAAAATGACATTATATTTTTAAACTAAGTTCATATGCTGCTGCAGGTAACCTTATGAAAACTTTCATGTCCTGGTTTCGCATGAGTCCGACACCACTGACTGAATCCATTCTGCTTCAGCTGAAAAGTGCCAACCCTCCTGGGGAGAGGAGATTTCTTCATCCAGGAGATCCCTCTGCTGACAAACTTCCTTATCCAGTCCCTTCTTCCATGGTATTTCTCTGCTTAATGCTCACCCCTTTGGGCCTTCATTCTCTCTACTCTAAGATTAAAGGGTTGGGTTTGATGACCTCTGAGGTCCCCTCCATCTATGATCCTCTGATGTAGTTTTCTCCACCGATTCTTCTTGTTTGAATATCTTGAGGAGAATACAGAGAGAGGCTACCTGGTGCATGGAAAAGATTCACTTTCTGGCTCGGGTACTCACTGCTCATTCTCTGGCAAGTCATTGCCTTTCTGGGCCTCAGTTTCCTCTTTCGTAAAATAAGAGATGTGAGCCAGATGGTCTCTAAAGTCTGTTTTCCAACCCTAGTTCTATGGGGATTCCTTCAGTCCCGGACTTAGGAATCACTTCTGAAGACATCCACACCACCCTGCTCCAGGGGCCATGAAGTCAATTTTGGGGGTAAAAGAGTGAAAGGACCATCCAATGGGTAGGAGCCTTTTATTTAGGAAAGGCAATCCAAGGTGTGTCCTGTAGTCAGGGCAGAAAGAGCTATGCACCTTATGTTGCCGTTAGCCATGGCAGAAAACAAAGGAGACAAGGTGGGTAAAGCAGTTTACCTTAAAATGTGATCAAAACATGTTTATCTGATTCTTATCCTTCAATATTGCATCAGATGTTAACGTTCGGTGTTCAAGAAAAGACCCTGCTGTGTTCAGTGCTTAGAGTATCAAAGCAGAAGTGAGGAGTGAGATGTGACTAGGGGACAAATCCCATCCAAAAAGACTAACCAGAACCTTGATGAGGGAAGGCTTGGCCTCTACGGGTACTGGCCAGGCTGTGCCTGTCTGGGCAGGCTCTGGAGATGAACCCATCTGACTGAGGCAGAAAATAATCCAGACTTAAACAAGCAGTGCAGCTCTCCAAGTCCAAGGAAACCCGTGATCGTCACCACCCCTCTAAGAGCAAGCCAAGCCTGGTTCCACGTTGCCTCTCCCACGTGGTATCATGAACTACAAGTGTCCCAATTACTCCCTGGCAGTATGTGGCTGGCACTTGCCAGAGTGGCCTGAGGTCCTGGGAACTTGTGGACTTTCAGGGCTCTCCAAGGACAGACAGTTAATTCCACCCAGTGTGGGCTGGCCAGGATTCCCATTCTTTTGCTGCCTGGCAGAGATTGGGCTATGCCCTCATCCTTTCTCTTCTGCTCACAGGGTGAGATTCATCCATTCTTTTCATCATTCACTTGGACAGAGGCAGCACAGGAGAGAAATAGGTTCAAATCTCTCCTTAGACACTTCCTTGCTCTTCTCTCCTGGGCAAGTCTCATCCTCAGTTTCCTCACCTGTAAAAAGAGAATAACGATAACGGTGGCACTCAGCCACCTCTTGGGAGGCTCAAAGGCGGTTCTTTGGGCAAAGTGCTTTTCAAACCATTACCCATGCGGCAGCTGTGACTGCTGTTATTCCTTCCTCCGGGTGACCAAATGGTTTTCTTTCATTTCCATTGTCAAGATCAAAAATAACTGTTAGAATTCAAGTTGCTCCAGTCTTTGAGCCTCGGGAAAAGAGGGCCAGGAGAGCAGGCTTCTGATCTTGGCTGCGTGACTAAGGGCACGTCCCCTCAGTGCCTGGGGCCTCCCTCCAAAGCTGAGCTTCTTTCCACTCAGCTGTTCCCATTATTGGGAATAGAATCTAAATTGTTTGTTTCATTGGAGGTGAATTTCTCAAAGCTAAGCCACAACAGCACAAATGAACAGCAATGACACAACACTACTCTAGTACTTACTCTGTGCCAGGTACTTAACAATTAGTATCTGATCTGATCTTCACAACAACCCTGTGAGGTAGGTGATATCATTGCCTCCCATTTTTCAGATGGGAAAACCAAGGCACGGAAGTGGAGCCACTTGCTCAGGAGCACACAAGTAGTGTTTAAGGCTGGATTTGAACTTAGGACTTTTGGACTTTGCTCCATGTGGCTGTCTGTGCCGCCTAAGCCCACCACAATCTGTCCTAATCCTTTCATTCAATTACAAGCTGTGGTTATGTTATTTATATGGCTAATAGTTTAGGTTGAGATTTGTCCCAGAGCCAATTTGATCTGGACTTCACCACCCTACTTTTAACAAGCCAAGTCCGAAGCAAATGACTTTGAATTACTTGCTGGATTTGCCTTCATGGCAGGAAAAGAATACATAAAATAAAAAGGATGAATACATTAATATAGAGGTTATATTATACCAATAATAGCAAAATCTGGAGAAGACTTAGTGGATGAGGGAACACAGTCAGCATTCTGAATCTGGAGTCTGCAAGCTTGGGTTTGAATATTGCCTTTACCATGGGCAGGTTATTTTACCCCTCTGAGGTTCTCTTTCCTCATCCTTAAATTAGGGTAAATAATCTCTAAAGTCCTAACCTATCCACAAAATTGGGCTAATAAGCAAGGTGAGCTAGCTATCCTAATGCAAAGAGGTATACTGAAGTTTGTGGTCATGACTGAGCCTTGGCATGATAGGGCTTCTGACTAGAATATAGCTCATGATGAGTGTACCTTATTTAAAAGAGTGCAGTCTAGCTTTGTGTGTTAAGAAAATGGTGGAAAGCATTTAAGTGAAGGTTGGAAAATAACACAAGATTTTCATTGTTCTGTACTATAGGTCACCCGGACAGAAGGAGTAAAAGATAAAGTATCTGGGAAACACATCCTAAGCTTGTCATAGAGAAAGGATCAAGTAGTGTTGGAAGGCTTGGCTCATCCTAACAACTATACGAGTTCTTTTTCTGACAAAAGATGAGACACTAATATGACTTGGTTTGCCTTACTAATAAACTAAGCAGAGGGAATCACTAAGGAAATTGTTATACTTGGAATGACTGGATACTAAAGCAGAAACAGTGGGATACTTGGGGGGTAATGATCACTTCGCTTTAGGATTCATATGGGGAAAGAAGGAGAGGAAAACTGGGCAGAGTCTGACAGAAACCCTAGCTTTGTAGAGAGTAGACCAGAGAATTCAGGACAGGTAGGAAATCTTGGCCCTGAAAGAATAGAGAGGGGGTCAATCCAGGAAGGATGGGAAGCTTTCAAAAGAAAAGTCAGGAAGATGCAGAAGTAATTCTGAGGAGGAGGAAAAGGTGAAGCTATCTAAAGAGATTGACTGATGCTGAGGGAACTCAAGAAGCAGTTTACTGAAGGAAGAAGCAATGGCAGGTAGAGAAGGGTCATAGCCCATTGGAAGAGTTTCAGAACCACCAATCCCCAAAGGGAGCTGAGTCTGGTAGGGGATGCTAAGGATTATGCAAAGGACTTAGTTATTGGTATTTTTAGCTGCTCTGGGGCAAGAGGAAAATCAAAGAATGGGTTTGATTCCTATGTGGAGACCATAGAATGATGGTGGCAAGACATCTGTGAAAAGGCATAGCTCAATTCAATTTAACATCTGTTTCCTCTCTTTTAAAGAGAATTATCTCTGAACTGGGGGAGGTCAACAAAAATGGTTAAGACAATTGGAACCCAAGGTAAGTGAAGAGATGAGAAGAGGGCACTTAGCTGTCCTTAATGAATTCAAGTCACCAGGCTCAGACAATGTGGGTCCTAAGAGACCTTGTAGATTCTGATTGTCTGAGTTGCTATTTCCGCTTTTGGAGAGATTGTGGAGAATGGAAGTGGTGCTGTAGGAGTGGAGAAAGGCAAACATTATTCCAATTTTCACAAATAGAACAAGGTGGATTCTGTAAATTAGAGTGGTAGTGGGTGGTGCAGGGCATGGTGTTCTGGGACTGGAGTCAGGAAGACTTAAGTTCAAATTTGTCCTCTGATACTTTTAGCCTGTTTGCTTCAGTTTTCTCAACTGTAAAATGGAAATATAATAACAGCTACCTCCCTGGGTTGTTCTGAGGATCCAGTGAGGTAATAGTAGTAAAGCACTTATCCCAGTAGGTGCTATAGAAATACTTATTCCCTTTCTCCTTCCCTTACAGGCTACTAGGTAAGCTGGACTTTGATTAATGGAATAGCATTCAGGGGAATACTGCTGAGACAGTAGATTTCAACCAAACATTTAACTCAGTCTTTCATGTTATTCTTGTGGACAAGATGAAGAGATTCTGATTAGGAACCATTGTTATTAGGTGGATCTCAAACTCGCTGAATGAGTGGACCCAAAGAGTTGTTGTGTAATTTAATGTTTATCAGGGATGTGAATGAAGGTGTGGACAGCACACTCAACTCATTTGCAGATGATACCAAGATGGGAGGGATGACTGACAGGTTGAATGTGAGAGCCGGGATCTGCAAGAATCTTGACAGTCTAGAGCTGAATCTAATAAAAAGAAATCCAAGGGAGAAGAGATGAAAATCTTACATTTGAGGTCAATAAAATAAAAACATTTCCAGAAATCAAGATGGGAAACATATTGCTGGAAAACAGGTCTTATGAGAAAAACATGAGAGTTTTAGTGGACTGTGTGTTCACTCAAAATGAGTCAACATGGCAGCCGAAATGCTAATGGCATTAGTCTGTGGAGCACTGGGCTCCTAAAACTTCTGAGAACTCTAACTCTGGGGTCCTTTGTTCCTTCTTCCAGGGTTTTGATGTTGAGTCATTTTTCAGTCTTATCCAACTCTTTAGTTTGTGCTGTTTTGGAAAATCAATTCTGTGAATTCTGGTCTGAATCTCCACCATGTTTATTCTATTTAAAATCTTGCAGTAGCAACAACAACAGACCAAAAAACCCACTTGATTAAGATGCAAAGTAGGAATATCATTGTCTACTCCTGTGCACAAATCAGTATAACTTCTTGAAAGATTTGGGGGATCATGGTATAAATCCCCCTTCTCAGGCTCACCCACCCTAGGCTTTACTAGTTGCCCCTCATAATGGGAGAAGAAATTAGGCATTGCCAGTTCAGTTGTAAAGAATATTTAACATTCTTTTGAAGCCTCTTGACTGGGCTCTTAGTCATCCTGAGTTCAGGGATATACCACAGCCAAAATTGCTCCATGGACTTTCCCTTCCATTTCTCTACCCCAAACATAGTTTTAACCTTGCTCATCAGTTCCCATGTCTTCCCCAATCATTCCTCTCTCTTCTCCTTTTATTTCCCTCTGTTTTCTCTCTAGCAGCACCTTTATTTTCTTCCTGATTTCATCCTACACTTATGTATGCCACGATCCATCCTGGTCTAGGTCCCCTGGAGTTTAGATGTCCTGGAGGAGTCTCAAGGACAGCTTCCCTCATTTCCTGGTGAGTCAAGAGCCCCCATTAAAAGCAAGAGCATTCCCACTGATGTTACAAATGAATTAAGATCATGTGATGCTCAGAACATAGGAGGCCATGGCTTCACTGTCTCCTACTCTGGCCAGACCCCATTTGGAGTGGTGTGTTGAGTTCTGAGTTAGGAAGATCATTGGCAAGTTGGAGGTCCCTCAGAGGAGAGGATCATGAGAGTGAGAGAATTTAATTCTCAGAGAGGGTAGTGGGGTGCCAGTGAGCCCCAAATTGAGCTCAGAAGTTCTCATTACAAATCTAGTAAGCTTTTACCAGCACTTAGCATAGGATTTAGCACATTGGAAGCACTTAATACATGTGTTTGAATTGAATCATTAATTCTTTTTGCCATGATGTTACCCTCGTCTTTGGCCTCTTGGTTCCAAAAAATCAACGTGGAAAGAAAGCCAATTTGGGTCAAACTTGATTTAGCCTTGGTCTTATTGGATTTATAACTGCAATTATTTTTTGGAATGTATTCACGGTGGCAAAAAGAAAGCTGAGAGGTGGACTTTGGCCACAGAACCCTCATCACCACGTGTACCTGGTTCGGACTTTAAATACTTTGTATCTAGTAAGTGCTTAATAAATGCTTGCTGCCTGCCTGCCTACCCTTGGCCTTGCCCCCAGTCTTGCCAAGGGCACATGATAAAAACAACTGGGAGATGTAAAGGGCCTGGCTGTCTTTGACCATCCTTAAATGAACTAGGAATGTAAGAGAATAGACCTCAGACACAGTCACAATCTAAGGCTCTCCTCTAATAATAATTATTAGTTATAGTTAATACTTACATAACACCCGCTGTGGGTCATGCACGGTGATAAGACTTTACAATTATTCTTTCATTTGATCCTCAGGACAACCCCAGGAGGAAAGTGCTATAGTTATCCCCATTTTACAGATAAAGAACTGAGGCAAACAGAGGGGAAGTGACTGGCTCAAGGTCATACAGTCACTAAGTGTCTGAGGCTGGATTTGACCTCAAGTCCTCCTCACTCCAGGTCTGGGGTTCTACCAAACCTAGCTGTCCCTCCTATACTCCCCAAAGAACTTGCATCTTTAAACTAATTGGCTAATTCGAAGACTTCTCACCCCATGTCCCCATCCACATCCAGGGATACCCTGAAGGCAAAGCATGATGCTTGGAACTTCAGTAGCCAGCAGAATGGTGCC
>CM053769.1:465089456-465235204 GCA_028658325.1 Potorous gilbertii | reverse complement strand
TCAATCACTGTGGTGAAGTCTGGAGAACAGGATTATTCAAAGATCATCAGAATAGTTCGGGAGAAGATGAGCATCGTTGGAAATAATCATTTGAATAGTGTGGGCTGAGGAGGAAAGTCAGATTGGGATGGGTAGAGGACTTGTTTATTCATTTTTGAAGATGCCAATGACATCACAGAATGATGTCTTGACTTGCTTGTGAGTTGGATTTAAGTGAGGCAAACTTGCACAAAGTTATCAGCCTTATTCTCTCTTCCAGAGTCATTGCAGTCCGGTGGCAAGGCAAAAGTCAAACTGACTGATGATGTCCCAGGATACAATGGCCGACCTTGGTGCCTTCCATATCTGATCAAGCTCTAAGGACTCCACAGAGTGCCTCAGCTGCCTGCCTGGACACTGGAAAAACCTGTTCTCCTTCATCCATTCTGCCAAGAAATGCTTGGAGCGGACATCCTCTAATTCACTGATGGATTTCTGATCTGTTGGTTTAGGTCAGCAGCCAAGTTTGGCCATTATATATACTACAGCTTCTTGGAGTCACAAATGAGAGTTGAGTGAGAGATGGACACCAAAGGTAGATGAACAGTCTTGAAAAGAGATCAGCAAGCCCTCATACCCAAGGTGTTAGTCCTTCTGAACATCAAGAGAAGTTGAACCATCAAGAGTCAAAAGATTTTCTAGAAATTTGATTGGGGCAAAGAGAGTGGGGGGAAGGGAGAGAGAACAAGTCTTTGCTATGTGTCAGGTACCATGTTAAGCATTCTACAAATATCTATTTCATTTGAGAGGAGAGTGGGATCAAAGGATGGTCAATTTTTGGTCTCTCTTTAAATTTTTTTTTTATTAGGGGAGATTTGTTTGTTGGCAAAAGGAAAAGGGCCAGCAGAGATGGAGAGATGATGAATAAAGCTCATTTAGTTGCCAACTTCTTACAATACTGTTAGGATTTAAATGCTCACACACTCATAAATGACTTTTTCCCATGAGCCACATGGTTTTGTTCTAAGAGGTTATTTCTTAAAGCGTGGAAATCTTCTCCAAGGGAGCAGCTCTGAATTTCTCCTATTTTTCTCCTGCTGCAGGCCCAGACCCCCTGGTAATGAACTCACTGGGCTTCTAGAGAAAGGACAATAAATAGTCTTTTCTTGTTAAATGATGAGAGTTTAGGCTGAGATGTTCTAGAAAAAACATGATTTTAAAGGTTGGAAATGCTGTGTAAGGTTAAAAACTTCATTTTTCTTGTGAAACAGATTATTTGAGAGAGAGAGACAGAGAGAGAGAGAGAGAGAGAGAGAGAGAGAGAGAGAGAGAGAGAGAGAGACAGAGAGAGAGAGAAAGAGAGACAGAGAGAGAGACAGAGAGAGAGAGACAGAGACAGAGAGACAGAGAGAGACACAGAGAGAGAGAATTATTTTGGGGGGAACTTTGTCTTTTAAGTGAGAAAGCAATCTTTACAGAAACAAAAGCAAAATCAGTAAAATTCAATGGTTCCTAAATGTTGTCATGAGCCTCCATCATCCACAGAGCTCATCCTTTAGGCCAGAAGTGTGAGGGGCTAAGGGGTGTGTGTGTGTATGTGTGTGTGTGTGTGTGTGTGTGGCTGGAGTGATTGAGGAGGGGGCAGTTCATTGTTGTAACCACCAAAGAACCTTGGGGGCTTTTGTTGAATTATCTCCATTCCACCTTCATCATTCCCCTGGGAAACTCTGGGTTGTGGAGATGTGGAGATCTCTTCAATAAACTCACTGAGATTCAGGATCGTGAGAACTGGTAATGAGGCTGTTTTCTTGCCCAAGTAGCTAGGGGAGAATGATTAATCATATATACATATAAACATTTATAGACATATGTTTATGTACACACACACACACACACACTCTTACACACATGTAATGCTTTTGTAGTATTTAAAGGACTGACTAGGAGTTAGGAAGACCTGAAGTCAAATCCTGCCTCTGACACACAGCTAGCTAATCAGTACCGGTGAAAGTCCCTTTAACACTAGGATTTCCCTGCACCTGTCTCCCGTATGTGTTTAGCTACGTATTTACTGCAGTCCTTCAAGGTTCTGTGATTTGGTTGGCTTCTTCATAGAGACAAATGCCAGACCCCAAAGATTGCCTTGGTTGACAGTTGCCCGGTTGCTGTTTGACTCATCCTCCTCAAGGGGTTTCCCTGGGCTTCGTCACAGAGACAGACTTACAGACCACTGTGGGGTCTCTGCTCAAAGCCTTTTCAGGTTTTTAGGACCTTCCAGAGATGGTGATGGCTGGTTCCAGCCTTCAAGAATCCCAGGCATGCCCCTAGTGACTTTGGAGATGGCACAGGTGGTCTTTGGTGCAGGAGATAGATATGTGTGGTTTCTGTATACACAGAACTTTGGTGTTTTTTTAAAAAAATAATTTTTTAATTTAATTTTTGGACTGGACCTGTGGTTTCATAGTGATGAAAGAGATGCCTATCAGTGTAGAAACTCACCTGCTTTTCCACTTACAGCCTTAGCAAGTTGCCCAGAGCACTGAGTGGTCAAATAACCTGTCCAGGGTTATGTGGCCAATAAATATATGTAATAAGGGATTGGAACCCAAGTCCTTCTGACCTTGAGGCCAGTTGTCCATCTGCTTTAGCAAGGTGCCTTTCTTACATTATGTAATACATAATATATACACCCATAATATCTGTATCTACCTATATGTGACTGAATAATCAATCTCAGGTATTGAAGTAATCAATTGAATTCATCTCAACAAGCAAATATTAGACACCTATTATATATGGTGCACTCTGCTAGTCTCTGAGGAAACAGTAAAAGTAAAAAAACAACAATTCCTTAAGGGAGTTTACAAACCACCATCTAGTGAAAACATTTTAACATTCTTTTCTCTTGCCTGAATTCATCTTGACTGGGAGGAGAACCTGGTCCTATTTGAGAGAGTCTATCCCTGGACACCTGCCTTGGCTGCAGAAGAACCCCATTTTAAGAGCTGTTGGGCTCTAGCTTAGGCTGATGGTCACAGGCAAAATGGAGAAGCAGGTACAGTTTGAACGGCATCTCATTCTTGGCTTTCCTCCCTTTCCTCAGATGCCAAGTGCCTCCCCTAATTTCATACCATGCACAGCTTTCATTCCTGGGATGGCTGGAGTTGTCTTGACTTCCTCCAAATACACTCCCAACTTCTAATCTCTCAGTGTTTTACTCTTTGAGAGCCCTGAAATGTGTGTACATTTGAGCTGCCACCTTTGAGGGCCTCTGCCAAACAATAACAAAGCAGTAACAATGATGAGAATTTTAGGCTTTGTCCTAGATCAGAGGGAATCACGCCTTACAGGTACCTGGCTCCCTGGGAGCAGGGCTGGGTCTAGCAGAACATGGTCAAAAGTCACCTACTAACCCTCCTGAGCCCCACTTGCCTCGTGTCACAGGGGGATCACATGCCCATTGGCTTTTCCTTTAGAGCTTGCCTGAGGGGATTGAGTGAGATCCAGCCCACTTGGTGCTTTGCCAGCCTCCTAGCACAAGTGATATGTTATTGGTTATTAAAGAGAAATTCTTCTCCAGATCTTTACCCTCTGCCCTTCCTTCCCCTCACACCCTAGATCAGAGGTGGGGATGTGGCCTTCTAAGTCGTTGGGTGCAACCTTTTGACTGAGTCCAAATTTTACAGAACAAATCCTTGTATTAAGGGGAGTTGTTTTGTGATGTTTGGATTCAGTCAAATGGCTGCACTTGAGGACCTAGAGGGCCACAGGTTCTCCACCCCTGCCTTAAATAATGCTTCTAGATTAAAGCTTCTTGCCATTTTATGAGCCAAATCAATCCAGTAGGCACTTATTAAGCACCTACTATGTGGATCCGACTGGCTCAGCCTACACTTGCCTCCTTCCAACAACTGAAGACCCAGGCCACCACAACCAAACTCCAGATGAGTAGGAAGCTGAATAACACTCCTGGCAATTTCAAGGGATTTATGTCTCCCCATCTGTCATTTTGTGTCTCTCTAATGTACTTAAAATTATTTCTTTCAGGAGCACTCTGATTGGAATTGCCTTTGAATGAGCTCATCCCTTAATACATAAGCAACTGGGAAGCGCAGCAGATTGAGAGTTCAAATGCCTTAGATACTAACTAGCTGTGTGACACTGGGCAAGTCACTTCACCCTATTTACCTTAGTTTCCTCTTCTGTAAAAGGAGTTAGAGAAAGAAAATGGCAAACCATTCCAGTGTCTCTGTCAAGAACACCCAATATGGGGTCACAAAGAGTCAGACAAGACTGAAACAATTGAAGAGTAACATCCCTTAGCACACTTTTTTCAAGTATCTGTTGGACAGACCATGCTCATGGTAAGTGAGCTGGGCCCAGACTTAAAGAGGAGCAGAGAAGACTAGTTTTGCCATTGGTAGATTCTACAGAGACTACTAGACTTGGAATAAGGAAGACCTAGGCTCAGATCCAAGCTTCTCCATTTACTTTGTACATCCTGGGCCTCAGTTTCCTCATCTGAGATATGGATGTAACAAAACTTGCTAATCTCTTCCTTCTGAGACTACCCCCACATGTGAACTATATACATCTTGTTTGTTTGTCCATAGTTTTTTACTCCCTACTTTGTCTCCCCCATTAGAGTGTCTGCTCCTTGAGAACAAGGACTTCCTTTTGCCCTTCTTTGAATCTGCAATATTACCTAGAACATCTGGCACACAGCAAGTGCTTAATAAACACTGGTTGCCTGACTGTTTCTCGAGGTTCTTGTGAGAAGAGAGCCTTGCCATCATCAAAGGGCCAGCCAAATGAGAATAATTTTTCCACTGCAGTTACTTGTGCTTCTGGCTCATCCCCACCCTGCCTCCTTGGGTACAGGGACCATGGAACTCATGCTTTCAAGCCTCCCAGGGCTCCCACTTAGCAGATGGGCAAGAATTGTCTTCTTTCAGAAGATGATTAAAACAGGCACAGCACAAGGTGCCCACCTCAACAAGAGGGTGAGGGTTTTTAAAATTCTGGCTCCCTGACACGTAGAATGCTTTAGGAAAATAGACTTGTAGGATGTGAGAACATTTAGAAATACCTCCAGGCGCTATGATTTATTTGGAGATTTTAGTAGAATATATGAAATTTTAATTAATACAGAGGCTTCCCAGTTTGACACTAAATTTATTTTTGGAAAGTATATGTACACATACACACACACATGCACATGTACATAAACTTTCATTCCCAACACAAAAGAATTCTACAATCTCAGAATCTCTGTTTGGAGGTACCTTGCACACTTTGTGGCGCCACCCAAAGCCAGACAAGCTTCTTCCCCAGTTGTCTGGTGGAATCGGGTGTTTGTGGCCGCAGTTTCAGTTCTGTCTTCAAGGTGCTGGGAATGGAATGTCCCCTTGCTTTGTCTCCCCACCCTCCATTTGCTTTTGGATCTTCCTATCTTCCAACTCCTGCTTTCTCTTGATGCACAGATCCCAGATGGAGAATGGAAAGAGACTTCAGAGGCCATCTATTCAAACCCCTTACTTTATAGATGAGGAAACTCAGAGCCATAGAGGTGATTTGACTCCTCCAAGAGCAAGAGTTTGAACTCGGACTCTCTGATGTTGGTGACGTTTGTACTAACACTATCTGACTCTTGTGTTGGTCATTGTGCTCATGGTTTAGAAAGCATTTCAGGAGGAGTGGCTGTATTAGGTGTTTACTTCCCATTCCCCGAGTCTGAGAGGTGGTCTGGAAAGGAAGGCCAGACATCTGTCTGTCTGTCTGAATAGCCCTAGACCAATGTTCTTTCACAGACCTGGCTGAAGCCTTTATGTTCCTGGGGTCTCTATTATCATCTGTCAATCAATATCGTTTTTTGTTGTCAATAACTCAGTAGTGTCTATGGTGATAAAAGGCATCCAATGAAAGTGATTTATTTATGTTCAATCCATTGTTAACATCTTTTGGGGTGGAAAATGTGCATTACAGGATATCTTTGCTTCAAGTTTTCTTTTAATACAGGGTTATTACATGAAGGTCTATGAACTTGTTTAAAAATATTTTGATAATTCTATTTCAATATAATTGGTTTCTCTTATAATCTTATACATTTTCTTTTATGCATTTAGCAAAGTGACTCTGAGAAGAGGGCCATGGGCTCCCCAATCCTGCCTGCCCAAGGTGTTCAAGACACACATGAGGTGAAGGATTCCATTCTAAGATTGGTTGAAAATGATAGGCACTGGCAAGCTTGACCAACTGGCAAAGTATTGTTCAGCAAAACCATTGATCTGACTCTAATTGTGCCCTGCTTATGTGAGTTTCTCTCTTTTGGAGATAAGAAGCAAGGGATTCCACTCTCTGCAAGAATTCAGGGCTGCCTCCTTTCTTCTGAGAGGGTCAGTGTGGACATTTGCAGAAGTGACCTTGTGGGTGAATTTCTATTTCCCTCATGGTGGGGCTGGTACTACACTGGTCCCAGTGGCTACCCATCACCATTTCATTGCTGTGGATTATGTCACTATAATAGAGGAGTTGAGTTTCAAGAAATGAGGAGGTGATCATCCCATTGTCCTCATCAAACCCCTTCTGGGTTTGTCTGGGCTTAGTGCTGGGCACTTTTGCATGTTGATAAAAGAAGGGCTGTTCAGAGGAGACCAACCAGGAGGAAGGGCTGTGGTCCATACCTGATGGACACGGGGAGGGGAGGTATGTAGCCAAAAAGATTCAAAGGACATATGATAGCTGTCTTTGGGCAGTTGTGAGGTGGTACAGGTGCTAGGCTTGTTCTGTTTTGTCTAGGAGCCATCAGGTACAAGCAAAGCTTCTACACAAGGAGAACTTCCCCAACACAAAATGGGCTACCTTGGGAGGTGGTAAAAGTCTGGCTGAGATCTTCCAGGAGAGGGCAGATGACCACATGTTGGGTGTATGATAACAAGGGTTTGTTTTGGGGCACTACTTGGACTGGATGTGTCCTACAGGCCTCTGTTCTACAATGGTAGGGATGCTGTGCTTCCCAGGGAGACAGGCAGGCAGGGAGAGAGGAAACAGAAGAGACTGGCTGTGGGAGAAAGGAGGCAGGGACCCAGCAGACTTCTTCATCTTCTATTCTGGAGCAACAACGTGGAAGCACAGAAACTTATGAGTTAATGAAAGCAGAGTTCTCTGCAAAGCTGTCAAGGCTGTACGGATACAGCTGTTGATTTTTACAACTTTTTTTTGGAAAATAACACCCCAAACCTATTACATTATTCTGTCCTTTTACCTTATTAAAAAAAAAAACAGCCAACTTGAACTGGAAAGTGTGTGCATGTGCTAATGCGGATAGACATTCTGTCATTGTCTCTAGAAGATACATAGGTGTGCCCCTAATGGCTAATTAATGACACCTGTCCAAGACTCTCACTCAACGGTAAAACAGGTTCCTCTCTACCTCCAGGGTGGTCCTGAAGCTACACAGGACTGAGGCCTCTATCCATCCTCTCTGGCGTTTCTTTCTATGGTGCTTAGGAAACTATTTCTCAGCAGAGCATCCTCAGCTCTACCCCAGGAAATCCAGTATGGGGAATCAGTCTCTGCTGAGCCACTGGAGACACTGTGGGATATCCCAATTGGGGAGGGTGGGGTGGTCTTTGCAGCCCAGCGCTCTCCAGACAGCAGGCTTTCTTAGGTCTGTTTGTGTGTGGAGTCCAGCATGCTGACTTCACACCTTGGCGCCTGGTGAAACAGTTTCGGAGTTAGTTGGAGGCAAACTTTCACTCTGCCACCTACACCTGGCTGACCTTGGGCAGGTTCCTTCATCTCTGGTCTCCTTTTGTTCCCTCTGGACAAGGAAAGGGCTCCCACGCCCAACTTCCGAAGCTCCACCCAGCCCTAGGGTCGGGATGCCCTGAAGTCCACTGGCTCCTCCCGTGTCCAGCAGGAAGGACTCAGGTAGCTCCGGGCCAGAAGGGCAGCCAGCCAGCCATCTGTTGCCCAAAGACCCTTCCTAAGTTGGAGTCTAATTATAGACCTCCCATTCTTTGCCAATTTCTCTTTATTCCTCTGGCTTGTGCTTCTGAAAGATGGGCCCAAACAAAAAGATCGTATCTGTGTGCGGTGCTTTAATTTATTTTCACCTTTTTTTCTCCTTTGGAGACCCCCAGTGTATCCTCACTTTGTTTACCACAAATTAAAGCGGGTCTGATTGTTTACCAGCCGGGAGACCCCTGTGCATTGCTGCAGCCCTTGCCTCTTTTTTTTTTTTTTTTTAATAATCACAACCTGGGATTCATTTGCAAGAGGCCCTAATCTGCATGAGAATTATACAATTAACTTTTGATTAACCACCTAGTTCTTTGGGAAGCCACAGTGTATAGGATCCTCAGCATTTAAATCATCCCTCTTAAATTGGGAGCAGGCCTTTCATTAGCGGCTGAGTTGGACTAAACAACAACATTTGGAGATAATCAGGGTCAAAACAATAGTCGCTGCGGCAGGGCTAGAATGTCATCTTTAAATATAACAGGCGAGATAAAGGCGCCCAGATTGTGCCTTATCAAAACACAAAAAATCAAAGCCTGCTCTTGTCTGGCGCACAAGGCGGGCTGCCCCGGCGTTCCGGTGCCCATTGTCTGGCCCCTAGCTGGTGCCGGATTGGCATTCAGAGAGGCCCCTCTAACACACATTACATCACGTAGGGTACTTATCTTGGAGTCTGACAATAATTATCAGGGAGAATATACTCAGAATGACTTTTTTGTGCTTTTTATGCATCCCCAACACAAGGAAGGGGAGATAACGGTATTATGAGAAAGGGGAGAGTCTCCCAAGGCTCTCCCTGGAGCGGCTGCTCTTCGATTAAATTTGCAGCCTTACTCTGGTGCGGCTGCTGAACAAGGGGAGAGAAAGACGAGGAGCCTTTTATACAGGGCAATAATAGGCCGAACACAGCCCTCGCTGAAAGATAAGATCCATTGTCGAGCAGACAAAGGACCCGGTATTAAACACCACTTGAAGAATATCTATGAGCAAAGTTTGCAGTCCTCTCCCCCCGCTTCTCATTCTTTGCTTCTCTTCTGCATCTTGACCTGGTTCTAGGATATGGATATTAAACTAGGTTCCAGAAAGATAACTTGGCCACACCCTCGCCATTTAGAAGAATCATGACACCCATTCTATGGACCTTCAGAAAACCAAGACTTTCCGTTTTAGTGGTCCCTAAGGCCAGGAATAGAAAATGTTCTCAGGCTACCCTCTTGTTCCTCCATCCCTTCCCCTATCCGTTTCCCATCAGAGGATCAAAGAATCATAGATTTAGAGTTGGAAGAGACTTGAAAAATCAAAAACTTATTAACCTGGCAGCTACAAACTTAAAAAAATATTTATGACTGTGTTTGAGGATATTTGTTTTCCTTTTAGTCCTATGTATGTATGTGTACATATATATGCATATGTAAATATGCAAATATACACATATTATATATGTATACAATATATGTATATATACATATATACCACATATTATATACATGTATATGTATATAATATGTGGGTGTATTTGGCTTTTAAAAAACATTATTCTGAGTTTGGGTCTATGGCTCTCCTTAGTGTGCCAAAAAGGTCCATCATACAAAAAAGAGTAAGAACTCTGGATTTTACAATTCACCCAGCCTTGTATTACCTACATAAGGCCCCATTGAAACTACTGGTAAGTTTCACTAGGGTAGGAGGAGGGAGGAGACTTATCCCTTCTGGTGAAAGAATGGCTCAGCAGTTGAGAAAATAATTTTACAAATTTCAATGATTAAGGAAACTCACTGGGTTTTAGCACAGCTTTTGGAACACAGATGCCATAGCAAGAAGGATTTTATGTGAGATCCAAGAGAGTTGCGGTGACTTGCCCAAGGTCACACAGCTGACCTTGATTGATGGCATCCCCAAAGTCCACTAGAGAAGACAAGGACTGAATAATCAAGAGGGCAGAAAAGACATGTATCTATTCCATCGTTGGACATTTGATGCTGTCTCAATGCCAGTAGGGACTTCTCCCAAGTCTCAAAGTATTTTCCCTCATTCAAAGACCTGGAGTCTCCACTTGGAAAGAGAGGCTTGCTGCAAACTGAATCTGTTCATGCTCGAAGAAGAATTTGAGAAGGAGTAACCATTTGCAAAAGAAGGGCAAGCTTTTTTGATCATCTCTTCTCAGGGGTCTCTCTGACTCCACATCAGTGGTGTCAAACTCCAATAGGAAGGAGACCATTAAACCATACACAAGGATGCCAGTCACTGCATAATGACTTACAAAACCACATCCTACCATTATCTATGGTCTATTGTCATCTGATTTAGTTTGTTAAATGTTTCCCAATTACATTGTAATCTGGTACCTGCTGCACTCTGGTGCTAATGACCTACTGTGGGTAGCATGGTTGTCCCCTCTCCTCCACACCACAGCCACATTCATCTTCCTGAGGGGTGCAGTTTCTCATGGTCTTACTAGCACTTGTTTGGATTTGCCTCAGAGGGTTGGTGAGAAGACCAAATGAGATCATGCCTGCAGATGCTTCACAAATCTGAGGTTTGCAGATTCTCCCTACATACAGCATCTCCATACATACATGTCTTCCCTTTGTTCAAAATTCCTCAGTGACTTTTCATGGCTTCCCAAGTGGTCCTAACTTCTTAACCTGACATTCAAGGCCCTCTGTAATTTTCCCCCAATGTGTTTGTAACTTTATTTCCCAGCATCACGTTCCTTCTCCCTATGTAAACTTGATTCCATTCAATAAAATTTAAGTGTTTAATATGTGAAAGATCCTGTCTGTGTGAGCTGCAATAGTGGATGGATGTGTGAGCTGCAATAGTGGATGGATGGATTAATCAAATAGATATTCATTAAGCACCTCCTGTGTACTAGGCATTTTTCTAGGTATGGGGAATATGAAGACAACATTGAAACAGTCCCTGCCCTCAAGGAGCTTATATTTTAAAGAGGGACAAACTGTAGATGCAAAAATCTGTACAAAACACATACAAAGCGAATGCAAAGTAAGCTGAGTAGGGGAGACATACTCGAGGGTGTGTGTGTGTGTGGGGGGGGTGAAAATCAAGAAAGACCTCTTGGAATAGGAACCGCTTGACCTGAGTAGTGAAGGGTTAGAGGGATTCTGAGATGGGGCAGGAAGGAGAGAGAATATTCTGGTCCATCAACAATTTTTATTAAGTGCTTTCTATGTGCCAGGTACTGGGCTAATTCTTGGAGACACAAAGAAAGGTGAAAACATGGGCACCTGCCCTCAAGCAGGGGAAGACAGTCTATAAATATCTAGTACATACAGGATACATAGTATAGACCAGATATTGTAGGATGGCCAGGGCAAAGGCAGATGTGGGAGGTGGAGTGGAGAAGGCTTGGTTCACCAAGGATGCTGCAAAGGTTGGAGCCAAGAATGTGGTGCAAGAAGGCTGGGGAGATAGGAAGGGCCCAGGTGAGGGAGGGCAGCTAGGCAGGGGATGGGATGATGTGCAGCAAGGGAAATCCATGAAAAGGCAAGGGTCTGGGCGAGGGGACAAGTGCCTGTGCTTTGTGCTGGAAGTGTGAGTGGGAAAAGGGGACTGATGGAGAGCAAGGCCAGTTCACATCTTTCCTCAAGCATGGAATGGGACCCTTCCCACCTTCAAATGCTGATGTACTCTCCATCTTCCTCAACTCAAATTCCACATCCTCCAGGAAGTCTTCCTTTCTCCCTCCCTCCCTCCCTTCCTTCCTTCCTTCCTTCCTTCCTTCCTTCCTTCCTTCCTTCCTTCCTTCCTTCCTTCCTCCCTCCCTCCTTCTGTCCAGTGCTCTGCCAGTTAAATCGGGAGAGAGACTTGTGCCAGAAGGTGGGAGAGATTGCTGAAGTCCCTGAGACTATGTTGGGCTGCTATTTTTCATTCAGCTCAACACTTATTAGTCACTTACTGCATGTCAAGCACCGTGTTAGGAGGTGCTGGGGGTACAAGGGCCTAAGCCTGACTGTTAGGGAGCTCTCCATCTAAATAGATGCCATTATGTTCAATCCTCCTTCATCCATTCATTCAACCAAAATTTCACAAGGAGCTACTGTGTGAAAAGTTCCATTGCAGGGACTGGGGATTCTTCAAGTTTGGATGAGAAGCTCCCAGTCCAGGAGGAGAAGACTCCACATCACATAGCTATAAGACTCAATATTGCTTAAGAGTTCTGTTGTTCAGTCATGTCCAACTCTTTGTGACAGTCAGAGGAGTTTTCTTGGCAAAGATACTGGAGTGGTTTGCTATTTCCTTCTCCAGTGTGTTCCCATTTCACAGAAGAGGAATTAGGCAAACAGAGGTTAAATGACTTACTCAGGCTCACACATCTGGCAAGTGTTTGAGGTCAGATTTGAACTCATCAGGACCAGTGCACTGTGCACTGCACCACTTAGCTGCCTCATAAGAGCTCTAAGGAAGTGGAAAACAAGGAGCATCCTGAGGCCTGAGGCAAACAAAATCTATCTATCTTGAAGGGCTGCCTGCCTGGAGGAGGCAGCATTTGAATTAGGCTTTAAAGAGTTGAAAAGAAGATTAACTCTTTTGAATGAGAGTAATCAAGTGTACTGGCATAGATAAATCACTTGAAATTATTTTCATAGATGAGATCTCATGCATGGAAGACACTTGAGAGACCAGCTAGGCTGACTCTCTGGTTTTGTAGATGAGGAAATGTATAACTTGGGTGGAAAGTAACATGTGAGCAAGTATTTGAATCGACAACCTCTGATTACAGAACCAGTTCTCTTTTCACTTGGTCCCCAAGGCTAGAAGTGAAGCACATTTGGTATTTAGGCATTCTCTTTTATACAGATAATCAACAATAACTCAAATTATTCTTCCAAAGATTTATATGACTTAATATGGAGGCCAAGGTCAAAATGGATATAGACCACATGGATTGTGACCATTATCTTGAAGAAACCAGATGACTGCCTCTAACTTACCTACATTTGGGGTGTCTAGGAGGGACAGGCAGGGGAGCATTGATCAGCACTATGCCCTGTTCAACAGGAAAGCTGACTACCCGCCATATTTCATGTTTCCTACATCAGTTGGTGTTTCACAGATCTCTGTGGGAGCCCAGGTAGCTGGACTCAGAGATGGCTTGACTGAGGCTGTCACAGAAAGGCTCTCCCAGACTGACCCATTTACCTCATCCTCATGTTCTCTTGTCAGGAGTGAGGAATATGGAACGGGTAAATTGGGGACTAGGAAGGTTGTAGTAATATAGCTTCTCAGCTAATTGATTAGCAATTATGCTTGGTAAGATTGCTCATTTTAATTGTACTTAATCTCTATTTTGGTAATAAAGATTATTGTTTTGGATTATGACTTTATTGTAACGTACTAATTACTAACTTGTGAAATTAAAGTGTATATTTCTGCATGCTAAAAAATTTCACAACATGCTCTTATATTATAACCCCCCCTTTAGAGCAGGAAAATGGCTTTTTGGAATTATATTTGTAAGGAGTGCAGTCAGAAATATATACTAGGAAAAGGAATAAAATATGGGAGCTTTTTTTTAAAGCAAGATTTATAACCCATTATGAAGCATGACAACAAAAATGGTGAAGTATAATGGACAGAATCTTGGTCTTAGCCCTGGAAGACCCAGCTTGAGTCTTGCTCCTAATGTTCACCAGCTGTTTCCATACATAAGCCTACATCTAGATCTCTCAGAAGTTTATTTCTGTCTCTCTATCTCTGTCTCTTCTCTCCGTCTAGGGATGTTTCTCTCCATCTCTCTCCATCTAGTTGTACTTCTGCCTGTCCGACTCTTTCCTTGTCCATCTATACCCCCCCTAAGCTTAGACTATTCAAATAGACACTATTTGTAATCCATCCAGCACATTGAGTTATGAATACATATGTATTACATATATATGTCATCAATAAATATTACACACATATATGAGTACAATACATATGTGTATATGTACACATACATGTGTGCACCCAATATATTATTATATATAACATATATGTAAGACACATAAATTATACAAATAAAGTTGCTAATCTATAAGCTGAAAAGCTATACTATTACAATAGCATTTCACATGCATGTGGTGTGTAGGTGTGTATATATGTGTGTAGGTCAGCTAAATGGCACCGTGGATAAAGCACTAGGCCTGAAGTCAGGAAAATGAGTTCAAATCTGGCCTCAGACACTTACTAGCTGTGTGACCCTGGGCAAGCCACTTACCCTCTATTTGTCTCTCCCAGGGCTACTGTGAGGATTAAATGAGATCCTGTTTATGAAGCCCTTAGTGCAATGCTAAGTCCATTCCCTTGTCCTTTGCATTCTATCTTTGCTGCTCCAGGTTTGGTTTCCTAAGGAGGGAGGTGCTGGAGCCCATTTGGAACAGTTTTAGGCCAGGGAAGTAGGTTCATTGGGTTCCTACCACAAGTGGAGATGAGGCTCTTTATCTAGTTTCTCCAAATGCATCTGTCTGGGGAAGCCAAGCCCTGTTGGAGAGATCCTTTTGACCTCATGTTTATTGTTTTCATCAGATAATGTGCCAGAATCAAGAGCATTAAAAGCTGTTTAATTGGGTTCTGGCACTCAGAGGCACTGAACAAAGGAGTGGAGAGCAGACTCTAGATGCCTGGCCAGTAGGCACTTCCTCTCTTGGGCCCAGAGCAAAGCACTCCATGTGATGGCCAAGATGCTTCCAAGGCTGTTCCCTCAATATCTCCATGATTCATGGCCCTGCCCTGCCATCAGCTCCAAAAAGAGTCACCTGCAGTTAATCAGATGGTCCAAAAGAGCTATGCTGTGATTCAGGCAAAGAGCATCTTCTTGATCCTAGAGAGAAGGCCCCCCTCCTCACAGCATTTCAAGGGATTGAGTGGCATGCAGAGCAGAGAAAAAACAGACCCGAAGAGGTAAGCAGGCCATTGGTACGCCAGTGTGTGTGTGTGTGTGTGTGTGTGTGCGTGTGTGTGTGCGTGCGCGTGTGAATTCTTTCAGGAAGTTAAAAAGAAATCACCCACAATCATCATTAGGGATAAAGATCTTTACTAAGATTTCTTAGATTTAGAAAACAAAAATTTGTCATCCCTATCAGCTCTGTTGCAGATTGCAAAGCAGGGCTTGAATATAGACATGAAGAAGTGATTGATCCCATTTCCAAGAATGGGTGAGAATCAAGGCTCGCAATTCAATTTAATTCAGTACAACTCACTGTGCCACTAGTTTTCACAGGTGAAAAAAATGAAATTGAAAAAGTTATTACTTCTAGGGAAGAACAAATTTGTTACTTAGAAATGGTGGGCAGTCCAATTCATTCATGGTTAATCAATCGATGACCGGAAATACAAAAAGGCAAAAGACAGTCAGTCCCTGCCCACAAGGAGCTGACAACATACAAAACAAGCTGATTTCAGCATCAATAGGAAATAATTAGCAGAGAGAAGGCCCTGAAATTGAGGGATTGGCAAAGGTTTCTTGTAGGAGGTGGGATTTTAGCTAGGGTTTAAAGGAAGCAGGGGAGGTCATTTGGTGGAGTTAAGGTGGGAAAATGTTCCAGGCATGGGGGATAGCCAGAGAAAATGCCTGGAGTTGAGCATTCATTCATTCGTTGACAGCTGGCACAGTGGATAGTCAATTTCATTCAAATCTGGCCTCAGAATCTCACTAGGTATGTGACTATGGGCAAATCATTTAAATTTGGTCTGCCTCACTTAAGAGAATGATAACAGCGCCTACCTTCCAGGGTTGTTATGAGGATACACTGAGGTAATAAATGTAAAGCACTCTGCATACTTTAGAGGGCACACACACATAAACATACATATATAAATGCCAGCTATTTTTATTATTAATTAGTCATTTCATTATTCATGTGTAGTTATTAATTTAATAATTATTTACTGGCCTAAAGAACACTGCACTCAGATTCAGAAGAATGAGATGCCTATCATAACTATAGAAAGGTGCTGCAGTGCATAGAATGTGCTGGTCTTACCATGAGGAAAGCTTGAGCTCTAACACTGCCCTAAACACTAGCTGTGTGTCTTGGGCAAGTCACTTAACCTCAACCTGCCTTAGTTTCCTCATATGTAAAATGGGGATGATACTAACATCTACCTCCTAAGGTTATTGTGAGGATCAAAGGAGCTATGACAGGTACACAAAGCACCCTGAAAACTTCAGAGCTCTCTAAGTCGTGACTTGGTAGCTGTTGGACGATAATTCATCATTTCACTTCCCTAAAGGTCACTTTTCTCATCTGCAAAGTGAATAGGTTAGATTATATGAACTTCTTAGTTTCTTCCAGTTCTAAATAAAATAGATAATCCTAAATCTTAAAAAAACTGGGAGCCCCAGTTTTTCTTTTGTGAAATAGGTGTGGAAAGCCTGTTCCTTTTAGGGCTGTTAGGAGAATGAAGCCTTAGATTAGGAAGGTAAAGGACTTTATAAAGCCCTCTCCCCACCCCATCTGGCTTTGTCTCCTCATCACCTTGAGTACTGTGGTTAGACCCAGGTACTGGCCTGCTTTAAATGAAGTGAGATGTTGAATGTGATATATTGAATTACAGTGAGATATTTCAGGAGATAGCATTTGTACAGTACTTGACACAAGACCTGGTACACAGGTGTTCTATAAATGCATGTTCCTTTTCCCCTTCTCCTACTATAAATGGGAATGACAAGTTCACCTTTGCAAGGTTGTTAGGAGGAGTTTGTTGTTCTTTGAATGTCTATTATGGGACTTTTGCTTATTTTCTCAATTGGAGATTTGGGAATAGAAGGGGAAGAAGTCTGATCTTCTTGAAAATAAAATAAACATTAATTTAGTTTAAAAAGCAAAGTTATTGTGAGGATCAAGAATGATAATGGATAAATGCAGACCCTGAAGTTTTCTGAGAGCATTTTAGCGACACTTTGTGTCCCACATGGGATCAGGCCAGTACCTGGGTCTAACTACAGTACTAAGGGTGATGAGAAGACAAAGCTGGATTGGATGGGGAGGGGTCTTTATAAAATCCTTTACCTTCCTTTATAAAGGGTCTTGCCCAGGGTTCCAAAAATATCTAAAGTGGGCTTTGATCCATACTCCTGTAGAGTATTTGATTATGTATTTAAATGAATGGTGGCCACAGGTATTCAGAGGCAAGAGATCCTTGGTTGGGGTCAGGGAAAGCTTCATGGAGGAAGGGAAATGAGTTGAATCTTAAAGTTGATTTGGAAAGCTGAGAAAGAGGGGAAGAGGGCATTCCAGGATGGGGACACTGAAGGAACAAAGGTGCAGAGATGGTATTGAGCCAGGTGTGTTCAAATAGTGCAGCCTGAGCAGAGTGAAATTTGTGTTGGAGATTAACAGAAAGATGATTGCAAAGGGAGGTAGGACCAGTCTGTGACAAGCCTTGAATGTTAAGCAAAGGAGTTTAGACATTTTCCTGGAGCTTCTAGTGTTCTGAAAAGGCAAGTGATACAAGTCGTGTTTTAGTGAAATTTGTGAGGCAGGGGGCTGGGTGTGGTTGAGGAGAGTTGGAGAGTTGCTAGAGAAATAGCCTTGAAGTCACTGTAATCCTAATTCTACCTCTGACATGAACCCTCTGACCAACTCTAATTTTGATTTACAATCTCAACCCTCTATTTGTTTTTGTTGGCTGGGTTTCTGGAGGGCAGCTGCTATGTCTCCTTTCAGGGTTCTAAGAAACCCTAAGGGTTTGGTGGCATATTTCTAATGTTATAGCTCATGAGCCCTGACCAGTGTGCCCCCATTGATATCAGTCAGATTTTAACTAACTTTTAGAAGATGTTATCTACTAAAGTGGTATTAAGTGGTAGTAAGATTGGTACAAAACATCTTCCCAAAAGTCTGTGACACAATCTTCTACCAGTACATACAAAACCAGGTGAAAGTAGACTGACCCAAGCTCATATGACATATATGGTAAGTACGGTAAGTACACATGACCAAGGGTAGCTTGGTGGCACAATAGATAGACATGGAGTCAGGAAGGCCTGAATTAAAATCCAGTCCCAGATACTCACTAGGTGTGTGACCCTGGGCAAGTCACCTCATTTTCCTCCAATAGGAATAACAGTAACTCACTTCCCTGGACTGTCATGAAGATCCAATAAAATAATATATGTAAAGAGCTTTGTGAAATTTGAGGTACTATATAAATGCTAGCGTCATCTCACTGGTCTTGGTTGCTAGAAGCCCCTCCCTCCCTTATGGGACACTAATGACATTCTCTTTATGTGTGATTTGTCTTTCTGCTGGGCTCCTTGTAGAGCACTTGACGTTGCTTATCCTCAATGTTTCTAATTTGTCCTTCTCTCCTGATGCAGACCCTGCTGCCAGATACTCTAGGACACTGGTGGAAAGTTCAAAGTCTTCTGGGCCTTCTGAAATTCATTAGTCTTCCTCCAGTCAAGGGCCAAGAGGAGACAAAGGTTCTTTACCTCCTTCCAGCTCCAAGGAATTCCAGTGGCTCATCTTCACTGATTCACTTTGCTTCTTTAGTTTCATCTGCTGCCTTGTCACTTTATAGAAGATTCTCAGGAGTGACTGAATTTCCTTAGCTGATACCAATACATCTGCAGTGGAGTGTTACTTCACATATTGGCTTTCAGGGACATCTTGTTCCTAATCTAGTGCTCTTGATTGATTGATTCAACATAAAGTTCTCCCCTGTTAAGGTACTTACATTAAGTGGGGCAGGATGATTTAGTAATTCAATGAGGTGTTTGGTCCTTGTTCACACTTAGTTCATATCATAGCTGGGATCGAATGATTCAAATAGAAAGTTTGGGTGACTCCTGCCCTTATATTAGGAAAATCTGGGTTCAAGTCCTGCCTCTGACCTGTGTGGCCATGTGACTTTGGACACTTAGTCACCTAGGGTCCATGGCCAAATTTTCCATATCTATAAAGTGGAGGACCCAGATGGGAGGTCTTTGAGGTTCCTTATGGTTCTAAATATCTGTCATTTTATCATGTGATGACCTCTTGGAACATTTCCAACTGTAACTCCTTTAATGATTCCATCTAACAAATACCTATATCAAGAACCTGCTCTGGTCTGGGTGCCAGAGACACAAAATAAAAAATGAAGCCACTTCTGCCCTCAAGGGACTTCCCTTCTTCTGGAGGAGACCAACATATCCACAGGGAAGTAAATACAAAATATATACAGAGAGACTACAAAGTCATCTTTTGACTATCCAGTTCATCTGCTCATTTCACAAGTGAGGAAAGGACACCCAGAGAAGTTACATACTTGTCTGAGGTCACACAAGTAATAGATGGCAGAGCTCATATAATACTTAAATATCCTGACTCCCCATTTGGGGCTTTCTTTGCAGATCCAGAGCAGTGTTCTAGATCCCTGCCTGTTTTTTAAATTAAACTTGAGCACCTCTCCCTCCCACTCCAACCCCGGACTCTTTTTGATATGATCATTTCATGAAGTTTCTATTACTTCAGCTGTCCTTATCCCAACTTTTAGTCAGTTCCCTTCCAAACTGGCCAGATTCTCTGGATTCAGTTTTCTTCTTGCTCTCCACTCATTGTTCCTTTAGAACTAGGTGGGTTTATACCACCTTGCAATCCTTTCTCTTCCCTTCCTTTTTTCTTTTCTTTTATTCCCTCTCCCCTTTTCTAATAATAACTTTTCCCTGGTCATGGTTGTCATCTCAAGGAGTTTTCCTCTGAGGGTATTAGGGAGCCAATAAGACAAAGTCAACATACCTGTGCCTAGTATATTATTGACATTCTTTAGGTTAAGTCTGCTAATGAAATGGTGGACTGGGTTGCTGGTGATGCCTTAGACAGTAAACAAGAAGTTTGAGAGAAGGCAAGGTTTGGGTGAAAAGAAAACCAAGTTTGAATGGGTTGGGTGTGAGAGGTCAAAAGGACATCCAGCTGGAGATGCCCATAATGCAGTTGGTGATAAACGATTACAGGGTTGGATAAATAGATCTGGGAATCTTCTGCTAGTCCTGAGTAGTTGAGGTATTGTTATTATAAATAAACTTTTTTAAAGGAAATCCTGAATTGTGTTATGGGTTTGTTAAAACTTAAGATTGATTCAGTTTAAGTTCTGGTTGGTATAGGAAAATCTTGATGAGGAAAACCTCTCTGCTTGTACAGATTCCCCCCATTCTGTTCTCTTTAAGAGTTGCCTGGGCCTCTGAGAGAGGAAAAGCTCAGCCCAGGGTGGTACAGCCAGTGTGTATCAGGACTTGAACTTGGGTCTTCTTAGCTCCAAGGACAGTTCTTAGTGTACTCTTCCACATGACTTTTCTGAATCTTGGGGAAAACTTGCCAAACATTTATGGAGTATCTTCAGAGTGGTTGATATTCTATCAGGTATCATAGGGTTTATGAAGATTTCATGCCTGTCTTCCTAGAGCTTAATATCTACTGAGGTGGCAGTCACTTAGTCAGTCAGCAAGCATTGGTAAGTACTATCTGCCCTGTAGTGACACCACAGACACAGCCATGTGCAAAGTTATTCACATGACTCACTTAATGATTTGAGCACGTAGCCTTGGCGGGGCTGAAGCCCCGGATGGGGTGTTTGTGAGAGGGTCTGGGACAATCAAAGGGCTCCCAGAGGGAGGTGTTTTGGAGATTGCCCCTGAAGTATATGGTTTAGCCTGAAACTCTTTGAAAAGTTGAGATTTGATTGTGCAAATGAGGTTCCTTAACCTGTCTTTGATGAGGTGAGCTTGACTCTCTAATTCCTGATCCTCAGCCTTGGGGATCCTCCAATTTCACCCCTTAGCTTTCCTGCTCCCTCCCCTGTTCCTCATTAATGGAGTCTCTTCTCCCAGGGGCACCCCAGCACTAATCACTCTCACTCTTTGACCTTCCTGGAGGGGTTGTGGAACCATGAAAGAAAGTCTGTCTGCCCTTCAAGGTCAAGTGAGCTTCCTTGATTCTGGGTTAATTTCTGTTATTCTTGCTAAAGAAATTAATTTTTCAAGGAGCAACTCATAGGTCTGAAAAGGGGCATATCCTTTTGTATTTGTGGTTGTCTGTCACCCAAGGTGGATAGGTTTATGGATTTAAAAAGGGAAAGTTTGGTCAGAGAAATTCTAATAAGTCTTTAAGTTAATTTCAGGACTAGATTATAAAAATATAAACTTTCAGAATAAATTAATCCTTTCTTGGAATTACTTGTCCTATTTAGCTAATAGAATAGATTGTCATCTTCTCATGGATCAGGGTGCAGGAGTAGAGGGGGATCTTTAGGATGTTTAGGAGTGTTTCTACTCCAAGTCTTCTGATTTCATAACTTCAAATCTGAGCTAGAATGGATATCTGAAATCACCTTATTTAATGGCTGGGTTCACAGTCTGGTAGATTTAAAAACAGGTGGGCAGTTCTCCACATGGGCTCCCCAAGTCCATGGGGCTTGGGCTCTCCCCAAGAGGGGTACAGAATGACCAGATGTTGTAAGGAACAAGATGAGAAGGAAAAGCATGATCCAAGATGGGCGATGGCTTTGACAGATGAGAAAATAGAGTTCAGAGTGGTTTAAACCACTTGACCAAGGTCACACAGATCAGAGAGATTTGAACTCATATCCTCTGACTTCAAATTTAGCCCAGTTTCTACTACTGTGCTGTAAGGAATGAGTTGGAGTCTGAAGTCTTGGGTTCAAATCCCCAGTATGCTTTTTACCATTAGTGTGGCTTTTGTCAAGTAGCAATCTGTCTAGGCCTCAGTTTCCTCAGCTGTAAAAATGAGTGGAGGAGATGAGTTGAGGAGGGGACAAGATCAAAAGTTCTCAACCCCTTGACAATCTGTAAAACCTGTGAACCTCTTCTCAGAATCATGTGTTTTTGAAGCATAAACTGAAAGGATACCAATTACATTGAAATGCAGTTTTTAGAATTTTTCAAAGTCATGTTTAAGAGTTCATGGACTAGATGATCATTTATGGTTTTTTCTAGCTCAGGATTCTCTTAAGCCACGAGGAACTGGCATCTGGCACAGCACCCACCTTGCACACTCATTGTCAAGTGCTCAGCAGTGAGTTGCCATGGTCAAAATATACATGGCTCCATGACCAGCCTGATCATGAGCTCCTCTCTGCTTCATGAGGTGGGTCATGCATCAGAAGATGCCCAGGCTGTCACTAGGTCTACAACTGAACTCAGTTTCCTTCCTACCATGGTACCCTCTGAGAATGTGAGATCACCTTCTCACCTCTCTTAGGTGATGGATGTCAGACAAATCTATTGGAATCTTTCTGATGGAAGTGTGGGAGAGGACTCAGGAGCAGGGGAAAAATACAAAGAAAACCTTTTTTGGTTGGAGAACTTTTGGAGGAGAGTATTGCTTGACAGGGGATGGAAACTTTTTCATTAAGAGACTCAGGTTGTTGTTTTTAACCTTGGATGCTGTAATTCGATATCTTTAAGTGTGGCGTCAATTAATTTTAATTGACTACTCCCTGTAGACATCCCAAATAGATGTGCTAAAGACAGTGGGGTTTTTCTTGCATTAATAGACCAGCTTAAATTCACATAAAAGTGCTATTCCGAGGAACACCCATCTGGGTAGAGAGACTGTTTTCCCCAAGGTTGAATGGAAATGGATCAGAGAAATATACTAATTGTTTACCTCAACTCCATGACTGTGTGACTCAACAGAGTGTAGGAGAGATGTTTTAATTTTTGCATGACTTACTAAGTTACATATGAAGTGACTCTTTGAAGCCTCCTGTATTTTATATCCATTGTCCGTTTCTGCCTCTAAGAATCATGGAACGCCTGTTGTGGACTTTGTGAAGGGGCTTTCTAATTGCATGTGGGTTGGTCTCTTCCAACCTTGTAATTCTGTGATTCTTTAGTTCTTCTGTTACTGTAGGAAGGCTTACTTTGGTCCGATGCCAGGCTTCATGGGACAGTTCTGGCCACTTAGAGAGACGTGCTGCTGCTGTCCAGGGTAACTACATAGTTTTCAAGTCCCTTCCCATTCCAGTCAGAGTCCTGGAATGGTGGTAGAGTCTTTTAAAGATGGTCACATAATCAGAGTCCTTTAGGAATCTTGTATACTCTTTCTAAGGTAGGAGTTTTTCACCTGGAGTTCTGCAACCAAAGGAATCCACAGATAGATTTCAGGGGGTCCATGAGTTTGAATGGTAAAAAAATACATTATTATTTTCATTAGACTTTGCCTTCGCTTGTCATCCTATATATTTCATTTTATGGATTTAAAAACATTGTTATGAGGAATCCATGGACTTCACCAGGCTGATTACCAAAAGTGTCTAAGAACAAAACGAGTTATGGAGTTCAGGTTTAAGTGGACACACTGACAATGGATTTACCTCTCCCAAAACATCTGCCTATCTTTTAAGGGAAAGCTTGTTTTTGGAGTTATAGCATTGCAGCCCTCTCTCAATGTATGGTCCCACCAATCCATGAAGGGAAGTGTGAGTCTTTTTAGAATTCTTTGCAGAGGAATCAAACTCTCAGAAGCAAAGCTCTCAGGCCCAGCCAGATTAAAAACTCATTGGCAAATGTATGGCAAAATAAATAAAAATACATACCAGGGTGGAGAATGTTAATTTGTGTGTTTTTTAAAACCAATACGCAACTCACAGGGATCAGACATTATTGCTTTGTTGCAAAGTCCACCATTAATCAGGAAGGAATAGTCCCTTTAGGGAATTTTTGGTGCTTTGGGTTATTTTCATCTGATCTCTTTGGGGCTTGGGCCACGAGGATGTAAGCCATAAGGTGACTGGGGTGGGGAAGGGTGAGTGTGAGACAAACACTTTCTTGTTTATAAATCCAAAATGGAAATATACCTTTTGCTTTACATTGGATTCCATTTTTTCTCTAGGTTCTCTTTAGGATCCAGAGACCAACATTTCATCTGGTCCTGATTTTGTGGCTGTTTATTGTACCTCTTTTTTTTCTTTTTTATAGCTATAGGTTGTGATATTACTTTGTGCATTTCCTCCCACACAAGGATGGGGGCATTGGATTTTAAGGCCGTGGTCTGCCCCAAAGTTCTATTAGTAACAAATGTTGGTGTAAGGATGAATTGAAATTGATGCTTTTTCTCTTGGATCCATCTGAAGTCTCCCCAGTGTGGATTCTCCTTTTCTTACATGACTCTTGTACATGTTCTCTTGTAAATCCTTTTCCCAACATGCCACAGGCCTTCTTCTACATCTCAGATTTGGATAGAGAAAAGGGATTTTACAGTTTATATCAGTTTCCAGTTCATTGGTCACTTGACAGTGATCTTCAAGTTTGGGTGTTTGAAGCTGGAAGACCTGAGCTCATGCTTTGACTTGACTTCTTGTTAACTATGTGACCTCAGGCAAGCCCCTGGACCTCACCGAGCCTCAGTTTCCCCATCTGTAAAACAGGGGATATTATGTTTCTACTGCCCAACTCACAGGGCTAAGGTTGCATTTTATAGGCAACCTTAACATGTTCGATGAACACGAGTTATTGTTATCCTTCATTGTACCATGAAGGAGAGGAGGTAGGGAATGTTACAAGGTGCTTCTGTCACTGTTCGTGGCCCCATCACATCTTAGGCAACTTAGTTTCTGGGTCACCAAAAAGGGTAGTTCATGCTTTTAAGAAATTTGCCTATGGACTGACTGCCCTAGACTTGACTTCAAGTAAAAGGTTCTGTAATTAAAGTTTTACTAATGCCTGCGATTTTATATCACATTCATTTTTGTGTACACACATATATAAGCATGTGCACATTCACCTCTCACCCTCCCTACCCAGTAAACTTTCCCTTATAACAAAGATTATAAAAAGAAAACAATCTCATCCACAAAACCAACCAGCTCCTTGTCTGTATCTGACATGTTGTGCAATACTTCATCCCTCGCCTTACCTAGTAAGGTAGAGAGGTCCAGCTTCTCTCAACTTTTCTCTATGGTCATGTTTGATCTTTCTAGTTACCCAATGCTCAGTTTCAAAAGTTCACTGACCAACAGCTAAGAAGGGTCTTAGAGACAACTAGTCATCATTTTACTGAGGAAACCAAGATTCTAGTTGTTTTAGTGATTTGCCCAAGGTCACATGAACAATGAATAGTAAAGACAGACTTTGAACACATTGCCTGTGACTCCAGAGCTAGGACTTTTCCTACTATGTCACTATTTCTCATTCCCTTTCTTTTGTTGTCAATTTTCTGTTGATATTCTCCTGGTTCTATTGACTTTACTTTGCATCAGTTCATGTAAGTCTTTGCATACTTCTCTGAGTTTTTCACATTCATCATTTGGTATGACTCAGTAATTCCATTGCTTTCATGAATCACAATTTGTTTAGCCATTCCACAACTGATAGACATCTACTTGGTTCCCAGTTCTTTGCTACCACCCATGGTGGGTATATGGTACTTTTCTTTTTACCAATAACCTCTTTAGAGTATACACCCAGCAGTGGAATCTGTGGGTTAGTCAGAGAGCATGTACATGCTAGTGATGTTGTTTGCATAATTCTAAATTGCTTTGCAGAATGGCTAGACCAGTGCCAGCTGGCACTGTCTTATGTGGCAAGTTTTCTTAAGTCAGCCTTCCTTTAGCCTCCCTTTTTTCATCCACCATATATTATTCTTGTCTTTTGAGCAAGTCTCTCTATCTCTCTAAACCTGTTTATTTTAATCTATAAAATGTGTAATATTTGCTTCATCAATCTTACAGCATTATTATGATAAAGTTTTTGGTAAGTCTTGTGGTGCTACAGAAATGTGAGGGTGCTACCATTTCTTGATAACTTCCTCCACTCTTGAAAAAAACTAGAGCAATGTTTCTAGGGAAGAGGATAGGGTCACAAAATCTCTGCAGCAGTGATTAGAGCAGGTAGCAGTCACATTTGTCCTGTGACTTTGTCCTTGATTTGGGCCAGATGGCTGACTGGAATGGCCAGTCTTGGGATTGTTCCATGTCTTCCTCCTCAGTGTTAGCCACGATGAGGCAGGATTCAGACTATAGCACCTACTTTCCTCTCAGTTGCCACCTCCCAGTGTAGACCTGGCAGGAGAGAGGACAAGGTTGTACTTGAGAGCAGATGATAGGAAGTCACTTTTTTTTTGATTCATTCATGAGGCCCAAACAACCATGAAACATAGTCCTATTTCCATGACACTTTAAAACTTACAAAATACTTCCTTCCCAGAAGTCCTGTGAGGTAGATAGTATGAGTAACTACCCTACTGACAGATGAGGATTGACAGGTAGTTTGAACCTGTGATCATGTAGGGGGTAAGAATCATAGGTGGTATTTGAATGTGGGTTCTCCAGTTCCAGACCAAGTGTTTTTTTCACCATTCTACCCAGACTTTCTGGGATGCTTTTCTCCTGATTCTGGGCTGAACCATAGCTTCTAGGGGACCTCCTATCTAAAGAGGGCTTAGGTTTTTCAGGCCTTGGCACTGGGGATAATTTTTGCTCTTTTGTCCTGGGGATAGTCTTTCTGGCTTTTTATCTCAGGTTTATGAAAGATCCAGAGAACTCCTGTTGACTTGGTCCTCTTCAGATTGTCTTCCTGTGTACTCCTTTGTGATAAAAGATTTGGGAAAAGTACTGAGGCTTTCTATATATTTCTAAATGCTAACTCTGAGCCTAGCAAAGTTTTTTTTGTTTAGCAATTGAGGTTCATCTGATGAACAAGCCTCGTTCCCCATTATATTTTCTTTTCCTTCTTGTAAGTTTTTTTGGTAACTTTTAGCTGCCATAGCAAATAGAAGAATGAATTTTTCTGAATCTAATTCAATATTAATGGCAAGATTTTAAAAGGAAGAGGGCAGGGGTAAGGAATGGAATAAGAATTTATTTAGTGTCCACTATATGCCAGCAAGGTGGCCCCATAGCATACAGAATGCTGGTCCTGGAGTCAGAAAGACTGGTCTTCCTGAGTTCAAATCCAGCCTCAGACACATACTTTCTGTGTGACCCTGGGTAAGACACTTAACCCCATTTGTCTTAGTTTTCTTTTCTGTAAAAAGAACCAGGGAAAGTAGCTCTAATTCTGTGTACTTCAGCACCTGGTACCTCTGCTAAGAAAGCCCAAAATCAGGTCATAAAGAATTGGACACTACTGAAAAATTCTAAAACACAAATGTGCCATGTTACAAGTATTATCTCCTTTGATGCTCACAACGACCCTGGGAGCTAGGTGCTCTTGCCCTCATTTTACAGTTGAGGAAACTGAGGCAAGCAAAGGCTAAAGTGCCTAAGGCAGCACAATTATTAAGACTGCATTGTTGATAATGTGCAAGTAACAGTGCTCATTATGTTAGGTAGTACATTTCCTGAAGAAACAAGCGAAAAAGAAAGATAATCTCTATCCTCAAGGTGCTTAATTTCTATTTGGGGAAGATAATGCATAGAAGGGAGCTGAAAATCATGGGTAATGGGAGGAAAGATTCCTCACCTAAGGGCCTGGTGTCAAAGTCTAGAGTCTCTGAAGCACAGAGAGACAGTTTAAAAAACTGAGGTGATCAGAGATTAAGTGACATGCTCAGGGCCATGCAGCCAGATGCAAGTCTTCCTGATTCTAGACTCAACACTCTATCCTCCATGCTGTCTAGTTGCTTATTGATTAATAGGAGACTTAGAAGTTTGCTTAATTTTGACAGTCCTTTGACAGAAAAATTAATTCTCATTATTTTCTTAATACACAATTTTCTTAATTGTTTCAGACATTGTTTTGTTAACATTGTTAATTGTTTCAGAATTGTTTTGTAAATAACAATTTTCTTAATTTATAAAATGATCCAAGAATTTTGATGAACCATCGTGCCAGGCAAAATGAAGGATTCAGCTATCCAGATAATTTAAACCAAAACAACTAAAATACTGGTTGAATGAATGCATGAATGATTTCAGATTTCCCAGAGCATTGTTTGATCTCTCCTTGATTCTTAGCTCGCCTTACCTGGTATCATACTTTTTTGTGATGTGTCCTCATCTATAGTTAGTTGTAAGCACCCCACAGGCAGAGGATATTAACATAAAAAATGAAGAAAAACAATCTTTGCTCTCCCAGCCCGACTATCAAGCACCTACTATGTGCTAAGTACCAGAATTTGTTAATATATCTGGCACTGTGTTAAGTGTTAGATCTGGAATTTAGAGCTAGAAGGGAGGCCACCAACTTAGTCAAACCTCTTTATTTTACAAATAGGGAAACTGAGGCCTGATCAGAGTCAGTGGTCTTGGGTGCCCTGACTCTGAGTTCGGCTTCCTTTCTGCAGGGCCAGGCATCCTCCTCTCTTAGGGATAACCACGCAGATTCTCCCAGATGCACAAAGCACGAGCTTGTCGGGGTACATAACTTCCCATTTTAAGTTGCTAATGAAAAGCTCTTTCTGAAAGTCTGTACATTTATAAAATGCCATTAAAAAAAGTCTGCATGTATTCTAGTAAAAGTCAGAATTCTAATCACTCTTGCCAGGGAAAAGTTATGGTCAAATTAAATGAAATCATAAGAGACTTGTTGGTTTGACTCCTGCAGTCTCTACTTGTGAACCGCTTTTCTTAGGGAAGCCTCCTGTGTCTGAAAAGGTTCTTGGGGCTTCCAGGAGAGTGGTTGTCAGGTTATGGAAAAATCAGCAGCCTCCAAAAGTCAGAGCTGTCAGTTGGGAAGACAGCCCTAGGCCCACAGGGTACACGGAGAAGGCAAGTCTGGCAAATGAGCGTTAGAATGGAAAAAGTCAGGATGGAAAGAATCTCTGAATGAAGATAGAAGCAGCAGCTTGCTTCATTCTGTCGGAGAAGGAAGAGCCTAATAGGTCATCTGTTGTGTAATGAAGAGTAGAAGACCAGAGAGAGTCAGGTGATTTTCCCTCTCTGAGGTAGAGGGAGAGATTTCCTGAGATGAACAGAGAAGCTGTGTCCTGTAAACTGGCCAAATTTCATCGACTCTCCAGAAGATGCAGAGGGTTCTTTGGATCCCTTAGAATGGACCAGGCCGATCTGGGATTTCTTTCTTCATGGTCTCTCTCCATTATGAAGGCCATTTTTGCCCCCTTTTAATCAGGATGTCTGATTGAAAACTACTCAGATGTCAAGTATTGCTTGGTCCCAGGATGTTCAATCAAGCTAATAATAAATTAATGAACATTTATTAAGCATCAAGGACAGCTAAGTGGCTTAGTGGATAGAGCTCTGGCAAGACCTGAGCTCAAATCTGGTAACAGACACTTCCTAGCTGTGTGAACCTGAGGAAAGCAGTGTTCTAAGCACTGGGAGCACAAAAAGAGGCAAAAAATAGTCCCACCCTCAAGGAACTTATAATCTAATGGTTGCTTATGTTGTTTGACTAAGATCTTATCTGTGTGCATGCAATGGTCACACTCAGAGTTTTTATAGAGGAAAAACCAACAACAACACAATTGGGTCAGTATGTAGCAATAAAATACATCTTTTATTTGACAGGAAATTCCTTCTTTTTGTTCGTTTGAACACTTCATATATTCAATATTGTTTTTTTCCTTCCAGGTCTAAGCACTTTAAAAATCATAGACCTTGTTACTAAAATTTATATTTAGACTAACATATTTATGACTTTTTAGGTTAAAGGATGTAGGTCCTGTTGGTTGATTTATACTTTTAGTTTCCAATGCTTAGGAAAATTTTCAGACTGAAGTCTTTATGTTGCAGAAATATGTTGAATATGTTGAGTATATAAATGTAGGAGGTGTGTAATCTTGGGGAAGGCACTTCTGGCTCAGGGCTGTGGTTGGGGGTGCCAAGATGACTCCCACTTTCACATGAGAGGGTGATGGGCACATGAGAAGGAAGAAGGAAATGAATTTTTTTCTAAAGAATGACAAATTTGAAATTTTTCCCTTCCTACATGGGAGTTTGAGATCCATGGATATCTGCTTAACCAAGGAGCCCACCTAGGAGAGGATTTTCAGTCAGATCTAGTCATTCTTGCTAAAGAAGTCCAAATTGAGGAATTCTTCAATCAATCAATGAAGAGTTATTAGGTGCCTACTATGTGTCAGGTACTGTACTAAGAGCTGGGGATACAAAGACAGGCAAAAGACAGTCCCTTCCTTCAATGGATTAAAGGATGTCAAGAACTCAAATCCTTTAAGAAATGACAATAGTGATGATGTTCATAACAGCAATGCTAGCTATTATGAAGACTTGTGTGATGATTTCAACAGCTGAAGGTTAGCTCTGAGAGGTCCCTTCTGAGGGAGAGGCTGCACAGTCTTGGAAGAAATGGTCATCCTTTGGACTCTGTGAGCAGGAAGTAAATTCTCACATATTAGTGAGTTTCCAAAGAGAACTAACCATGAAATTCTTGGGTTTGTATAGTTGTCATCTACAGCTTCCCAGCATCCCAAGCAGCCACCAGAAAGAGGGCAGCTGTCTTCTATACCCCCACCCCCCGTGTGAGGCATGTGTGTGTGTGTGTGTGTGTGTGTGTGTGTATGTATGTGCATGTGTGAGATTCGTTGATCAAGGACATCGACCTTCACAAATAACCTCATGCTGCTGGAGTCTGTGAGCTCTCTTTGCCCATTGCCAGACAGACCTGCTCACCTGTAAGATGTCCAGTCAGCAACATCTGACCCAAGTCGGTGGTGGTGTTGAGTAGTTAGATACACAGAGAAAGCAGTCAAGAATCAGGCTCTTGATGAGAAATGGGTGGGAAATGAGTACCACTATGTATCACCAAAACCTCCCATAGTGCCTGGTACTCCGTAGGCATCTAAAGATGCTAATGGATTGACTGATTGTATGAATGACTGTTGCTACAAAAGGCTTTGTTTTCAAGTGTGGATTGGCTTCTTGGCTTCTGAATTCTCTTCCCTCAGTAAGGGGCTGAGATTGGGATGATATTCTCTGATTCCTGTCCTCTGCTTGAATTGTAGGACCTAACACAATGTTGATTAGAACAGGTTTTTATTCAAATTGCAAAGACATCTGATCCATGTCAAGCAAAGATGTTAGAACTAATGGGGAAATACAACAGTCAATTGAGACTGAATAGCTGAATGGCTGATTTGCAACTTTTACTTGGTATCAATGAAAAAAATCAATCAATATTTATTAAACTTCTCCTATATATTCCATGCACTTTGCTAGTCAATTCCATTTTCATTCTTCTATCCCCAGTACCTAGCCCAGTGCCTTGTATGTAGCAAGTGGTTAACAAATGCTTGTTGAATTGGATTGAATTGAAATAAAGTGTTGATATTTTAAAATCAAATTCATAGTTATAAAAGCTCCCAGCTTTGGGATCTGGAGTTTCCAATTTCACCACAAAGTTTCCAAACATTAGACAAACCAAGCCTAAAAAAGAAAATGAAATGAAGCATAAACAAGTGTGCTGAATATTGACATTAGAAGATTTGTATTCAAATATGGATTCTATCACTTACCACCTATATGACCTTAGGTAACTAACTCACTGAACTTCTGGAGGGCTTGGTTTTCATCAGGCCTTCAGTGCTTTTAAGACAAATGTGTGAGGAATGCTGAAATTTTAGACATTCATCCAGGGCTAGTGGACTTTCCAAATGTTGTTCAGACCCTACCTTGAAGACTGGTGCTCTGAAGAAGAGAAAATTCAACTTGAAGTTCCCTCTTCTGTTGTCTAAAAGTGGTGTGGTTGAAAGATAATAAGTTTCTCAATACTGGAAGTATTCAAGAGAAGGCTGATATGGTTTTCAACCCTCTAGAACATTCCTTTACCCCACAGAAGGCTCTGAAACTTTCCCTGCCTCCATTTAGAGGATTGGAAAATTGACCCATGGGTCAGTGAACAGGATTCATTTTTATTTTCACAGGATTTTTAGCTTTCTTATTTTTTTCTCCTTACTTTAAGAAACACAGATCTCAGCTGCCAAATATTTCCCTGCGAACAGTAAGAATGATAGCTCTTTGGGAGTATTCCTCTAAAAATTTCAAAGCACTTTCATCCCTATCATTTTCACAATATCCCTGTGATAATATTTGAATGGTAGGTATCAAGATGCCATGAAGAATGGTGCTAGGCTGGAAGTCTGTGGACACGGATTTAATTCATCCCAAACTGGGTAAATCACTTTCCCCTTTTCTGGGACCGGATCCCCATCTGCAAAAAGGCCATTGGACCCAGCTGGCTCTTCCTGAGCTGTCCGAGGTCCTGAGCTGTTTGAAGAAGGAGTTGGTTTAGTGCTCAAAGGTCCCTTCCAATTCCTACCATCTCTTGAGAATTCCCTCAAGCATCAGTTCCGAGTCCCATCAATGACTCACCAGTTGGCACCTCGCTTCTCTGCACCTCCTGACCTGGTCTGGCTTGGACTCTAGACCAGGCAGTAGAAGGAAGCTAACTTTCCTCCAGCACTCTATTAGTGCTTGCCAAGGACTTTGCTTTCTTCTCCTAATGATTCCAATTTATCCTGTCTGTAGCCTGTTTGTACACAGAAATTTTCTGGGTGTCCAGTGTGAGCCCTGGGACTGTCTTCTGCCTTTCTTAGAATCCCAGGGTGGTGCAGGGCACTTAGTAGGTACTTAATAACTGCTGATTGATGGCCTCACATTAATCTTGTGAGTTAAGCAGCTATTATTGCTCATATTAAGAGGGGGCAAGCTGAGGTTTGGAGCAGTTGAAATGATTTGCTCAAGATCATATGACTATTAGTGTTTGGAGGATTTGGAGTTTTGTTGACCCCAAGATGAGCCTTCTGTCATTGCCTTTAATCTCTATTCAAGAGTTAGAGCCCTGTGGAACTGGAGATACTTCTCCTTAGAGTGGGTTAGCTTTTAAACTTTTCATTGTTAGCCTTAACAAGCACCATTTATACCTTAGTGTGAAGGAAAGTCCTGGAAAAAGGTCAAACCAGGAGGGCAGGGCAAGAAGATATGAGGGCACAGGGAACATGAGGGGAGCAGAAGAAAGGACAACAACAATCACTAAGTAATAGCACCTTAGAGGCATCAAGGTGCAGTGGGCAGAGGGCCAGCTTCAGAGTCCTTCAAGAAGAACTGGCTTCAAGTCTTGCTTCAGACATGGACTGGGGTCAAGTCATTTGTCCCCTTAGAAATTCCAGGAAACTCTTGAAGATGGTTTATTTCTGAGGAGAGGATCTATATGGAGAGAGAAACTGCCTTATCAGTCACTTTCTATATGGATGAAATTACTAGTCTAATTTAAAAATTAAGAAACTAAATTCTATCAACATTTTAGGATTAAAATCTTTTACATAAATGATTTTATCTGATTCTTACAACATGAGAATGGGAACAACATTACATCCACTTTGCCAATGATTGAAACAGAGGCTTGGAGGGGAGAATAATTCCCCCAGTCTACACATTTAGTAATAGGTGGTTAAGCTGGGACTCGAATCCAGGTCTTTCTGTAATATTCCAAACCCAATGCCTTTTTCAAAAGGAAGGTTAATTCTGAAGGGGATAAAGGATGAAGATGTGTATAAGGGCTTATAAGCACTTTGATGCTTCTCCATTTTGCCCTCTGTCCTTGGAGCAGCTGGGAGAGACAGAGAAGGGGAAGAGAAGTTTCTATGTCATTATGTGTCATTTAGACATTAAGACAATTTGCGTTGAGGGTGGTGAGAATTTAACGATTAAAAATCAGAAAAAGTTGTAAAGTTCACCTGATCCAAACTCTTCGTTTTCCAAAGCAAGAAGTCATTATCTGTCACACAGGTAGGTAGGATTTGAACCCAGGTCCTTAAGCCTGAAGAAATAGGAAGACAAATCTAAGTTATTCATCCAGTTCTCAGCTCCCCCAAGTAGAAACCATTTATCTAGGTCAGTTGTGATCTCTAAGGGATGAAGTGATGCCTCTGGAAACAGTCAGTGGTGGGCAAGCTTTCTATCTTAATTTATCCCAGAGTCCATAATGGTGGGTCCTTCTTATTCCCCACCCCCAAAGTGGTAAAATTTATGGAATTCACCAAGCAAGACCCCCTAGCTCCCAGTTCTTGAAGGTCTAGTTTTTCTCAAGACAGAATATCAGACAACTCCCCCCATCCAAGAAGCATGTGCCCCCCTCCCTTCTTAATCGTTAACACATACCTTTTATTTGGATCCTTTGCATCCCATTAAGCCTGTGTGACACGGCACATCTGCCCCTCAGCAGGCCTCTTCTGCAGACGAGTGAGTCATTAGCGGAGATGAGATGAGGCCCAGATGTTAAAGAAACATGGCAGCACTTTGTGGATTACAACTGGGACAAATAAAAGCGAGAAAAGTTTGTGAGTTGATTTTGTACCAGAAGTTTGGCAAGTTTATTCAGTTATGAAAGGGGGTGGGACAGAGGAGGGACAGTAAGAAAAAGAAAAGACACATAGGCTTTGTCAAAGGTGCCAAGCTAAGTCATTGTGGGAGCAAGTTCATAGGAAGTCATGTCCTGAAGATGGTGGGAGGAATCCACTCTCCTCTTGTGAAGATGACAGTGAGATATTCTTGTGCCACAAAGACTCCCCCTTGATCCTCAAACTCAGTTTACCCCCACCTTCTGGGCTTCATCCCTGTCCATATGCTCTACTGTGTAAGCCCTCAAGTCCTGGGCAGTTGAGGTTTCAGGGTATGTGCAATTGTTCCTCTCTCCACCCCAAGGAAGTCCTAACTCCTACCTCTAGGCTCTGACAGAAGTGAAGGGAGGCCAGCAAGCAGAATGGAAAGAATTAGCACCTGGATCTCCCAGGGAGCAAGACCTTGGTGGTCCAAATTCACTGATGGAAAAGCCAGTGCTGGAAAGTTTATTGAAAATAATAATTTTAGGGTTTTAATAACTCATCTTGTTTTGGTTTTACATGACTCAAAATGATCATTTTCTCCCACAAAATATTTTTTCCTATAGACATGTGCCAGAAGAAGTTTTAATCGAAAAATTCTTTCTCATTACTCAACTTAAAGCTGGAAGGGACTTGGTCACAGGATCATTGTGCTGACAGGGTCCAACCCTCTCATTTTACAGATAGAGAAACTGAGGGAGGGAGGCCCCAGAAAATGAGAGAATTCAGTTGGGGCCACCCAGGCAGTAGGTGGAAGAGACCTCCCATTCACGTTGTGATATCCCCCTTCCTCTTTTCATCAGTATCCCCTGCCTGCCCTCAGGAACCTAGCCAAGCAAAAACTGGACCTGGGGAATGGCTGGAGCACGGGTGAATGGCCACCGACCAGGTGTGCCTCTACTAGGAAGAAAATGAGAACTTGGAACACTCTTGAGGTCTGTGTATACCGTAACTGTGATGCTGGGAGGGTAGTGAGCTTGAGCATCAAGAAACCTGAGTCTGAATCCCACAACTGGCACTTACTGGCCATGTGACTCTGGTTTCCTCATCTGTAAAATGGGTGCTCATAGACTTGCAGAGAAGACAGTGCTTTATAAACCTTGGTGTTTTCTATGTGGAGGAATCACGGTTCATATTTTTATGTGGCAACATTCATTTGCTGCAGTTTTTAAAACCCAAGCCAAAGAAAGTGGTTGACCTCCTGCAAAGTCCCAAGTTTCATTTTGAAAAGGAAGTGAACCCAACACAGAACTATTGCAGGTGGTAGGAATGAAGCCACCTGGATTACAACCTCCTTTGCTTGTCTCATCTGAGAGAAGCTCTTGCTTCTAATGCTCAGGTGACCAAGGTGGAATTTCTTATGTGTTGGAGTCAGCCCCTTGGGACCCTGTCTCCTATCTTTGATACAACCCTCCCATGCCTAGTCCAATGCCTTCCTCACATTAATACTGCCAGATAAATAGGATCGGCAATAATAGAAATCCTTTCTTTTCTTTCTGTTCTCAATTTTAACTTAATTCACCATCAATATCCATTGAAATTGAATTCCCACTATGTGACAGACACTGTACTTAAAAATGAGGAATATGACAGTTTCCATCCTTAAGGAGCTTACATTCTTCTGGGATTTGAGGGTACAGACCTCACCTGTAATTAAATACACATTTCAGGACCAGTGTGAGTAGAGGAGAGATCAGGTAAGGTGCTCTAGAATAAATGGAGCAAGGAGAGATCTGTTCCTGTGGTGGAGAACAGGGAAGGCTGCATGGGAGGAGAAAGCCTCTGAGCTGCACCTTTTCTTCTGAGGATAAGGATCTCACCAACAGAGCTGAGTTAGGACTGGAGAATGAGGCTGTTTCACTTCTGACTCTGGATCCTTGGCACCCAGTGTAGTGCCTAGTTAGTGCTTAATAAAAGCAGGTTGCATTACAAATGTTTTCTGCTGGATTTTCATGCAAATAAACATCTGGAAAATTGGATGGGGCTTGTGGACAGGCCGCCTATGACAGTTAATCCAGGGAGATTTTTGCCAGGGGAGGTGCTTCCTCAATTAATGTGGACAGTCAAGGGATCCTGATATCCATGAACATTTTTTGACTGTTTGCAGGGGTCAGCTGTATAATTTTTATTCCAGGACAACTCTCAGGCAGGCAGTTATTTTTATCAGGAAGTGAAACTGTCTCTTCCCCATGCTTATTTCATGTCTTGTTGCTTCAATGGGGTCCTGTGATAGAGAACACGTTGTTCTATTCACATGAGACTCGAATCCCAGAGAATCTCAGAGATGGGCTCCATCCTAGGCCTGACCCTACTTTCATCCCTTCTCTGACATCCAGTCTAGGGCTATGGGGACCCTTGGGGGTGGAGGTGAAGAGCCCACCTCCTCCCAGGGCAACCCCTTCCACTCTGGGCCAGTACTCATGTTTAAGGAAGTTCTTCTTTTCTTTGGATGTTTCATCAGCAAACCATGGATGGAATCCTTTGGCAAATGGTCCTGGAGAAGCGATTCTGACTTTGTATTTCTCATCTTGGTCTGTCAACAGGTTTGCTAGAAATGCTTCAGTAAAATACTCACGGGACCTTGATTTTTGATTAAATCCTTGTTGCATTCAGCAGAAGAGCTAATGAATTTTCTTAACATCCATTGCCATCCCTACAGGAAGCAAAACGGTGGAAACAGCAGATTGTAAATGTTTTGGAGCCCTGGAAGACAGAGGGAGACAGCATTTGGGGATGGTTCCAATGGTGGCTGGAGGGTCACGACTGCCTTTTCATTCCATTCTCCCCAAATTTATTTCTGTGTTTCAGAAAGCTACACAATTTCTCCCTGTTGTTGCTGATTTCTTCCAGGAGTCCCCAAATGTCCCCCCAAATCATGGTAGATAGGCCTTGGGTTGAGAATGGAGTGTCAGATGAACAGCTAGGCTTTGTGTTTCTGTTCTCAGAATTCTGGAGGAACTGGACTGTGGTCCAGTCCTACTTCCTTTCAGAAGGGAGGCAGTCTTCATGAACACGTGACTGTAACTTTCACAAACTTGGGGAAGGATTTTTCCTCCACAAAATGAGAATAATGGAAAGTTATAAACACTGCCTCTTCAGAGAGAGGGCAGTGGTTTAAATTGGAGTTGTACATCACTGGCTACTGTGGAAAAATGGCATTCATAATTGTTTCCTTAATTTTCTCTCTTGGTGTTATGAAGACCTTTATTACAAGCGACATTCGATTAGCACCTTTATTTGCTAACAAAATAAAAGTTGGGGAGTGTGGAGCTTCCAACATGGCTCACTCCCAGATGCTGCTGCTGCAGGATGGGAGATTTCTTTTTGGAATGAACCATCCAGGAGTGGACGTGCTGAAATGATCCATTGTTAGTATACTCTCAAAGCTGGACAGCTATGCTGGGAAAGATAAGATGGTTTGGCAAAATGACCATGGAGGGTGACTGAGTTTGGGTTGTAATCAGAAAGCTATTTGACATTCAGTAAAGGAAAAAATGAGGTCATTGACAAGTCCAAATTTCTGAGCTGAACCTCAACTTTTAGGAGAATATTCTTATCCCTGCTGCTGGTGATTCTGGTAGAACGTTTCTTTCTAAAATGGATTTTCCTGGAAATTCAAACTATTCCTCAGGTTAGGACTTTAGATCTGGGGCTGGAAGGGACTTCAGAGGTCATCTCATCTATCCCATTCATTTTACCAATGAGGAACATGAGATCAGGGAACCCTCATAGTGCCAGAGCCAGCACCAGAATTTGAATCCAGGCCCGCAGACACCAGGACCAGGGCTGTTCCCACTGTCCATCGTTGACTCTGATTACACTGAAGATGGAAAGCAGAAGACTTCTGTGACTCTGACTCCAAAGGAAGTATTTCCAATCCTTCCTGAGAGGAACCCACTAACAATGAAGTAGGTTATTGAAGAAAACAGATGTGGGCTATAAGAACCCTCTTATTGACATGATGCTTTAATAAAGTTTGCAATGCTTCCTTTATGTAATCTCTTCAAAACCTTCCAATAGTCCTCTCAGGTCAAGGCTACTCTGCCTGGATTGTCCAAGAGGAAACTGAGGCATTAAGTGATTTGCCCAGGGTCACACAACTCATGTCTGAGATGGGATTTGAACCCAGACTTCTCAGAGGCCGAGCCCAGCACTCTATCTGCTATACCAGATAGAGTAATGGGGAAGCAATCAAAAGACCGTGGCAAAAACCTTGGGGTTGAATCTTGATTTTGCTACTCCCTGCATGACCCATTCTGTGCCTCTTTTCCCTCAACATAAAAGAGGAGCACAGGGTAGATTAGATGACTGATATCTGAGGTCCTTGCCACTTCTAGGCCTCTGGTCCTGAGATCTCTGATTCTCCATCTCTCATTCTTTCCCGGCCATTTTCTGGAAGGAAAGGGATCCCTGTTCCATTTCAGGCCATTGGGACTTTGTGTCTGGAGGCTCTCTCTCAGCCAGCCAGGGCACATCACCGGAGTGATGTGGCTGCACTTTCTACCAGCAGACTAACCTCTGTGTCCCCCAAATGGAGTGAATGAATATTGGATGTGCAGAGAAATGAAGGCTCTCTAGATCATTACCCGAGGTCAGGAGGTTTGCTGTTAAACTCTCCTGCTCAGCCCCCCAGAGAATTGGTCTCAAAGCATTCTTTCTCATGAGGCTCTCAAGTCCGGAATGTGCCAGACTATCAGTACGGGCCTTCTGACCTGCAGAATTCCAAACCCATCATTTTAATGGAGTCTTTAAGGCCACGACTGACAGGACTGTGTGCTTGACTTTCCCTTTTAAGTTGTTTGTGCATTTTAAATATGCCCCATAGAGCAATGCCATTCAGTCTCCCAGCCTCAGTTTCCTCATCTGTTAAATGATGGGCTCAGGCTAAATGATTTCCAAGGTCACTTTCAGCTCTGACATTCAATGCAACTATGCAAAGTCGCAGTTTAGTTGGCATTAATCGAGCATATGGCATTTTCCCAATGGGCTTACTGTCTTAGACCTTAGCCATACTTGATTAGGGTAAGTGCTGATATTTATAATTGCTCAATGATGAGTCTTATGTGTAAAGAGTTGAACTTATTTGTATGAGGGCATGTTTTCTTCAAGAGCGGACCTGCAGTTAGCTTGTGGACTCCCATGAAAAGTCAGTACCTTCGAAGATCACTTGGTTCCCTTTGGGAGTGACCATCCTGGGATTTTTTTTTAAATACAGACTGATGTTTCCCGTGTCACTTTTTGGGTGTCTTACCCAACATGAGTGATTCATAAAACCTGAGCTAAATCTGTCCTGAGTCATTTTACAATCCAGTAAACTAAAGAGATACCTCCAAATACCCATTGACTTCGTATACTTGCTTTTATTTCTTTCATCAAGGCAAAACTAGCAACTGTTGCATCTGGGTCAAAGGGTGTGTGTGTGTGTGTGTGTGTGTGTGTGTGTGTGTGTGTGTGTGTGTGAGTGTGTGTATGTGTGTGTGTGTGTGTGTGTGTGTGTGTGTGTGTGTGAGGGCAGTAGCAGTATGAGGTTTATCTGGTGCATAGTCTGGGGAGGAGGATACAAAACTTGTTCTGGGCCACAATGAAGTTTCCATTCCATTGCAGATTCACCACTGTTGGAAGGACTGGGGTGGAGGAGAAGGCCACACTGTGGGTGCTATCATTGGGGTAGGGCATATGCCACTGAATGCAGGAGATTCCTAGGTTGTTGAAAGGAGAGGAAAGCATTCCTCAAGATGAAGTCTTGGCCAGGAGTCAGGCTGCACAGGGGAGGAAGCATATCTTGGGATATCTGGGGTGCTGTTGATGCCCTTGAAATTTTTCACCCTGGCCCTAAGCCCTTGCAGACAACCTAGTTTTTATCGTATTCTTCCACTTAAAATCTATGGCTGATTTGTCAGAGAGGTCCTAATCAGTCACAAGCAACAGAGGGTGATTGACATATTGGACATGCCAATGGCTGCTTGTTGCATTTTGTTTTGGGGACTACATTTGTCCCCTTAGACAATGCCTTACTCAACCCTGATTCCTACTCCCAGAGAAAGTTGGGGGGCTTGGCCCAAGGGAGCATCTGGATTGAGCTGAAACTGTATTTGAAGTATAGGAGAAGGGTTGACGGGAGTCAGAAGTTCAATTCCAGACCCTGACTATTACTACCCGCAAGGCCACTCTCTGGGCCTTCAATTCCCCAGGTGTAATATGAGAGAGTTCTTCCTGGGCTTCATCTTGTATTCTTTGAAGTCTTTATAAAATAGCCACAGCACTTGGGGTATTAGGCTCCCACTGGGTCCCTGACTCTCCTCTTCTTATCTGGATTGCTGCTAATGCCAGTTTTCTGTTTGCCAGCTTATTTTTTAGCCTTTTTACTCAAAGCAGTTTGGCTAATGATATCCCTCCATTATGAGGATGAGAAGAAGGTGATGTGAGTGAAGTATGGGTGTTTGCCTGTTTGTGCGAAGGGAGACAACCAGATTGACAGTGGTCTGTTAAATGCTCAGCAATTTAACTTTGGGCAGCTAGATGGTGCAGTGGATAGAGCACTGGGCATGGAGTCAGGAAGACTCATGTTCTCAAGTTCAGATCTGACTTCAGACACTTCCTAGCTGTGTGATCTGGGTAAGTCAGTTCACCCTGTTTGCCTTAGTTTCCTCATTTGTAAAATGAGCTGGAGAAGGAAATGACAAGTCACTCCAGTATCTTTGCCCAGGAAACCCCAAATGGGGTCGTAAAGAGTCAGACACAGCTGAACACACAATTTAACTTCGCTGTGCCTTTCTTCCCTCACCTATCAAGAGGGTATACTGGTACCAGTCTTACCATTTGTTGTGAGACCCAGATGGGATAATGTGTGCAAAGTTTGTTGCCATCCTGAATGTACCTTAGAAATATGAGCTCTGAGGATGCCTGATTCCAGTCTGATACAAGGATATTTCCACTTCTTACCACCTCTTGCCATGCTTTCACATCTAACTTTCATTTAGATTTTACTTGTCAATCTCAGGTGTTCTTCAGGTTTCTGATTCCCTGAGCTTGCTCCATTTTGGTTTTTAAATCCTCCATGCTGAGTATCACACCTAGTATACAGTAGGCTCAGAATAAATGCTTATTGATTGATAGGCTCTTAATAAGGGTTTCAAAATCCTGGAGATGTCTTTTGCTGCTTTTGCACCAGGAATGGGAAATGAGAAGCTCATCAAACTTTAGCTCTCCTCTGAAGGCCTCTCTTCCTCTTCCCTTCTTTACCCATGGTATGAAATGACAGGGATGCTTCTCAGGAGAAAGATACAAAAGAGTTGAGACTCCTTGGTCTCTCTTGGATGGAATGTAGTCTTTGAGATGATGTTTTCCCTTTTGTGGGATGCCAGGATTTCTCTCCTGTTTCTCATTCATCTTACCCCTTGTCAATGAGAATAAAAGTGTCATCAGATAAAGTCTCTTTAATCAAATGCCCACCTGAAGACACAATCGCTTGGGAAACTTTGGACAGAATTTTGATGCAGTCAGGGTCTTCTGCCAGAGAATCAGGGTGATCCTCAAAAACAGCTGCAATTCTCATTCTATTTTTTTACGGGGGGCAAATGACAGGACCTAGCTGGGGTACAGTAATTGTGGGGAAGGAAGAAATACAGCCTCGGTCAGCTTGATATTTTGAGACTACTGCAGGGTTGATGATCATAGGGCAGGGTAGGGAGTCTCGCCCTGGAGGGTGCTGTCCAATGTCGTGGCTGCATCACCCTCCTTACAGTATTGTCTGCAACACAAAGTTGGGGGGGAGGTTTTGTCTCAACCCCTCAGGACTATATGTATCTGTAGGAGCTTCTTTGCATACAATCTGGCTATTTCTATTTTCCCTATTGTTAGGGTGATGAGGAAAATGAGTTTGTAATTTCTCCTTCCTGAGAAAAGGTTTGGGTATATTGCTTTTAAAAAAAATCACAATCTTAATAGGTTTTAATATCCATAGACTTTTACATGTGATTGTCTCAGTAATACAGCTGGGAAATTAATTGCCTGATTCTTTAAGTTTGAGAGCATGAGGAACATAAAGGATGTTGGAATGGAATTCTGTTTGGTGAAATCTTGAGCTTAGGGATTGAAGTTAAGGTCGAAAGGGCCCAAGCGGGGTGGTAGTGGTAGTGGAGCCAGGGTGATCGTGAGGTGGACACTATCTCCCTCTGAAGTCATTTCTATGGGAGGTGAAAAATGAGGAGAAACGCCCAAGCCAGTCAGTTACTCATTTGATCCACCTGCTTTGGTCTTTTCACTCATGGAATCATGTGAAAGGCTACCCTCACTATTATGTTATCCCATAGAAATAAGTATGACTGGAGAAGATTTCCACACTGGTGTATTGTGGATAGAGCCCTTGGCTTAAACTTGAGAAGACTTGGGCTAGGATTCTTTTATGATCGTTCACTAGCTGGGTGACTGCTTAACAGCTCACAGTCTCAGTTTCCTCATCTGTCAAATGGGGTTAATAATAGCTCATATGTCCCAGGGGTGGTGAAAGAATGGAACGAGGCATTTCAGTTGCTGTGATCATGGGAGCCAGAGTCATGACGACACTACAGAGATAGCAAGTCTGTAGAACAGAATGAAGCAAACTCCAAATAGGAATTTCTCATGAATTCTCTGCCTGCAGCAGTGATTTTTTCTGGGGTTTCTCTTGTAATTTCATCAACTCTTTTCTTTGAACCAGAGGAGGGGGAGAGGGCTGATGGTACCAATTACAAGGCTGATGCTTGGCTGGTTATGGGCAAGATGTTCCTGCCCACAATACAAGGTTTGACGCTGACCTTCTATTCAGTGATTCTAGCCTTGGGTCAGACTCTTTTACCTCTTTCTCGGGTGCTTTTTCTCAGAAATCTGCCCTTTCTTTCTCTCAGAATTGTCCCTTGTGGGGGTCTTCTCCACTGCATCCAGCAGATGCTTGTGTAGATGTCATGTTCCTAAGCACTTCCAACAATAATAACTGCAAGAATTCACATTTTTACCCCTCATGAGGAGCCCCTGAGTGCTTTCCTCAACCCCAGCTCCATGTAATGTAGACAGTACAAGTCTGGCCCCATTTTACAGAGAAAACTGGTTCTGAGTTGGAGCAGCTTGTCCTTAACTCTTATTTAGTATGTATGTATGTTCATGGTTTTTTGCATGCTTTCTTGAATAGTAGAATGTAAGCTCCTCAGGGGTGGGGATTGTTTTTGACTTTCTTTGTATGTCCAGTGGTTAGCACATAATAAACCTTCACAAATGCTTGTTGACTGACTAGCTGACACACAACTCATTTAACTCTCAGGTTAGATTTAGAACCAATTCTTCCTACTTCAAGCCATGTTCTTTCTGAGGCCACTGGTGGTACAGTGGGTAAACCACCTGATCTGGAGTAAGGAAGACCTCAGGTCAAATCCAGTTGCAGACACTTACTAGCTAGGGGACCTGGGCAAGTCAGTTAGCTGCTACCTGTCTGAGCTTCTTCATCTATAAAGTAGGGATAATAAGAGTGCCTACTTGCCAGGATTGTTGTGAGAATTAACTGAGATAATATTTGTAAAGCGCTTAACATAGTGTCTGGAACATAGGAGGTACTTAATAAAATGCTTATTCTGCCCCAACCCCTTTTCCTGCATCATTCTGCCTCTCAATGAATACTTTCTTTTTTGAGGTGGTCCCATTAAAAATCATTAGTGCCTTTTGTTTTCCATTATGAATATTTTTGTATATATTCCTCCTCCCCTTGCCCCTTGCCCATGACTTTTCTTTGTATCCCAGAAAATCAGGTAAAAAGAGTCATCAAGTGACCATTTGTGACAATGCCTCTGATATTCCACTCCTTCCATTTCCATGCATTCCATTACATGTTCTCTGGTTGTTGAATTTACTTAGACGTTGATTTCCTTTTTAGTGTTCTTATCATTTATATTACTGTAATAATTGTGTATATGATTCTTCCCATTTTTCTTCCTTCACCCTGTATTAGCACATACAAATACTCCCAAGTTTCCCTAAATTCCTCATATTTATCATTTCATATTGCTCAATAACATTCCATCACATTTGTAGAACACTGTTTCTTTAGCCATTCCAGATTGATGGGCACCTACTTTCCTTCCTTCCTCTCCCTGTTCTTTGCTATCACAAAAGTGTTATGAGTGTTTTGGTATATATTGGATTTTTCTTTCTGGATTTGAACTCCTTGAGGGATATAGTTAGCTATGGAACATTTTGGCTATTTTTCTCAAATTCTTGTAGTGGTTTTTCAGAGTGGTTGGACCCACTTATTGCCTGACTAGGTGTACCAGTGTGCTTGTATTTCCATAGCCTCTTTAACACTTACTTTGGCTTTGGACCTTTGGCAGTTTTCTAAGTGCAAGGTGAAATGTGAGAATTATTTTAATTTGCATTTTCTTATTCGGAACATATGGCCATTAATAGTTTGATATTTTTCTTTTAAGAATTGACCAAAGCTTGGAATTGTGATAGAGTCCCATAGCTTATAAGCTAAAGAGTAGGAAGTCCAATAGGACCAGTACTTAGCATTAATTTTAATTGAGATAATATTATTATAAAAGTGATTTTTTAAAAAATTCTTTTTTCCTATTAAATGATCATGTGTAATGACATGACACGGAGATAAGCATATATCGAGAATTCCATTAGTAAATGCTTGATAACTATGTTGTATATTATCTTGACAACTTTTTACAAGAAGTACCTTTACAAGTATTTTTAATGCAATTGTCAAATCATCCATTTTTATATCATAAAAAGTTTTGAACATGTAAAAAAACAACAGCTAATAATTTAAGAACAGTTAATTGGGCACTTACTGAATACTTACCTATTGAGGTCATAATGGTTGATCTAATAAATTTCTGTCAGTTCACTATATACCTTAGATGTAAGACTTTTATCACTGCTAGTCAATGCAAAGATTCCCTCCTCCCATTCAACATTTTCTTTGATTCTACCTGTATCAATTTTTGTTTGTGCAAAATCTTTAGATTTAACATAAAATTGTCTGTTTTGACCTTTACGATCACTTTTTTATTTTGGCTAAGAAATCTTCCCCCAGTTAGGGGGGATTTACCTCTTTGTAATCTTCTTAAACTTTTAAATGATGTGCTTTTTTATATTCTCTTCATCTATAAGGAACCTACTGTGGTATATATTGTAACTTGCTGGTCTAAACCTAATTTCTGCCAAACAACTTTATATCTTTTTGAATAATTCTTATTAAATGGGAAATACTTTCTTAGAAATTTGTGTATTTGCTTTTAACAAACACAGGGTTATTATTTTCATTTGTTTTTGGCTCATGCTTACCTGATCTTCTCCACTTATTTACTTTTCCAATTTTTAACTAGTATAAAATAATTTTAAAGGTTATTGCTTTACAATATAGTTTGAAGTCTGGTAATGCTAACTCTTTCCATTCTTAATTTTGTTTCTCTATTATTTCCTTTGAGATTCTAGACCTTCTGTTCCTCCAAATGAATTTTGTTATTGTTGTCTGGTCCTATAAAGTGTTCTCTTGGTAATTTGATTGATACATCACTAAATCTGTAGATTAATTTGGGAAGTAATGTCATTTTTGTTATAGTACTATGTTCGAGCACTCTATGCCTTTCCAACTATTTCCCATATTTTTATTTTTATAAGAAGTGTTTTAGATGTCTATTCATATAAGTCTGGTACAGGTCATGATAGGTTAATACTCAGATATTTTATAAATTTTGTAGTTATTGTCAATTCATTTTGCCATATTATTACCTCCCCCTTTTTGTGGGTTTCATAGACAAGCTGATTATTTTTGTCAGTTCATTTTTTATTCTATTATTTTGAATCTATTAATGATCTTAATTCCATCTTTTCTTCTCCCCACCAAGTTTTTCCAAATAAAACATCATGTCACCTACAAAAGGGATTATTTCATGTCCTTGTTACCAAATGTTTACTTTAACTTTCCTCTTCTATCTTATTGCTGTAGATAGCATCTCTAGAGTTATGTAAGGTAATAACAGGGAGAAGGAACATCCTTTCCTTATCCTTATTTGCAAAAGGAATGTTTTCAGTGTTTCTCAGTTTCACATAATACTAGCTCTTGGTTCTTGATACGTTTTTAGACTATATCTTTTTACCAAAAATGAATGCATTTTTTAAAAAAAATGTTTTTCCTTATCTATTGATACAATCATTTGGGTTTTGCCTTATGTATTGTATTAATTATGTTGTTAGTATTTAATTCTTGAATCCCTAGAGTGAATTCAACTTGGTCATAGTGAATTATTTTCTGAATATTTTGCTGCAGTTTCCTTGGTAAGATTTTATTTAAACAATAAATACTTCGTGATATTGGTCTATAGCTTTCTTTCTCTGCTTTGCTTCTCCCTGGTTTGGACATCAGAACCATATTTGTCTCATTAAAAGAATTTAATAGAGAGCCATCTTTCTCCATTTTGGAGAATTTCTTTTGAAATATGGGCATTTATTATTCTTTAAATATTTGATTGAATTATCTTGTAAACCCATTAGGAAACAGGACTTTCACTCTTTTGCAGTTTATTTATGGCTTACTCTATTTTCCCTTTCCTTTTTTTTTTAGTTGTGATTGTTTAAAATCTCTATTTTTTTTGTTTTCTTAACTTTGTTATTTTATATTTTTGTCTATCCTCATATGCTTTCCTCAGATTCTCAGGCCCTACTGGCATTCATATGAGTATCATAATTTCCCAGTTTTCTTGAATTTGTTTTTATTGTCATTCTCAATGTCTTTCTGATTCTTTCTATTCTCTCTCTCTCTTTTCCAATCTTCAATTCACAGACTTTGTGTTTATGTATCCCTTTGTTCCTTCCTTTGTCTCTCTGTGGCTCTTATATCAGTTAGGGGTTCTGGGGGGGGGACACAAGTTTTATTCTAGCTCCCATTCAGTGTCACTTTTAGGTACTTCCTACTTTAGATACTTCTCTCAACCCCTACTCCTTTGATCCAATTTTGAACAGCTCTGTTTTTTAGCATTGTTTTCTTGAGTCATCTTGCACGGTCCTTTCAATGTGGTAGTTGGATCTATAGTAGAATTTTGTAAGCAAAGATAGTGGGAAATGCTGAGGTGGGAGTGGAGACATAGGGCCATGAAAAACCTGGTTCTTCTAAAATCTTACCTCTTTTGCATACAGCATCCCTTATTATCTCCTACATAACTGTCCCCATTATAATCTACTTTGGTTCAATTCCCAATTTATTGCTCACCTGTCCTGCCAACCTCTTCACTAATCTCTGTTTCCACCATCTCTTGGCTGGGCAAGACAAAAATCAGACCATGCCATTAGTGCCTCACCAATGTGATCAACCCTCATGGTCACCTTCTGTGGGGAGGGGTTGGGGAGTTTAGTTACAAAGTTAGCTGGGCTTCACCAAGTGAGGAGATGGCTGGCTTTGGAAATACTCAGGAAGTTGAACAGGTGAAAAGAAGAGAAGGCTACCCTCATGCCTTCTGGTGTCTACATCTGCCAGGGGATGGGAATGCAATGCAGAGGCAAGGTACTCAAAACTGAATTCAAAGAGCACCCAGTTCAACTCAACGGGCATGTAGTAAATTCCTACTGGGTACACAGAATCATGTTAGACCCTAGTAATATGGAGCTTACAACCTGAGAGTCATTTCTTTTCTCTTCAATCCAGTAAGCATTGACTGAGCTGAGTACTGGGTGGCACAATAAACAGCTCTTGCCTCCATGGAGCTTCCATCCTAACAGGGGGTTATACAACACATATGAGAAACACACACAAGCAATTGTAATCCCTGATTTGAAGTAACAAATTGTGTGCACAATGCCTTCACTTCCTCTTGCTTGGATTGTTGCAATAAATTCTTCATCTTTCTCCCCACTCCTGTCTCTTCCTTCTCCCATTCATCTTCCATGCAGGTGAGACAAAGGACCAACCTTGTCACTTTCCTACTGAAAAATCTTCAGTGACTTTTTATTGCTTCTATGATAAAAGACAAGCTCAGCAGCCAGAAGCCCAAAGGTTTCCAAAGTCTCCCTTTCTAGTTCATTTGTTATGATTCCCCCTCCCATAATCTATCTCCCATGGTCTGCCTGTTGTTGCTGAGCTACCCACACTATCTCCTGCTTCCTGGTCTGTCTCCCACACCTGGACCCCACTCTTTACTGCCCCTTCTTAGAATCCCTCATGGTTCATTTCAGGGATCACTTTCTACAGAAAGCCTTCCCTGATCACTGCCATGCACATGTTTGCGTTCTTCCTCAAGTTACCTTGCATATGCTGACCTGAAACAGGCAGCTGGTGCACTGGTCAGAGGACTGGACTTGGGCTCAGGAAGAGTCAACTTCAAAGGCTGCCATGTACACTTAATTGTGTGACTCCAGGAAAGCCACATTTCCTCTTTGGGCCTCTATTTCCTTATCTGTAAAATAGGGCTTCTCAAAACTCCCCCCTCTCAGGACTGTTGCAAGGTTCAAATGAGATTTACACACACACACACATACATGTATATATGTAAATACACACACGCACACACACATATATATATGCGCACACATACATACATATAGATATAAAGGGCTTTTCAAACCTCAAAGCATAGATATTGATATTAACCATGGGTGGGGAATCTCAGGTTCCCTACCTCTGGAACTATTAAATGTGAATAAATTGTATCCCCATGGTAGACTATTGGCTTCTTGAGGGCAGGGTATTTTTCATTTTTGTCTTTGTAGCCTCAGCTCTGAGCCCAAGGCTTGCCACACAGGGACAGATCTCAGAATTTATTTGTAAAGGGAACTCCCAGATGAGAAAATTCTCTCCATCAAGGTAGGCCAGCATCTTCTTTTCTGCTTGCTGCATTATAAGCCTGAGATACTAAGTGGTATGTCCAGAGTTTTGCAGCCAGGATGTTCTACAAAGAGGACTTGACCCCAGGCCCTCCTGGCTTTGTAGTTGGTTCTCTGTCTGGCCAGATTGCCTCTTCCTTGACACTTGGTGGGAACTTAAGGTATGTGAAATTGATTTTAGCAAAGAACAAGAAATGACTTTGACAGTTCTTGAGTCTAACCCTGTCATTATACAGATTTGGAAATGAGGCCAAAAGATCACACAGGTAGCCAGAGTCTGAGATGGGATTTGAACCCAGGTCTCCCTGACTCCAAGTCCAACCCTCTAAGTGCTATACATGGCATACTGAGATGATGAGGGATGTGCATATTCTGGGAGGGCTACAGTATGAATACAGAGGCTGTGATTAGTAGATCATAGCTGACTTTTTAAAGCTGCTTTAAGGTTGGCAAAGTGCTGTACATACCATATCTCAATTGAGTAGCACAACAACCTTTGAGTCAGACACTCATATTATCTCCACTTTTCAGATGAGGTTAACTGATTTGTCCAGAGTCACATAGCCACTCACCATATGGAGCAAGGTTTGGGTCAAGGGCCAGTGTTTGGAAGCATTTTTGGGTGAGCATCAGGAAGGAGAGGGTGTATTTGAGCTGAGCCTCAAAGGAGGAGACTGTCAGTAGACAGAGATGCTGGGCTAGGATGGAGGAAAGGAGAAATCCCTCCTTGGTCCAGGGCATGGCATGGCATGTGCAAAAGCCTCCTGACCCACAAAGACCCAGGAATGTCCAGTTTGACTGGAATAGAGAGAGCAAGAAGAACAGTATGAAATTTGACTGCAAAGGGAGTTTTTTGTCAGAGTTTTAAGTACCAAACTGAGGAATTGGCATTTTATCTCCTAAAGAGGGGAGTCAGAGAAGGACCTTGAGCAGGGAGAGGACAATGCCAGATTTGAGTCTTAGGAAAGTGATTTTGGGAGCCATGTGGGGATGCACTCCAGTGAAATGCATCCAGGAGAGGAACTGGAGGCAGGGAGGACCAGAGAGGAGGCTATTTTAATAACTCAGAGGAAAGAATGAGAGCCTGGGTAGGGTATTCATTGGCTATGTAGGTGGAGAGAAGGGGACAGGAAAGTCAGGAGAGCCCACTGAGGTAGAACCAATAGGATGTAGCTTCTGATTTGGTGTCAGAGGTGAGAGACTCAGAGTCGTCAGTAATCTCTTGATGACTTAGAGGAAGATGGTTAAAGATAATATCATAGAGACTGTAGAATGTTGAAGAGAGGCATGAGAAAGAAAGTGAAGAAAAGCAAAATGGGAAGTCTCGAGGGCTCCACTAACCAGCACCTGGTCTATAAATGAAGGAGAATAAGTGGTTGTCATTGGACCCTGAGAGGTCTGCTCCTGACATGCCATAGGGTCGGGAGGCAGGTTGCTTTGCTCTCATGCTGGGAAGGAAGGGTGAAATGCCTGGAATGGGTTAGCCTCTCAACTGGAACGTCAGGAGCTTCCCTGCTCTCATGGTCCTTCTTCAGAGCATCCAACAAGAAGGGTTAAGGAGAGACCGCAAGGACCAAAGATAGAAAAAAAATGCTGGTGAGAAAATACTGCCATTGGCCACTTGGTGGCAGCACGTCGGAATCTGTCAGACCCCCAAGCACATCATTCCTCTGAGGTTTGGACTAGGGACCAGCAGTAGAGATTTCCCAGATAACAAATGACATGTCCAGTTTTAATTTTTTTTTTTGGGGGGTGGAGTTGGAGACAACACCCCCTCTTACATTATCTAATATTTTCCATTTAAATCCATGTTTGAAATGTAATTTCTTAAAGAAAAAGTATCCCCAGAGGGAAAACTCCTGAGAAATGAAGGACCAAAGAGACCGGCCTGCAGGGAAAGAACGCCCAGCCTGCCCAGCAGAGCCCGCAGTCTGTTTTCTGAGTGGATGAAGCTGGGCTTAGGGTTTACGCTTGCGTTACTTGATTTAAATGATGTCATGAAAGAAGATAATCCAACGTGCCGTCATTTCAAAGTAATTTAATCATGAAAACTAAAAATTTGGAAGAAAACAGATATTTTACTTAATAGAAACCATCTGTACTGTACAGTAGGCAAATTGTGTAAAAATGAATAAAACTGTCTCTGGAGGCAGATGACTCAGGCCCCGGCTCGGGTAATGAAGATGTATACTTGCCTTTTAGCATTTGCATTGTCTATTAGACGAGGTAAATCGCACCGCCAGCGTCAGCCCAGCCGTTCCCAAGGTTATTACCGTCGTGTGACTGATGACAAATGCCGCCGTAGAAATGATGCGTGGGACGCCAACTGCAGGCAGCTCTGGGCTCTGGTCCGGGTGTCACTCAGTCTTTAGTGAGTGCCTGCTCCCTGGGACGGGGGCATCTTGTGGCCGCCTCTTTAGTGGAGAACACCCATAAGGACAATCTTTTAACTCGTTTAGTGTCCGGGGGCACCATCTGATTCGATTCGACCCCACTTGGGAGGTGGCTCATTTAACCACCTTTGCGGGGTCTGGAGATGCTGGCAGATGATGGGTGAGGCTTTGGTGGCTTGTTGCCCACCGTGAGCGGGGAGCGCTGAGCAGACCTGTGCTCCAGGCTTCTGGGGATGGACGCTCTGAAAGGAATGGCAGGATCCGAACGCTGTCTGCCAATGATGCCACCGGCAGGCATGACCACTCATCCAGGCTCAGGATGTCGGCCGGCCTGGACTCGGAGGACAAGCAGCTTTCCAACTTTGACCGAAGAAAACACCTCCCCACTGCCCCACCCCGCCCCTCCCACTCCCATCAGCGGCTGAGAGCCAGTAACACCCTTATGTCCGTGCATTGGCCAGTGGCTCTGGAGTCGGAGACTCCGAGTTCAGATCCCACATCTGATGCTTCCCAGGGTAATCTTGATGGTCCCTGAGGCCTCAGCTTCTTCAGCTACAAAATGAGAGGGCTGATAAAAGGTCCCTTTAGTCCTTCCAACTCATGTATGTATATGCACACATGTGTATGTGCGTATTCATACATATATGTGTCTATATTTACACATATGCATGTGTGTATGTGTGTCCTGCCCTTTAAGAGCAGGGTGGGTTTCATATACTGTATTTGTCTTCTTTGTGCCTGATCCCTAGTAAGCACTTCATAAATGCTTATTGATTGACAGGTCATTTGATTATCTTGTGAACCCTGCGCCCGAGATTCTACAAAAGCAGAAAACGGCAGCTTGCTGTTGGATGTTTCTCTGCTGGGCAAACCGCAGAGCCCCTAGGAACGATCCTAATGCACTTCCTCATATGACCACAGACTCGGAGCTGGCAGTGGCCTCCAGAGCCGCCCATAGTAGCAATGATGCTAACAGGAGCCACCATTCATTACTTTTGAAGGTCTCCAATGTGCCTTACAAATATCATCTGACTTGATCCTCACTGCCACCCTGAGATGTGGGGGGCTATTATTACCCCCATTTTACAGATGGAGAAACTGAGGCAGGCAGTAGTGAAGAGACTTACGCAGAGTCACACACAGCTAGCGATTGTCTGTGGCCAAATCTGATCTCAGGACTTCCTGACTGGGTCCACCTGACTGCCACTGCCTCTGGTAATTTCCATTTTACAGATGGAGGTATATCTATATCTATATCCACATATATACTTCATCATTATATTGTAATTTATATATCCTCCATGATTATGTCATTTTAATAACTATTATTATATATTATATTATTATTAGTATATAATTATTAGTATATGTCCATATATATATATATGTATATATATATACATATATATATATATATATGGAAACATATCATTTGTCTTCTTTATTAGAATGTAAATTCTTTAGGGAAAGCTAGGTGGTGCACTACAAGGAAGATTCAAGTTCAAATCCTTTCTCAGACATTTACTAACTGTGTGACCTTGGGCAAGTCATTTAGCCCCAGTTGTCTAAAATAAAGAGAAGGATGTAAGCGTGTAAGCTCTTTGAGAGTAGGATTATCTCATTCTTGGTACTGGTCTCTTTAGGGCTTAATCAAGCAAATTGATTGATCAATGAGGAAAGTGAGGATGAGAAAGATGATATCCTTGTAACTTTCATATAACAATAGGAATAAAAGTAACTGATATGTAGATTATATTTCATGATGCAAAACATGACATACATCTTTTCACTAGAATCTAGAACATTTTTGTGAGGGAGGTGCTATAGGCAGAATAATCTCCATTTTGCAGATATGGAAACTGAGGCCCAGAGTATATAGGTGACTTGCCCTAGAATGACAGATAGAATGCACCAGACACAGGTCTTCTTAAGTTCTGTCTGCTCTGCTGGGAGTTGAGGGAGGAATGAGTGATGCGCCAGTTCGAGTTCTCATTCTTAACCCTTCCTACTTGCTGCTGATTTCACTGATATTAAATGTTTTGGACCAGAAGAGCACGTCCCATTGACAAACATGTGAAGGGGAAAACAAATTTTAGCAAATTTGAAACAAATTCAAAGCAGTCATGTCCTATCCAGGGGGCTTGCTCTCTCCTGTGGCCATGAAACTCTCCAAGTGCTTGAATCCACTTGCCCAACCTGGCTGTGGGATGAAAGAACAGGGTGCCCTGCAGCCTGATGCCTTCAGCCAGATCTCTGGATGATTAGCCTCTGGGCTCTCTAAAGCGCCTTGGGCCAGCTCTCCACTGGATCTATGCTAAAAAAGGACCAGGGGATGTGGCATCAGTCAAAGAGCTGGGCTGCCAGCTTCTCAGAAAAGTTCAGGGCTCTTCTCATCAGTTGGGTGGGAGGATGCAATATGGTGGAAGTTGAGGCAGTTTGGTGTGGAGATGACATCTCCAGGAGCTAGACATTAGTGTGCAGAAAGCTAAAAACGTGGGATGCAGTAAGAAGTCATGGACATGGAGAGATTCTAGGCAGAGGCAGCGGTAACCCCCCACACTCCTTCCCTGAATGCTCTGAAAGTTTTTCTTCCCTCCTCTGACAAGGGCAGAAGGGAAGGGACCCTCATGAAGTTAGTACATGAGCCATTTTCCCTCCCCTCTCCCCTGCCTCAAATCAAATCAAAAGAGGAAACAAGAGTTCAAACCAGGTGTTCTAGGAAACTATTGATCTGTTGGGGAGGGGGAAGTTCCCTAGCGCCCTCACCCCACAACGCTGAAGGCCCTGGGACCCCTTTCTGGCTCCTCATAGACTCCATGGACTCCGTGAACTCTAATTTCATACCTTTCATTTTCCAAAATCTTACACTCTCTTTATTAGGCAATACAGTGAATATCTAAGGAATAGAATTGAACTGGATGGTAGAGAAGGATCATGGGAACTGAGTTTCTCTGGAAACAAGGGCTGCTGCTGAATGATTTGAATTGATTTTATTTTATTATTTTAAAAAAAATGATTAAAAAAAACACAATACAACTACTTGGACCTGGTGTCTGCTTAGAGCTGAGGGCTTTATTATTTGCTAGGTCCTTGCTGTACAATGGTGATGACCCCAAAGGTCATCTGGTCCAGCATCCTTTTACAGAAGAAGAAACTAAAGCCCAGAGAGGCCAAGTCACTCAGACAGGGTCACACAGCTGGTTAAGATGGTGCTGTCTCCACTGCATCCCTTTGGATGTATTTCACTCAGACAGGACCAGACCACTTTCAGTGACACAGACAGGCCCTTCCCAGTGCTTCTTTCTGCATCTTTCTGACAGGGGATATCATGGGGGAAACAGTTACTTACACAGAGGCACTTATCCCAAGAAACACACATATAAACCATTTATGGCAAACACAAAGCCCTTCCCTTTCCTGATGTCTAAATTCAGCATTTGTGAGGCAGGAGAAAGCACTCACTGGTGCACGGGAACTTGCTCTCAGTGACTCCATGTATAAAGTGGAGATGATGATGCCTGTATGATCTGTTGTCCAGGGTGGTGACCATGGTCCAAGCAGAGGCATCTAATGGCCTTTAGTCACCTTGTATATGGCAGCCATTTCTTGTCATTAGGATTCAACCTGGTATTGACTGACTTGTTTTTGTAGTCAATCAGAAGGTTGAGAAAGATATTTGGTAGAAGTGATTAGTTATGGGGAAAATCTTAAAGGGCTAGAGAAATGTGAGTTATATGGATTAAGATGCCCTAAACAATTTGAACCTCACAATCCAAAGCTTTACTGTGTTCCCTTCCCTTCCTTCCCTTCCCTTCCCCTCCCTTCCCTTGACTTCCCTTCCTTCCCCCTCATTTATTCTCTTTTCCTTTTTCCCTTTCTTTTTCTTTTCTTTTCTTTCTTTCCTTCCTTTTCCTTTTTCATCCTCTCTCTTCCATCCTCCCTTCTTTTGCTCTTTTATTATTTTTCTATTTCTCTTTGCCTCTCTCCGTATTTTTCTCTTAGTTTTTCTTCCTTACATTTTCCCTTTCCCTTCCTCCCTTCCTCTTCTCTCCCTCCATTTCTTCCTCCCTCCTGTGTTCCTTCCCTTCCTTTCTTCCTCTCTTTCTTTTCCTTTCTCCTTTTCCTTTTCCTTTTCTTTTTCTCTCTTCTTTCCTTCCTTTCCCCTTTCATCCTCCCTTCCTTCCTCTCTTTTTGTTTTCATTATTTTTCTATTTCTCTTTTCTTCTCTTTATCCACATTTCTTCTTTCCTGTACTTTTTATTTTCCTCCCACCCTACTTCCTTTCTTTCTTTCACATTCTTTCTTCTTCTCTCATTCCTTTCTTCTTTCTTTCATTCTTTCTTTTCCTTTCTCTCTTTATTTCTCTTTCTCTTCTCTTTTTTCTTCTCTTTCATCCTCTCTTCCTTCCTCCTTTTTTTACTTTTATTCTTTTTTCTCTTTTCCTCTCTTTATCCACATTTCTTTTTTCTCTCATACTTTTCCTTTTTCCTTCAACCTTACTTCCATTTCTTTCTTTCTTTCTTTCTTTCTTTCTTTCTTATTCTTCCTTTTATCTCCTTCTCCTCTTTCATTCTCTTTTCCTTTCTCCCTTTATTTTTGCTCTGATTTCTTTTTCTCTCTCTCTTTTCTTATCCTCTTTCATCCTCTCCTCTTTTCTTCTTTTATTTTTGCTTTTATTCTTTTTCTATTTTTCTTTTCCTTTTTTTATATTTATTTTTTCTCTTTTTTCTTTTCCATTCCACCCTATTTTTTTCTCTTTCTTTTTCTTCCTTTCTTCTTTCCCCTCTTTCATTCTCTCTTTCTTCCTCCTTTTACTTTTTGCTCTTTTATTCTCTTTCTATTTTTCTTTTCCTTATTTTCTCTCTATTTCTCTTTTCTCTCTTACTTTTTACTTCTTCCTTCCTTTTTTCTCTCTCATTCTTCCATTTTCTCTCCTCTCTTTCCCTCCCTCCCTCTTTTCCCTCCTTCCTTCCTTCCTTCCTCCCTCTCTTCCTTCCCTTTTTCTTTTCTTGAAACATTTTTAATTTGTAGTCTTTTTCTCTTTAAAGTTCATAGCATAAATCCTTTTCCATTCACTGGGAATGCAAACTGTCAGGCTGACCCAAACCAAGGGAAAAGTGGAGGAAATCAACTGGAAGAAAGAGACGAGTGTTTTTAGGAAGGGACCTGAAAACTGAACTTTTGCAAGGCTCTGGCCTCATAGTCTATTAGAGCTGAAATTCACTTAGCCTGACAGTACATAGAGGCTTAGGTCCTGCTCCCCCAGGAACTCCCCTAGAAATATGAGTGGGGAATGGACTTTGCCACCTGTGCAGTCCCCTGTTGGTGCACCTTTGCAGAGGCAAAAAAGAAACCATGCAACGAGCCACAGGCTTCTCTCCCTGAACCCTCCCTCCACCTTGGTGTAGGTCCTGAGCACAGCTCAGTTCATTTAGCTATTTTTCCCACAAGATGGCACTCTTGAGCTTTCCAAGGACCCTCGCTCTTCATCTCGGTAATGCAGGAGGCCCTTCTGTCCCCCCGTGCCTTCCTAAAGTGGGAGGGAAAGACAGAGAAAAAGAAACCAAAGTTGAGTCCTCTTTGCAGGTTGCCCTTCTAGGCCTTCCCTGACAGGCTGATCTGGCTGAGTCCCAAGGGTGCCAGCCTCCACCCAACTCGGTCAGCCCCTGGCACTGCTGGAAATGGAGTCTCACCCACTGACGCCCCGGGGGGGGTCTTCGTCTACTGGGCAGAGCAGGGAGAAGGGAGGGAGCCTCAGAGAGGGAGCCCTTTGGGACATGCTAGACACCCAAGAAGGGAAGCATGGGGTCATCCCAGCTTCTCAGCTCTGGGTGGAAGAAACCACAGGGTCCACCTAGTCTAGCTCCTTACTTTTATAGAAGAGAAAACTGAAGCCCAGTAAGGTTAAGGGACTTATTTGTCCAAGGTCTTTTGGGACTGTCACACAAGTTAAAGAACAGGCCACTAGGCTAACACTTGACACTTACTGATAATAGACAATGCTTAACTGGTCCTATTTCACATATCCAGGACCACAATTTACATGTACCAGCACTTGGCCTCAGGCCCTCTTTTTCTCTTTCTCTCTGTCTCTGTCTCCCCTCTCTCTCTCTCTCCACCCTGCCCCTGTCTCTTTCTCCATCTCTCTGTTTCTGTCTCTGCCTTTCTAGTTTTGTCTCCTCACCTCTCTGCCTTGCTTTACTTTCTCACTTCCCTTTCTCTTTCTTTCTTTCTTTCTTTCTTTCTTTCTTTCTTTCTTTCTTTCTTTCTTTCTTTCTTTCTTTCTTTCTTTCCCTTCCTTCCTTCCTTCCTTCCTTTCTCTCTTTTTATTCCAATTCATTTTCAGCCATATCTATACATGACCTTCTGGCAGGAATTTTATATGTGAATGTACTCTTTAATCTGTCCAAGCTTCATGGCTGGCATCAGAGATTTCCCTAAATGTCCATAATTTGGCCATGATAGTTAGGAAACAAGCACTGAGTATATCATTGTCACTTGTTATTTCCATCCATGAAGGGTAAACAGGGAAGAATCTTATTTCACAGAATTGGAAAGAATCACTGGAGGAGACCCTGGATACCATCTTACCCAAATCCTGGATTTCACAGACTCTTGGGGAAGTAAGGAACCCAAGGGAGCAGGGTCGGAGGTTCAAAGTTATAGATCTGAAAGAGACAACAGAGGCCATCGAGATGAACCCTGTCATTTAATGGATGAGGAAACTGAGGCCCAGGGAAATAAAAAGACGTATCCAAGGTCACCCATTAGCAAATGGCCAAGCCCAAATGTGAACTAAGTTCTCTGCCTTAGCAGTGAATGATCGCTACTAATTTAGTTGTTAGCTAAGTCAAAATAAACAAATTTAGTATTTTCAAAGAGGGGTCCACTTGGGCCAATGATTCCTTTATAACAGGGATTCTCCACCTTCTTTGGAAGACACTGCTTAAGTCAATGGATTCCTTCTTAGAAAAACATTTTTAAATGCATAAAATAAAATACATAGGATTATAAAGGAAACCAATTGTATTGAAATATAGTTGTGAAAATATAAATAAATCAAATTCATGGACCTCAGGTTATAAATCCTTATAGATTTAGTAATTTTCACCCATTGTAGGGTTCTTTTAAATATGTATTTTAAGGGAAGGACTTTTCATATAGACTTCATCTCCTTCCTAAGATTCAGTGCTCCTAAAAGGCAAAGATAAAACCCAAAATGCCATCTGTGTCTCCTGAACATAGCGGACACTCCTTAGGTGGTCAGAGACTAGGCAGCCAGGTAGCGTGGGGGTGAGGGCCCACTCTAGATTCCCCTCTTCCTCTTTTTTAGCCTCCCTGCTGTGAGATGGTGTCTGTAAAGAAATTTGCAAACCTGAAAAGGGCTACAGAAATGTATTCATGATTAAATTGACCATTGGAAAATGGGGATGAGTGTACCTGCAGTTTGCCCTAAACGCCACGTCTCCCAGGGCCTGGAGCTAGTAGGGGGAAATTCAGGGCTCTGCCAAACCTGTTAACCCAAGACAAGCATGCCTCAAATGGCAACATTTTGGCCCATTGCAGTTTCTGGAGGGCTCTTTATCGCCTAAGTGGCCGGCTTAGTCTTTGAGTGGCTGGCTATGTTTGGCCAGCATTCATTCTGAAAAGGAAACGGCCAAACATCACGTAGTGCTTGGAGATGTCTTTTCTTTTTTTTTTTTGCACAAAGTTTGTGTTTCCAGAGAAATTTGCTTTGAAAGTCAATCCAGCAGCTGCAGAGCATCTACAGGCGGCTACTGGTCATCGGGTAATTTACTTGCGGCACATCAGCTGAGGCTGCCATGCTTAACCACAGACATGAGGATTGCATGTCCTGGAATGTGTATGACTAGAAGGAAACCCCTAGACTTTCCTCCCTCCAAAAAGCTGGAGGTCTTCTGGTGTAATATACTCCTGGTTCTACAGGTCATTCTCACTCTGGGACACTTCCATGGGCATTTTCGTTGATTTGCCAAGTTCTCTGCTTGGAGTTGGTAGGATATGTATCTATACAGGATTGTAATTAAGGCTGGAAAGTGTCTTAGAGGCTATGTAGTACAACCTCATCATTTTGCATATGAGGAAAACCAAGCAGCAAGGATGTTCCTTTTATCCACGTGCAGGCACTTGGCCACACCGCCTTCCTGTTGTACATAGGGTCATTGTTTTTCTTTCATGACCTCAGTGTCTCAGGTTGCTGTTCTTCTAGCCTCAGGAAGATGAAGACGGTGTCATCCAAAGGGATGCGATATATCACAGAGGGCCCTTTTCATGGAGGGCAAAGCTGTGCAAGGTATCTTAGAGCAGGCTGGGAGTTTCCGTGCATAGTCTCCAGCCATCAGTTTTAAAAAGAAACCCTGCTGACTCTATGAATGCAGAAAGCCTCAGATGTGTAAGGAAAAGATGAGCTCACAGAAAACTAATAAACAGAAACACCCGTCTGATTGGATGGTGAACACTGCTATCATCTGGGACCTGGCCAAGTGTTCCAGGAGATGCAGAAGTCGGACGCCCTTGACCTTGGAGGACTGCCCACTGGTGCTACAGTTCATGTATACAGGCACGGTGGGGAGCCATCTCCCTTTGCCCACTGATGGCAGGGTGAATATTTCAGTGCTGTTCATTTCACTGGTCATTTTCATGTAAGTTCTGAGGTTTCTTCATATTGAAATATGAGTCTCTGTTCATTTGAGAGCAGTTGGGAGGAACTCAGGCCCCTTTTAGAACAAATTCTATAGGAGCTATCAGATCAATTTGGCGGAGGGAGTCCTAAAGGCAGATTCTACAATGCACCTTATATCCTTGGTGGCAAACAGGAGCAAAGACCAAGTGAGAACAGAAACCATCACAGAGGATAAATGGGGAGAAAGGAGAGAGCATCTATTTTGAAAAAGCACTAGCCAATAAATTCAGGTGGGAGGATGTAAAACTGAATTATGGTATTAAGCAGCAGAAATAATCTATAAAGGCATAATAAGGAAGCACATTTAGGGGTAATTGTGAACAACAGCCTGTGCTCAAGAGGAGAAAACTTGAAAGAAAATCCAGGTTGCTTTAGGCTGCATGTGAAATGCATCATGGGATGAAAACCTATAGGAAATGGGCAGGAATATTGCCTGGTTTCCTTCCCCTAAATGTCCAGTCCTGTTTTGGCATTTATTTTTCTCCGACAGTTTTTCTAGCCTGGAATGCTCTGCCCTCTTGTCATCGTCTTTTGGAATACTATCCACCCTGAAATAGCCTAGCTCACATTTTAAGTCCTTCCCTCCTGTCTCTTCTTCTCTTCTACCTTGCTCTCTCCTTCTCTCAGCTACCTTTATATTGTCTATAGCCCTCACTTGACCCTAAGCATACGATAACTTTAAAGCATTATCACTTTATACGTTCCTTGCCACCCCCACTCCCCAATAGGAATTCAAGTTCCTTGAGGATGGGGATCATATATGTATATCTTTGTACTGCCTCCAGCTCCTGGTACAGTGCCTCACACAGGCTAACTGTTTAATGGAGAGTAAAACAATAAAAGAATTCCTATGATTTTGTGTTGTATGGGGAACTAGGACAAGGAATTCATGTAAGCAATGAAACATTGAAGCAACTGATGTGGTGGGAACAGCACTGAACTTGCAGCCAGGAGACTTCCCAGGGCTCCAGCTCTGGCTAGGCTCTTGTTAGTGGATGGGGCAGGGTCAGAAGGGGAACCAAGCCACAGAGGTGAGTGCTTGCCACCCCCAACCTTACCTTGGTTTGAAAGTGAACTGCTTCGTACCCAGTCTGTCTGCTTCCTTGCAGGACCCTGACACATGTATGAAACGTGTCTGTAAACTGACATGGATTTTCATATGTGACTGAGAGTCTCTGTCTCCTTTTTTCTGAGTATTTAGGGATAAATCGTGAGGCAGCTTTTGAACTTCAGGCAATTAACTTCAGTTCACTGCAGTTCAGTAAGGGGCACAGTGCTAGGCACTAGGAAATACAAAAATGAATAAAAAACAGGCCCTTTCCTCTTCCTCCTCCTCTCCCCTCCCCCTCCTCTTTCACTTTCTTATTTTTCTTTCCCTTCTTCTAGAAATCAAAATACATTGATTAAGCCCCCATTATGTGCCAGGCACTGCACTAAGTGCTACAGATACAAATCTATGCTCTATCTATCTTCGTTTAATTAACAGTGATAATAACTAGCACCTAGGCAGCACTTTCAGGTTTATAAAACACTTTACATGTTCCCTTGTCTGAGTTCGTAATCTAAGAGGGGACAGCAGACATGTGTACAGATTAGTATCAAACACATTTGAATGCTATAGAATGCTAGCATAGAAAGCATATTAGGGTTGGCCTCTGAAGGTCTGTGTTCGAATCCTGCTTCTGATCCTATCTGGGTGAGTTGTGAAAAGTCACCAACCTTCTTTGGGCCAATGAGAGCAGATGAACTAGAGACTCCCTCTAGGCTCTTCCTCACTCCCGGATCCTAAGTGTTCAAAGGCCCAAAGGTCCTTCAAAGGTCTGCCAAGGTTCACTGAGTGACATGTGTATATACTATGTGGGTATTTTTAATGCTGTACAGCATGGACAGGTTTCTCACATTGATATGGCATTTTAATACTTATAAAAATGCTTTCTTCATAATACATTTGTGAGGAAATACAAGTAACGTGTGAAGGGAAAAAAAATCCTTTGGGAGGGAGAGATTCTTGCTTGCAGGGGTTAAGTGGAAGCGTTGTACTGCCCATTGGGGCTCTTTCCTATAATCATGACTTTTTGGAGCCGAGGCCCAAGAGAAGCTTAGTCCTTGGACCCTGTCTTCCCTGGGACCATGCAGATTCTTTCTCAGCCCTTCCACCACCTGCATACCCTCCCTCCATGATAGCCCCAGTTCACCTCTGGTTCTGAGGACTAGGACTTGAAGCTCCCCTCCTTCACTTCTGCCACTGAAATGGTCAGTCAGTGGATGGCTGCCTGGATGTTGTTCCACTCACCATTTCTGTGCCTTCCCATGACGTAGCTCCCTTCCCTGGCTGCCATTCTCCATATATGGCCATTTGAAAGCAGGCTTTTTGAAGGCAGGAAAAGTTTTGCTTTTGTATATGTACTCTCAGCTCTTAGCAGAGCCTGGCCACAGTGAGCAGTGAGCCCTAAAAAACTATTATTTATCCATTTGCCCATTCATCTGTTCACTCATCCAACCATTTGAAGGCAGACTCTGTAACAGGGCAAGTAGACCCTGGGATAGAGGCTCATCACAAGCAGGGAAGGGTTCTCTTTGCAGTTTTTCTTCCCAGCTGGAGATTTAGGTGAGATATGCTGACAGTTTTCTTGCTTCATGGAGGCAGAGCTGTGGTGGAAATTGCAGTCTTGTATCTTACTGGAGAGAAATTGAGCACCCATACTTTCTGCTTACCCTAGAATCCCCTCCACAGCTCTCGGGGGTGGGGGGGGGGAAATGACTCTTTCCCTTATGAACTGGCAGTTTCCAAGGTGACCCATTTCACTCTTTCTAATCACTTTCTTGAAAGCAAGACAGGGTAGGGCAAAAATCATTCCTTTCCTGTTCTAATTGCTACAATCAATAGGGGACTATTGATATGAATGGAAGCATCATCTCTGCTTAACTTGAGCTGAAGTCATTAAGGATTTGACTCCTGGCCATATTCCTATTTCAAATCTTTGTTTTCTTGGGATGTAGCCAACACGCAAGTGAATTAGGCTACTTGGCATATCTGGGCTCTATCACCTGTGTGGTTGGATAGATACATGTGAGCTTTTGCCACTAGCTGAAAACTATGACCACAGGTTTTCTGAGCCTGAGCACACAGACAGAGTCCTTGCCTGCTTTTTTCAGGTGGGGTCTGATTTCTTGAGTGTAGAGAACTTTCAGTGAAGAAACTCCCTTCACCAAAGCAGAACCATAACTGTTCCACAGCATGGCAGAGCAAGAGGAACAATAACTTTGGAGCCAGAAGCCCAGGGTTCCAATCTCACCTTCTGCCCATTTCCACATTTCCAGGCTTCAATTACCTCCTTTGTAAAATAATCTCACCTTGAGGGTCCCTTACTGCTCTGACCTGATGCTCCTCTGACTAGAGTTTTCTGAGTCATTTCTGAGTCTCTGTCAGAGGAAGCACTTGAACCGAAGTTTTTCTGACTCCTGCAGCCACCATGCTGCACTTTTTTTCAATTAGAATCCTAGTCTGCTAAATATCTTATTTCAAGGCAAGGATAGTTGGGTTCAAAGCCTACTTTGGGGGAGCCAAGATGGCGGAGTAGAAAGACACATTTATGCTAGCTCTGAAACCACAGCCTATAAAATATCTGTAAAGAAGAACTCCTAACAAAGCCTATCTTGGGCTGTATAATCATAGACAAGTCAGATTCTCTGAGCTTGTATCTCCTGATAGGTAAGATGAGGAGACTTGGAAGGTCCTTTCTCACTCCAAACTTACCATTTTATAACCTATCAAAGACACCTGTTAGGAAAATCAAGCTCAATTCTTTCCCCTTGGAGAGGGCTGAGGTGTGGGTGCATGCACACTCACTCTTGGACCAATTTCATGGGACTTACCCACCTCTCTGTGGTGAGCTGGGGCATTGGGTTCTACCTGTCAGTCCTAATTTCCCAGTATACTTTTCAAAAGAAGTGGATGGAGCTAAGCAGGGGCCAAAGTGCAGTCAGGTGAGACAACTCTGATCTCTGGTTTCATAAAGGGGAGACAGTGTCCTTCCTCCAGACAACTGATCTGACCGTTGTGACCCAGACATTATGGTCTCTGAGCACACGGTCAAGCTTTTCTTTTGGCCTCCATTTTATAGATTCAGTGGCTGGGGGAGAAGGCAGGAGCTTCCCACAGTTAGAGGAATTCTTAATAATCCTCTGATTTTTTTTTTCCTGGGTTCTGGGAAGAATTTCACCTCTTCTAAACAGAGATTTGGTAGCTTGGTCTCCTAAGAGAAAGCACTTACTGGTCTGATGCTGGGGGTGGGGAGAACTATTTTAGGGAAGGGGTAAAAATCTGTTGACTCCTAAAATCTTGCTTTGACTGGACAGTTCATCAATAGAAGAGGAGCAGAGAACTGATCTTTTACTTATCGGGCAGAACATTCTATGGATGGCAAAAAGTGCTCTGGAAGGGGGCCGGTGGAACAGTTTGAAAATATTAATTAGTGTGTTGAAGCATTCTGCATAGCATATCATAGTCAAACTGCTCCAGGGGGTTGCTTGGAATGAATTATTAATATGAATTCCTCTCTCCCTTATGTTTCACACCCTGATTTTATGGGAGTTGGCGGAGGTTGGGGTATCTGTTAGATTCATTTACTGCCTGCTTAGGAGAAATGGTGAGCAGGCTCTGCCACAGGGTCACGATTGTCGAGGGCCCCAAGTGTCTTGAAGAAGAGAAAATAGCCTAAAACATTAAAAACAAACAATTGGTGTGTGCTTGCACACAGGCAAAACAAATCCATCGTTAAGTAGCTATTTTAAGTTGTGTTTGGTGGGGTTTTTCCTAGCACAAAATCAGATGGATAATCAGAGAAACTTGTACAGTTCAAAGGTGTGAATTTTGCCTAAATTAAAAGTGAGGAAGAACAGACCCTCTTATCGCAATATCCACATTATGTGTATTTGTACAATACTTTCACTAGAAAGGAAAACATGGAGGAATTTTCTTTTCCTTTGTTGTATTAACGAATATCTAAATCTGTTTGGCATGGAAAGTACAAGATTCTTGTCTTTCCAAACTAACATCAACAGTCTTGAGAGAGAGAGAGAGAGAGAGAGAGAGAAAGTTATTTAGCTTATGGAACTTGAATCTTGCCAAAATAAACAAGTTTCAGAATTCCAAAATGCAAGAGAAGAAGTCAGCTTCCCCCTGTTTCGTTAAGCATGGATTTGTAGAAATATAAACATATTAGTAAAGCAATTTTGCTTCAAATTTTTGCACTAATTCAATAAAGGATTATAGAAATATTTATAGGTCTGTGAAATTGAACAATGAGGATCTGGGGTTAATCCGGTTATTATTAACACTTCTTCAATTGGAAATGTGCCAGCACACATATTTACAGGAATTCATAGGAGATGGCCTCTTTTTGCTGTGTTTGTCAGGGAAGGTTCTCTCTCCTCTTCTCTCCTCTCCTGTCCTCTCCTCTATGTTCGTCTCTCTCTTTTGTCTCTCTTTCTCTCTCTGTTTCTGTCTTTTTCCTCTCTCTCCTTCTCTCCCTGTCTCTTCCCTCTCTCCTTCTCCCTCTGTCTGTCTCTTTGTATCTCTGTCTGCCCCCCTCCCCCACCTCTCTCTCCAAGGATGCTCTATCTTTTTCTTTGAAAGAACCTCATGCAGAGATGTTAGGTTGCTGTGCCAAATCTTCAAATCATTTCTAGCGAGTTTGACTATGATAGAAGGACAGCACAGATGATTTAAGGAAAAGGACCAGTGCCCAAGGTTCCTTTTCCTGGGGCTTCATGAGCCAGTTCCAAGAACTGGCTTTTTCAGGTAAAAAGAATAAGAGCACGATTAATAGGGAAGTTTGCTGAATAGACATCCACAGGATAATGTGGGTCCCCTAGGCATATTTCTCGAACAAGTTGGATGGGCGAGATTGGACTTCATTTGCTGCATTCTCCAGGGCCAGAGACAATCCTCAAACTTAGCATGAATTTTCTTGTGGACAGTTTTCTGCAATTGGGAGCAGCCCATTAGCTCAGTGAGAGCAGTGTGGGAAGAAAACAGCTGGATGAGCCTTATTTACCTTCCCCAACAACAGTCACGGCTTCTATGAACCAAAGAGCAGGACACATTTTCTTGGAGGAAGTTAGCATCTTCCAGGTCTTCAAACTGTGTTAGCATTGGCTCTGTTTTTGTGACATTCTTATAGCCAGCTGATTAATATTTGAAAGTTCTAGATAACTTCTAGACTCCCCCCATCTCTTATCTCTCTCTCTCTCATTCTCTCTCTCTGACTGTCTCTCTCTCTGTCTCTGTTTGTCTGTCTGTCTGTCTCTCTCCCTCAAAAAAGCAAAACAAAACAAAACCCTGCTCGAAACATCTTTCTCAGTTCCCCTTCCCTGGTAAAACATTATTATTTTATTCATTAAAGTTGGTCAAAATTAAGGCTAGAATGAAACATTGGAGTTCAGCAAATAGTTACAACACCATCGCCCCTGATCTAGGTGAGTGGGGAGCTGGCATGGCCCTCTGCTTTTCTGGGGATGTTATTTGGGTCAGCCTTATGATGTGGTTGGCAGCTGGGGACACCCACTCTCTACCGTAAACAGAACTCAGAGAGAAAATGTGAATGGAAGGGTAATACCTCCAAGTCGACCCTTTCCTCATTTAATACATAGGTAAGGTAATTGGAAGCAAGTCACCGTGCGCCAATAACCAACCCCTGGAAAACTGATAGGGCTTGAGTTTTTGTTTATTGCTTAGTGAGAATTTAAAAATTCCACTCGTCAGTATTATAAACAACAACCACTAAAAAGGAGTCTAATATTCACCCTAGCCTGGCTTTAGGATTAGAGAAAAGAACTGAAAATATTGTTGTATTTTTTTTTAACAGCCCCAGTCTCTTGGCCAGCTTCCAGTTCAGGTAATTACATTCTGTCTACCTAAATTCCCTATGAACTCCAGTTGGGTAAGCTAGTCTTCACTTTCCTCCTAAAAACTGATGTGCTGCAAGGTTGGCACAGAACAGGGTGGCATTCCCATAGTGGTCCCAAGGTGTGCCGTTTGAAATGCATCCTGAGCTCCTTCTGGATGGAGGGCTGTGTGTGCGTGCACAGGAAAGGGATGATTATTTATGGATATTTCCCATCAGCTGCTGCCAATGTGGAACTGTCTCTGAATGACATTTTAAGCATGATTCGAAGGCCAGGGTCATTAAGGAGATTATAGACACAAGGCCATTTTGTTCACCTTTCAAATGAGTGGGTGGCTACAAATGGAGAGTGGGAGGGGAAGGGAAAGAGAGGTGCCTATCTATCCTGTCAAGAGACTCATTCATGCTCCCTGGCCTCATTTGACACACAACTATTCACTGTTTCTGTTTTTTTGCCCGAGAAACCTCATATCCAAAATCAAGAAGTCTGGTTTAAAGACAGCCAAGGGGTGGGTGTAGGGAGGAGATGATGGTGGGTGGAAAACACTGACATTTACAGGAGGGGAGGGACAGGCAATAAACCATTTTGTTTTAAGGTCCAAGATCTTCAGGGTTTCTTTGCACTCTCTCTGTTAAGGCTCCCTGCCTTTGTCCTTTAAGCCTGTCTGTTTCTTTGAACTGAATCTCATTGTTAGCATTTAGCTTTAAACCTAGTGTGTTTTTAAGGCAATTGAGGGTGACGGCTTTTAAAAAGTCCTGTTTTAAAACTGTATCAGTATTGATACAAGTGTCTATTACTGTAAAGTAACAGCTGTGCCCTTTTTGATGCGATATGTAATAATAACTAGATTAGGCATTTTATTTTAGTGGGTAATATATTCCCTAAAGAGGAAAAATAAAAGAATATTCTTTGTACAAGGCCAAAAATATCTGAGCTATTAAAATCCTTCTCCTTTAATGATAACAAGGTGCGATTAGAATGACCTTGTTCTGGTCATTGGGAGAAATGAAGGGACATCATCATTAATTAGTTGAATCTCACTAATGATCTTGTTCTGTAATGTTTAGCATAAGAGGAACCTGGAGCTTTTATCAAGGGAGTCCCCAACTGGAAAAGTGCAAAATACCCAGGCCATCCCCTTAGGTTTCTAGGGAGCTTTATGGTTAACCACATCAGAGGGAGGACATGTCTTCTGGACGTGTCAAAGTATTCTGGTTGAAAGTTCTTTCCCCTCCACAGTGTCGTGAACCAGATTTGTATTATCTACTCTGTATTTGGCTACTAAAGAAATTTTCCTAAAATGCAAATTTGATCATGTTACCCTGCTACACCATAACCTCCAGTGGCTCCCTATTGCCTCCAGGAACAAATACAAAATGCTCTGTTAGGCACTAGTCTCCTCCCACTTTCTTTTCTTCTCATGTCTTACACCCCAACACATTCTCTCGGATCCAGTGACATTGGCCTCCTGGCTGTTCTATGAACTAGATCCTCCTTCCCTTGGCTCCAGATATTTTCTCTGGCTGTCTCCCCACTCCTGGGAACATTCTCCCTTCTTTGCTCTGATGACTAAATTTTCTGGCTTCCTTTGAGTCCCAACTAAAATCTCATTTCTTCTAGGAAGACTTCCCCCACCCTCTGATTGCCCGGGCCTCCCTCTGTTCTGTTGCTCAGTCCTCTCAGGCCTGTTCAACTCTCTGTGACCCCATTTGGGGTTTTCTTGGCAAGGATACTGGAATGGTTGGCCACTGCCTTCTCCAGCCTCTGGCAATGATCTCCTATTTATCCTATGGACAGCTTGCTTTGTTTCTATTTGTCTGCATGTTGTCTCCCCCATTGGACTGTAAGGTCTTGGAGAGCAGGCTGTCTTTTGACTCTTTTTGCATCCCCAGTGCTTAGCACAGAGCCTGGCCCTGAGTAGAGGCTTAATAAAAGTCAATTGAATTGAATTGGCATTATCTCCATTATATCGATGAGGCTCAGACATGTCAAGAGACTTGCCCACAGTCACAAAGCTAGTGATACTGGAAGTCAGACTCAAGCCCAAGGCCTTCTGATTCTAAGTCCAGTGATTTTGACAGTGATTTAGAGTTGGAGTGGACTTTAGGGGCCAGTTAGTCAAATCCCTTCCTTTTACAGGTAAGCAATGCCCAAGATCACACAGGGCCAGGCAGAGGAGGACTTGATCTCTCTATTTTCCCCGGCACTGCCTTCCTTTAAGTCTATACAGATCTTAACAGCAACATACTCATGGATGTATATATGGAACATATATGTGCATGTACTTGTACATGTATGTATATGTGTTCATATGACTTCAGATGGTCAGGCATATGCCCTGATTCCCCAAGTATTTCCAAACATCTTGAGTCAACACAATCCTTCAGTTTATAATTTTTGCCTTCTATTAGCTTTGATCTCAAAGAATTTTGCCCAATGGTTCAGCTTCTTACCAAAAGTAGTGTCCTGTATGTAAGGAAATGACCCCTTTTCCATTTGCTGAGCCTTCGTCAGAGAAATAGAGAGGGCAAGGTGTCAAGTCTTGTGGCACTGACCTTTGGATAATCCCTTCTCATCTCCCTTCCTCTCCTCTGGGGACTTCACATTACAAAGATGCCGGCAAAGGTGGGGACATGTACATCCTATATCTTACATCCTATATTCTACACAGACTGGGTGGCTCCTTTGGCCTTCATAGCTTTGCCTGTTGTCTCTGGATTGTTTTTCCAGAAAGGGCAGGTCCGGAGGAGCTAGAAGTGTTGAGCTATGGTCCACCCTGTTGATTAACAGGGGAGAGTGCAGCGTGACTTTACAGCTTAGGAATTCAGTGAAATAAATTTATGGTTTAAAATGAAAATCCTGCTTTTAATGTGACCCAAGTCCTTTCACTTTTAACAAGCTTCTCTAGTCAAAGTGCACAGTCCTCACATGTAAGGAGCCGTTCACAGCTGCCATGAATTGATTTATCCCCAGATGATGGTTGGAGCTGCAGACAAAACCATCGCAAAAAAAAAAAAATCAGTTCTTTATTTTCTTTTTTCCAGAAATGATTCAAAATTTGTTTGTGCATAATTGTTTAAAAATCTCCAGAAAGGAGATAATATAATATTTTCCAGTGTGGCTTGTGCATATCTAGAGAAATATAGATATTCACAGCATGTGCACACACACACATGGGCGCACACACACACACACACACACACACACACACACACACACACACTCCTTCCTCACTCAGCGTGCTCTGGGTGAGCATTTCCCCTCAGGCACCTGAATGGAAAGCCTTTAGACTTCCATTTTCTGACCTTTGTGATGCAAGACCAGAGGAAGCTCAGGCAGAAACACTGCTCCAGATTTCTGGGATGATGTCATTGAAATTTGGTTTCATTGAGAGAATGCACCCTTAATAGTTTTTATGATGAAATTAGCAGGTTTTTTCAGTTCATGAGTTTTTGTTCTTTATCTCAAGGCCCTTCCATTTTCATTGCCGAGATGCCATGGACCTACTCAGTTCCTTTGAGTAGAGCTGAGTGCAAAGGAAGGGAGGGATCAATTTCTCAGCCCCTTTAAACTGCACCTGGGACAGGCAGTAGAGCCTGTTGGCAGTGAGGTGGCCCGAGAACAGAGGAAGAAGAGGAAGAGGAGGAGGAAGAGGAGGAATTCTGAGGAAACTAGGGCACCTGGGGATGATGGAAGGACAGGCTCAGGACTGTCCAAGCTCAAGATGCTCCTCCACATCCCAGTCTATTTTAATTTCTCTTTGACAGGTTTATTAATACATTTCATTTGAACAATATATAAATATAAAAATAAAAAACAGTATACATGTGGGCCACAATGTACCATCCTTGCAGAAAGTCTAGCCAAATCATTCTGAGAGATGCTATAATGGACCATGCTTTTCTCCTTCTTCTCTATTTTGCCATTTGTTAAGAAAAAGGGAGGGGACTCAGCAATATTGCTTCTAGTACAGTATCCCGAAAAGATCATAAAAATGGGAAAGAGTCCCAGATGTACAAAAATATTTATAGTAGCTCTCTTTGTGGTGGCCAAGAACTGGAAACTGAGGGGATGCCCATCGATTGGGGAATGACTGAACAAGTAGTGATATATGAACGTAATGGAATACCATTGTGCTATAAGAAATGATGAACAGGAAGACTTCAGAGAGGCCTGGAAGGACTTAAAAGAACTGATGCTGAATGAAAGGAGCAGGGCCAAGAGAACTTTGTACACAGCAACAACCACAGTGTGCAAGGAGTTTTTCTGGCAGACTTAGCTCTTCACAGCAATGCAAGGACCTAAAAAATTCCCAATGGATTCTTGAGGAAAAATGCCATCCACATCCAAAGAAAGAACTATGGAATTGGAATGAAAATGAAGCAGACCATTTTCTCTGTCTTATGTTTTGTTTTGTTTCATGGTTTTTTCCATTAATTTTAACTCTTCTATGCAACATGACCAAGGTGAAATGTATTTAATAAGAATGTATGTGTAGAATCTATATAAGATTGCATGCTGTCTTGGGGAAGGAGGGGGAAAATCTAAGATATATGGAAGTAATTATGGAAAACTGAAAACAAATAAATTAATTTAAAAATAGACAAAGGGAGGTGAGGGGAGGATCCAGCTTCAGCTTTTATTGACAGGTACTTATCCTGGTCATCTGTTGTATTCAGCTTGGATTTTGTGGTCATTTCCAAGCATTACCTTGCCCATTACCTTGCCCAGAGCTGTTGTCAGTGGGTGTTTTGTCCTCTGGGCTTTGTTTAGTATTACTTCACAAAAGTCTTCCCATGTTACTTGGAATCCTTCTTATTTACCACTACCTTGAGGAGTTGTTGTGAGGAGCAAAATGGTTAAAAATTGTAAAGTGCTTCATAAAAACTATAGAAGTGCAAGCTGTGTCATTGGTATTTTTATTCCCTAGCATGCAAGCGCATTGGGTTATATTCATAATTCACCATTTATTTGACCACCCCTGATTGTCAAGCACAAGTCTAGGCAGTAAGTGATGGGCTGGGGCTGGGGGTGGGGGCGCATGCAGCAGGAATGCAGAGATGGAACAGAAGTGGAGGAGGCAGGGGAGACAGAATAGACAGGATTTGGTAACGGTTACCAGAGGTTGGGGGGGGCGCACAGTGAATTGGATCTCATTTTGAGAAGGGCGCTAGAAGGATTGGGAGGGGGGAGAGGGTTTCATTGACAGAAATAGGCTCATTAGTACGAAAGGAAACATTTTTTCTGTAGATTTGCTTCTTCCTGTCCATGAGCCTTTCAGGGCTCTATTTTAAATCTGCTGCTCCACCTCAGAACAAGACACCTTTACTGGGGACCTTTGGGGGCCCTTGCCCCTTTCCCCTCTCCCTTTGTGTATTGTCATCTCCCATTATAGTTCAGGCTTCTTCAGGGTCTTTCTCGCCTTATTTATATCCCGCTCAGCACAAGGTCTGGTACCTTCCAGGTACTTAATGAATTTTGTTAAATTGGATTGAATTAGGCCATAAACCTCATAGTTTGGTCAAAAGTGTATGAAGTGCAGTAACTATTGAAAATAACTCCATATGAAAGCCCAGTTTCCTAATTTTCATAGTCCCTTGACTGTGAATAATGGGACCCTTAATCTCCAGATCATCAAAGCTACAATTGACCCAATGGGCAATAGCGAGGTAGAGAGACTGGGTTTCCTTTCTAAAAATGTTTATATTTTATTTGTCATTGTGGTTTTAGTGGTCTCCTACTACTGATGCTCTATGCCTTGCTGTCTTAGAAGGTGACCAGAGCAATATGAGGTAAAAGAACTCAAGTTCATATGGGCATGGGAAGACTTGAACCCAGGACTTTCTGACTCTGGGAGAGGCTCACTCTTCCCTAGGCTGGACTGCCTCTCAGAGAGATACTATATGTGGTGGATGTAAAGAGGATTCCACCTAGGATCAATCTTGCCTTGTCCATGAATGACACAAAATTTATTCTCAAGGTCTTGGATGACTGCCTGGAAAAGGAGGTGGGCTGGTCCTGGAGGGCCTTCTTTGGAGGCTTTAGAGAGGGACAAACAGACAAATATCACAGAGGGTAAGAAGCAAGGACAAGTAGCACTTTGCACCAGTGGAGGCACAGATTGGCTGTCATGGGTGGACCACTTCATGGTGACTCTGGATCTTCCACACATATTACATTTTTCCCAGATGATTTTTTTTTGTATGTGGTTTAAAATAGTTAATGTTAAAAGGCAGAGATGAAAAACTCCTTTAGTGGATTAAGGAGAGTAGAGAATCACTTTAAACCTGCAGGTGCCCAATATTGGTGTAAGATCAGCATACTCTCTGTTTCAAAGAGTGGAAAATGACATTAACTAAGTAGGGGATGATTAGCAAGAAAAGCCATCAGACTATATGGTGCAGTTGTTAGTACTCAGAGAGCCTCAGGTTTGGAGTTGGGGAACCTGGCTTTGAATTCAAGCCGGGTCAGGTATTAGATGACTGAACCTTGGGAAGTCACTTAACTTTTGGACCTCAGTTACTTCAGTCTGTAAAATGGGACTTGTCTCCCAGGGCTGTCATAGGAAAAGCATTGTATAAGCCATAGAACAGTGTAGAAATATGGATTACTAGGATAAGGCAGCCAGGTGCCCCCCATGCCCACTCTTGTCCTGATGTCCTTGGTCATCATTTCCCCACAATAAAACTTACCTGTCTTATTGGCCATTTCTGCAAGGACTTCACTGCTAGTCAGGAGGCTTGTTAAACTGATAACTAATGTCAGTGTTGTGGTGACCCCTTTTGGATTCCCATGTCTCTATTGCAGTTAACATTTACGTTTTAACTAGACTTAGCGGTGCCCGAATCAAGGCAATAACCACCAGAATCATGAATTTCAGAGTTGATAGAGGTGGTAGAAGTTGTCTTATCCAATCTCCCTGATTAATCAACACTATTCGATCTATCTATCTATGTCTGTCTGTCTGTCATTCTGTCTATATACACATATATGTACACGTACACATTGCACATATATACATATATGTATATGTATTCACACATAATATTACGTATAATGTATATGCATAAATAGATATAGATAAATATGCATGTATCTGTAGATGTATATATTATATATACATGCCATCTCTGCCATATATATGGATACACACACACTACTGACAAGTGACATTCTAGTCTTTTATTAAATACCTCTAGTGACAGGGAGCTCACTACTACCTTGTACCAATCCATCTCTGGACTGCTAATGGAAGGAACTTTAGATTTTGAAGAATGTACACATATGTGTATATATATATATATATATATATACACACACACACACACAATATACATATATATGGATGCATATGTGTATATTATACATACATGTATATATGTAGAGATACATACATATAGACACACATGATTTATGATTGATGTAATATATATTCTCATAAACATCTCCTTCCAAACAACATGTAGCACATGGCTGGCCAGGCATCACTTCTCTGAGGGCACAGGTGGTGCTGCCAGCTGTCACCCCTTGTACTTTACATGCCCTCATGGGTTGCCCCAGGTTCATTTATTTGAATTCACTTATTTCTCAATAGAGAATTAGGCTCCCAGGGCTTCATTCCCTTCCCACCTTAGAACAAATTCCCCTTGTGCTCTAGTCTAGGATCTCCTTAAAGGGAGGAATAAAGGAAGTACCTGATATATGAACCATATATGGAACAGAAAGTTTTATTCCTGCACAGAAAAGGGTATGCTAAGCAATACCAAATCAGAATGATGAGAGCAGGACTCAGTCACTGATTCCTCCCATTTCATCAGGTAAGAAGCTGATGTTGGAGATTTGTTGGGACACTGGCAAACCCTTTCTTTACCATCTTACTTTTTCAGCTCTCCACCAATGGCAAACCTTTTCTTTACCATCTTACATTTTCAGCTCCCCACCAAACTGGCATCTGTCTCTTCATAGGAAGCTCTTTTTTCTTCTGCTGTTGGTGCTGTCTTGATTTCTCTGGCACCACATCTTTGTTCCTGTGAGGAGGAAGGTGCCTATTGCTTTGGAGGAAGCATTCCAAGAGCTTTGGAGTTATTTGGAAGGCTTTGGTGCCTAAGTTGTGTGCATCCCTATGGAAGCATTGTGTATCAGGCTTCACTGAGAGCTTCCAAAGGTTTTGGGCACAGAGATCACCAAAAGACTTGACACTGATCTTCTGCATTGGTCATAGTTGTGTCCTTGACATTGCCTTCTTTGCCTCACCCTGTTCTCTCAGGAAGAGACCTTTCCCAGAGGTCATTGAATTTTGATATCCCCTAGGGAGTGAGCCAGACATCATCCATACACTGAGCTGGATCCAATTATGGAGTAAGGGTGATAAAACAGCATCATTAGTTGATATTTCACTAGTTGTATTATTTAGCATATCTGCATAGGACTGTAAACATTTACTAGCTATGTGACCCCAAAGAAATTTGTTTCCTCAACTGTAAAATTCCAGCTCTAAATCTACTATTCTATAACTTTTCAAGAGGATCTCTAATTCCATTTGCTTGACATCCAAGAAAAATATTATTCTCCCTTCACATCCCATTTTAACAGAAGCTCTGGACAACAGCGGACTTTCTGTGATATTATGTAAAATTGAGGTATTTTTCATGGCACCACCATTCATTCTAATCTAAGGCTTAGAGAGAGCCATTCTTTGATATAAGCTGGAATGCATTATTGATACCTTGCAACAGCCTCTCCAGTGAATGCCTGAGTGCTGATAGGATGACAGTCAATAAATCCTTGATTACTTCAATCCTTCAAGGACCCAGGGCTTCATCAGTCTAGTGCTCTCCAACTGACACAGAAGGCAAACCTGCCCAGCCTTAGTGGCCAGCCTCCTTGAGGTGCTGGGATAGCCACAGCCATGGGGAAGAGTCTTTTTCCTCACTCAGTCTGGTGAACTCTTGGGCTTCTGATAGTATGTTTCCTATGCATCCTTGGAACTTTTCCAGAATCATAGGAGCTTTCATTCCTTGGCACCTCCTTCAAAAATACAGTGTTACATCCATAGTCCAGGGAGGTTGAGGAGGTGGATACTCAATTCTTATCTCCATGGCTGTACTCCATGCCTGCAATCTTTCTTCTCCTCACCTCCACTGTTAGAATTCCTGGCTTCTTTCGAGGATTGACTCAAATATCACCATCTTTCCTTGTATTTGCCCAGCTTCTAGTGCCTTCCACTCTAATGCCACCTTCCTTACTCTGGGTAACTTGCATTTGCCTATTTAGGTATAAGTTGTCAACCCCAGTAAAAAGGGTACCCTGAGGTCAGGGATTGCTTTGAATCCCCAGAATTTGTCAGAGTGTTTGGCACATAGTGGGCACTTGAGAAATGCATATTTACTGATTGTCGGTAGGGCCAATAAGTCTGATAATACAGATGGGCTTCATTGGGGAGACTAAGCTGATTTCCAAAGATCCTAGTGCCGAGGGCTTGTGTGGTACAGTGAATAGGAAGTCCAAAAACATCTATTAACAACAACAAAACAAAACAACCCCCCACACCCAGAATAAGTGATTACTATGTGCTGGGCACCATGCCAACTGCTAGATTTGTAATCAGGAATGAATTCCTCTGGCAATTTCTAGTTGTATGACCCTGGACAAGTCACTGAACTCCTCTGATTCCCAGTGGCCACATTCATAAAATGGGAACATTGATACTTATAGTACTTGATCACGGGAGACAACATGCACAGTGTGCCTGGCTGGCTTTACAGCACTACCTGAATACCAGGTGTTATCAGGCCCCATTACAAACTGGAGAAGCTGGGGAAGAAGACTGAGTGTATATATGAGTATCCTTGATTTCCTCCTCATCTGGGATGTCATATCACATGCCTTGCAGCTGCTTTTACTTCCATGTAGTTATCATGAGCCAGGTCCCTGTGGGTGCTCACTTTCCATGGGTGAGGTAATCGGAAGCCCAGAGAGGGAGACGTTGGGAATGCTGTGCCTCTCAGTTATGGCCAGGCCATACAAGAGCTCCCTAATCCATTCTGCTCAGCTGTGCCATCTCTCTCTCTCTCTCTCTCTCTGAGTAACCCTTTCCAACAGCGACACATAAGCCTCGGGGCTTTACTCATTCTGGATTTGTCTTATATTTGGCACTGCTGAATTTTACACAGTTCACACAAAAGCCAAAATTAAATCCTAGCCTTTCTCTTCACCAGCTTATTCTTCAAAGGTTTATCGAGTTTCAGGAATTTCAGAAGGAAATATCTCTTTTATAATAACTCCAAAGACAAAGTCTGGGGCCGACTGGCTGCCTGGATGCACACAGCAGCACAAAGAATGTGCTGGTGCCTAACCCCTTGATGGAGGGGGCTCCCATCTCCAGAGGTTTCTTTTGTCTTGGAAGGGTCAAATAAGAGAAATCAATATGATTGTCCCCTCTTCAGGATGCTTTGAGTAGGAACCAATGAGATGAAAGCCAAAGAAGGATCCACGTGGGTTGAAGAAGGTCATGGATTTTAGTGGAAAGGATGCTGGATTTGGAGCCAGAAGGTTTAGGGTCAACTGCTGATTCCTCCATGGGCCACCTTGGACTAGTTGCACAGTGTCTCTCTATATCTCTTCCCCTTATCTGGAATATGATAATCTGGAATATTGGAGAAGTATGGGATGCTAGAACTAGAATGATTTTTTTTGAGTATCTTGGTGAAGTCTCCCATTTCACAGATGAGGAAGCAGAGACCCAGAGAGGTGAAAGGAATTTTCTAAGGTCACAGCTAGTAAGTGTCAGATGTGGGGTCCAGAATACTAGAAACTCTAAGTTGGGAAGGATTTCTGAGGTCCCCTTATCCAGCACATATCCAAAGAGGAATCCATGCTCTCTGCAACATTCCCAACTAGGGCTATTAAGCCCTATTTCCCTCCAGGGTAACTCCTTGCCCTTTGGGGTGCTTTACATTTTTAGGAAGGGTTTTCTGGTATTGAGCTTAAGTACTCTCTTTATAACTCTGTCCTTGCTTCTGGTTCAGCCCTCTGGGGCCAGGCAGAATAAGTCTGATCTTTGGATACCCCTTTCAGATTCTTGAAAAGAACTCTCCTGTATAACCCAAGTCTTTCTCTTGTGCAGTTTAAATATCTGCTGGTTCTCCCAACCATTTCTATGTAGAATGATCTCAAGCACCTTTACAATTCAGATAGGACTCTGTTGGAGGCTCTCCTTCAAAAGCCTTCCTATAAAGTGCCAACCAAACTGCACATAGCACAAACAAGATGGTGTTTAGAAGGTGCAGCTAGGTGGTGCAGTGGATAGAGAACCAGTGCAGGAGTCAGGAGGACTTGAGTTCACATCTCACCTCAGACACTTGACACTCACTAGCTGTGTGACCTTGGGCAAGTTACTTAACCCCAGTTGCCTCATCCTGTGTCATCTCCAGTCATCCTGATGAATATCTGGTCACTGGATTCAGATGGCTCTGGAGGAGAAGTGAGGCTGGTGACCTGCACAGCCCTCCCTCACTCAAAGCAAAGTCAGGTGCAAGTCATGTCATTATTTCTCTGATGACATGGTCTTCTTTGGCAATGAAGGACAAACATACACACACAATTTTGTCTGATTCTACATGAACCAATTTAGCTTTTACTTGACAAAGATACTTAAGAGCCTTGCCCTTTCCTCCTCCAGCTCATTTTACAATTGAAGAAACTGAGATAAACAGAATTAAGTGACTTGCCCAGGGTCTAGTAAGTATCTGAGGCCAGATTTGAACTCAGGAAGATGGGTCTTCCCAATTCCAGGCCTATCTACTTTATCCATCATACCAATTGACTGACTGAGTAAAAGTTTACCTAGCTTATTCTGTCTCCGGGTCTCAGTCAGATCATGCTTCACCTTCACATTATATTTAGCCACCAGCCCCAGCTATCTTACCACATTCACAACCCACTCCCTTCCATCTCTTGTTCTGGGCACAGTAATTAGATCAATAGTACCAGGGCTTCTTGTCAAAGGGCATGACAAGGGACTGTCCTGTGGCTCTCCTCACCATCTGTCAGTCAGTGACCACTGTTTCATATGTATTATTTTCCTGTAATAGAATGAAAGCGTTTGGAACATAGAGACTGTTTCAATTATTTTTTAAAGTTTGTGTCCTTTGCACATATCACCAGGCACTGTTAAGAACTTAACAAAAGTGTGCAATAATAAAATAATTTATTTATCTTGAGTATCAGCTGTTTATTAGGCATTTTTGCTGTGTACTTGGTGACTATTGACTGATTTTCTAGCCTAAATTGAACCACGATACCTCTTCTTGCCCATCGTTATCATTGTTCCATTCCCCATGAGCAGGGGCCAAACTCTTCTTTGACTTTACTGATCTCTTCACTGTAGCTTGAAAAAATAAAAACAAGCAGCCTTTTTTTGTCATCCTTAGCTTTTCATGGTCTCCTCATCTCATTCTGAATGTGAGTGCTGCTGATGCTGTTTTTAAAGGAACACTTTGGTGATCGTCCCAATGGAATGTGAGATCCTTGAGGTCAAGGATTGTTTGGCCTTTCTATCTCTAGTACCTTGAACATAATAAATATTTACTAAATTGAAATCCTCATTCCTTGCTCTCACTTTCTATGCAAGCATTATAAAAAATCTAAATTGTTTAATGAGTTTCCTATGCATTGACATAGCTCCTTTTCCTCTTAAGGGGAATTATTTCTTTTAACTTCTGTACTTTTTTTCCTTGAGTGGTTCTCATTTATCTGGCGACAACTTCCTCTGTAGAATTTTAGTCCATGAGACCTTTCTCATCCATTTTCTGAACCTTCTGAAATTTGCTGTCCTCAAATGTTGGTCTTTTCAATATTTATCTTTTGGTCTTTCACCTATTTTATAATGGAGTAATCGCTTCCCCTTTAATGATCTATTTGTTTTGACCTCAGCAACGATTTCCTCTTTCATTCAATCATTAACATGATATCTGAAACAGAAGTTTCTCCTGTTGGTACCTCTACTGTTTAAAGGATAAATTTATAATTAAAACAAAGTATCATTCACTTCTGTGCTTTGGACAGAGAGAGACAAATCCAGAAGATTTTTCAATAATTGTCATTTCCCATTACTATGATGTCTCTATACTAGACTTCTGATTTTCTCAAACTTTTCATCTTCTTCCTCTTTCTGCCAGGGTGATCTGTAGTCCACTCAGATGACAGTATTGTTTCTTTTTACCCTTTTGATCTTTACCCTTTTGTCTCCACCAGGTTTTCTTCACGTTGCTCCTTGGATTTCTTAGCTTGAATATGTACAATCAGTATACAGGGTCATTTTCCTTTCCTTCTCCCTTTTTAGTTATCATGGCTGGTCAATTGTATTGCTACACTTGGACCCAGCTTGATGGACATAGTCTGCTCTGATTTTCAGGATGGTGAGGGGAATGTCAGCAGATAGGGAACTTTGTCAATGTCACATTTAGGCTTTGTCAGAAGTAAGCCTTAAGGATGCTTATGTCACTGCAAAGGATCATTGCTTTTAGAAGTGAAAGGGATTTCAGAAGTCGGCTAATTCAACTCCTTTATTTAATAGTAAACTGAGATACAGATGGTGATTTCAGACTGGAAATGAAAAGACACTCGTTTCCTGAAAGGAAGGTGTGAGATGTGGACCTCATTGTAAAAATAACTGACACTCTTAGAGAGTGTTGAGATTTACCAAGAGGCTTTTATCTGTTATGTGGTTGTGTGTTTATAACATCCCTGCAAGTCACTTGTCATTCTCAGACCATCAGTTTCCTCATCTGTAAGACAGGGACAATCATATCTGTGTTACCTGCTCCATAGGGTTGCTGTTACAATTATTGGTTTAGAACTGAAGAGGAATTGAATGGTTATAATAGTTCATACTTAAGTTTTGCAAACCAATCACTTCATTTCATAGAGAAGGAAACTGAGGTCCCGAGACCTGAAGTGACTTGCCTAAGGTCACACAGTCTTTCAATGGCAAAGCTGGGATTTGAACCCAGGTCCTGACTCCAAATCTATGGTTCTTTTCACTGAAAAAAATCATATATATATATATATATATATGTATATGATGTCTATCTGATATATCTTTATGTCTATGCCTATATATTCAGTTCACGTATACATGCTTCCTGTTCACTTCTCTGTGCACATGTTGTGCTTTGCTAGCCCAGTGTAAGCCCTGTAAGGGGAGGGACTGTGTTGTTTTTGTCTTTTTTATCCCTAGAACTGTCAAAATGGTAACTGAATAAATGCTTATTTATATGTCATTCTGATTTGCAAACCTTAATCTACTCCAGGAATGGGAGTTATTATTGACAGAATTGATATCATTATATCCATTTTTCAGATGAGGAAACTGAGGCAAAGAGAAGCTAAGTGACTCTCCTGGTACCAAACAACTTTTGTTGTTCAGTTGTTTCAGTTGTGTTTGACTCTCTATGACCCTGTTTGGGGTTTTCTTGGCAAAGATACTGGAGTGGTTTGCCATTTCCTTCCCCAGCTCATTTTACATATGAGGAACTGAGGCGAGGGACTTGCCCAGAGTCACACAGCTACTAAGTGTCTGAGACTAGATTTGAACTCAGAAAGATGAATCTTCCTGAATCCAAGCCCAGTGCTCTATCCACTGTACCACTTAGCATGTGGCAGAACTGAATTTCAACTGGGCTTCATCCCATGTCTTAGACATTGAAAGTATAGGCACAGTAAACATTTGTTGAATTTGATATACTTTGCAAACTTTAATATACCTTACAGGGATTCTTTACCCAGGATCCATGAATTTTTAAACTATTTTGAGAACTGTACTTCAATGTAATTGGCTTCCTGTGTCCTCCCCTGTATTTTAATTTATTAATTTAAAATGTTATACTGAAAAGGATCCACAGGCTTCAAGAAAATGGGTAGAACTGGCAAAGTTCCAGGCCTTGCCCAAGACTTGTCTGATTCCCCCAGTCTTTTGTGCCTCCTTCCCTTGTCCAATTCCTTTCTATTACTTTTGTATATGAATATATAAATATGTTATTGTTCTTGAGTCATTTTGCAGTCATGTCTGATTCTTTGTGATCTCATGTGGGGCTTTCTTAGCCAAGATACTGGAGCAGTTTGTCATTTCCTTCTCTATTTCATTTTATCAATGAGGCAATGAAGGTAAATGAGGTTAAGTGATTTGCCCAGGGTCACACAGGTTGTTGTGTTTGTCCTTCATTCTCGAAGAAGACCATGCCATCAAGATGATGACATGACTTGCAGTTTACTTTGATTTGAGTGAGGGAGGGCTGTGCAAGGTCACCAACCTCACTTTCTTCTCCTGATCCATTTGAGTTCAGTGGCATGATATTCATCAAGATGACTGCAAATGACCCAGGAGGCAATATGAGACCCATTCAGGCTTAGGTCTTATCACAATCTTACTTTGAGTGAGACATACCCATTCAGTGAATAGACTTCTTTAAGTTACTCGAGGGATGGCCCCTTTAATCAAAAAAAAAAAATTGCAAGGGGAAGACCCTCAGGGTTCTTGGGTAAAAGAGAAATAATTACTATTTAGATATTATATCCAGTCTGTGCTAGGTGGGTGGGGACTTGTTGTCCAGTCTATGAGCTCCAGAGTGAATTGAGTTTAAGGCTTGATCCTTGAGCAAAAAATGTAGTCAGTAAACCCAGAGGAAAAAGGCAGCTTTTGGACACGAAGTTTAGCTTCCCCTGGGAAGAACACTAGAGGAGAGGAGAAGAGAGGAGAGAACAGGAGAGGAGAGGAGCTGCTACTCACTCACAGGTTGTGTTTGTGCTTCATTCTTGAAGAGGACTGTGACATCAAGATGATGACAAGACTTGCAGTTGACTTTGATTTGAGGGAGGGAGGACTGTGCAAGGTCACCAATCTCACTTTCTTTTCCTGAGCCATCAGGAGTCACACAGCCAGGGTCACACAGCTAGAAAGTGTCAGAGGTCAGATTTGAACTTAGAAGGATGAGTCTTTCTGACTCCAGACCCAGCATTCTATCCACTGTACCCTCTACCTACCCCATATATTAATATGTACATATATATGTATATATATACACATACATACACACATCTACTTATAAATATATGAAGTATTTGCTTATCAATGTGCATTTTATTTCCATCCAATAGCATGTAAGCTCTTTGAAGACAGGGACTGTATCATTTTTGCCTTCGTATCTCCAGCACCCAGAGTGTTCCCAGCACATACCTGATATCTAATGGATACTTAAAAACTTGTGAAATTGAATTGACATGAATTCATAATGTGCTAACTCTAAAGCCTGAGTAATAGAAAGAATCGTCCAAGATGTCAAGTGAAAGCTTGCTTTAGGAAGCAGTTAATTGATGGTTGCTTATTAAGCAGCTACTGTGTACCAGATACTAGACAAGGTGTTGGGGATCAAATCAGGAAGGGGTAACTGGTGTGATCAGAGTCTCTGACCAGAATTCTCTACCCGAAGTCTAGAGGAAGTTAGTGAAGATGTTTGAAATTGGAATATTATGGAAAGTTTTGGCTTCTAGTGTCCGTCTGCAGCTGCTACCAGGCTGGATTACTGAACCTATAGTAGGAAATGCCTCAAAACACCTCCTTAATTAAATGGCTCCCCACATGTAAGGGCTAACATCCAGCTAATCCAGAGGAGCCATAGACAGTTATCCTAAAAAGGATCAATGTGCTCTTTTGCTTTTTGCCCACCAAATTATCTATGAGTTTCAAAAATTTTCTTAATTATCTAAATCCATTTAACTTCATTGTTATTATTTTTGTTAATAATAGTGCTTAGGTAAAAAATCTCTTTGTAATTTGCTCCAGGGGACTCTAATATTTGCTGTGAAGGATTACCATGACCTACTTTTTAGGAGGGAGAGAGCATTATCATTTCAAAAGTCTACAATTACAAGAGCTGGCTTCCATCATTTATTGAGGAGAATTTCAGAAATGATAAATACAGAACTGGGGGCTTCTTCAAGGAATTGGGTTTGTTATTGAATTACCAAACATGATCAAAGACAGCACTAATGAATATTAAAAGGGTTTTATGAGTTTATGATCTGTATATTCTTAGCTATCCCAACAAGAACTTTTATAGAGTGGAGTTTAGGTAAGGGAGGAAACCTTGCTCATCCACATGGTGTCCATTAGATATTTGGTTGGTTTGCTCTTTCTTAAGTCAACATGGATCTATCCATTTTTTTGGGTACTTGGGGTTTACCCTTCATTTGTTGGTAGTAATATTTTCCCAGGGACACATTTAATGCAAAAGTAAAACTCTGAAAAATGTTTCTGTCTCCTGGAAATGCATCGCTCCTTCTGAGTCTTCTTGTACTCTGAATTCTTCTTGTTTGTCATTTCCTAGGGTAGGCTCAGAGCCCAGTCTATTCATACAGCCCTTTGTGCAGCTATTTTCTAGTTCGAGGGCAGATCAGGAGGACGATATACTGTACTAAGTAGCTATAATAATATAAACGAAAGCCACAGTAAACAAGCACTGAATTTGGGGAATGGTGGTGACCAGTCTTGCCCCTGGAGAATTGATGAAGAAACCACCCTCTCTCCCTCTACTTTCATAGAGAGGTGGGGTCCTACAGAGATAGAGTGTTGCATACATTGTCAGGCAGTTGCTCTGACACCAGCTTGTGATAAATAGCTTTTCTTTGTGACAAAGGAGTTTCTCTATAACTGGGTGGAGGGTGGTGTCTGGAAATGATGGTGATGAAAAAGCTCAAGACACAAATATTACTTATTGAAACAAAGTAGCACAATTTTCATGCCTGGACAACATTCTTTATTTACTAATGTCTCTCCTCTTTGTGACTCAGTTTCATTATCTGTAAAATGGTGATAGTCGTATCCTACCATTCTGACCTCAGTAACTACCGTGAGAGTTAAATGAGAGAATGGACGTCAAATACCTCCCCAGAAGTATGCAGATGACTGCTATTTTTAAGAGTACTTGTGTCCCATTTTCTGGGATCAGAATGGAGATCTGGGAGAGCCCTTGCCTAGAAAAGGGAAGGGACTGGACCAAGGTCACTCAGGCCATATGTGGGTGACCCTGGATTGGAAGAAGTTCTCTTATTGCAGAGCCCTGCTCTGGCTATTGATTAATTCCTACTGATCAGACAACCCCAGTTTACCTTAATGGGGCCAACATCCCAAGGCATCTTCCTTTCACTCTGTATCCCTAAGTCAGTGATGCTCGATGGGAAAGCCTCCCCTTGGTGTTCAGAAGTTGCCCTCCTGGGAAAAAATAAAATAAAAACCCTTTTGTGCTAAGTAGATCTAATGAGTTAATGTAAATACACTGAGTTTGGGCCTTTTCAAACAGCCCCGTTATGTAAAGTGTTAAGTTATGACAAGAAAGGGCTGATCAGCATGTGGGGAAATAATTGTCTCCCGCCACTGGGGGATGCGGGGCCTTGAAGATGTATTCACAGCCACTCCTGTGTCACTCACAGGGCTGCTGCCATCACCAGCATCCCTTCCCTCATCATTCTCCTCCTTCCTCCTCCCCATCCCCCACCTTCCACACACCCATGTACTCTTCCTTGGACTCTCCTTGTAAAGACATGTGGCCCTCACCCTTTTCCCTGGTACTGGTGGGAATTGAGGCAGCCCTGCCAAGCACTTCAAAGGCTGTCCCCCCAAGTCCACTGGGGGCAGGGGCAGAGGGAGCTTCCACCAAGGGATAGTGAGTCTGATTTCTCCATCCCAGACAGTAAGCAGGGACAAGGCATTTTTATCAGTTAATTAGAAAGCTAAGCCAGTAGGAGCTCACTGCGTACTTAGGACCCAGGGCCCAGCTGCTGTATGCTGGGCCCATCCTCCTCACTAGCCAGCCGAGTGCATGCCTCCTCCCATCCAACTGGCTTCCTTTGATCTCATCAATATCAAACTCGCGCTGGCCTCAGTAGGACGGGAGGCAGGCAGCGGGCACCCCAGCAGTCAGCGGTGGCATGCGGCTCAGGGCACGCACCTTATCTCTCTGCTCTCCAGTCCTGCTCCCATCGGCAGCGTGACATCAAGGCCCCGCCGACCAACTGCCGCTTTAATTAGGAGCCTGGAATTATAATATTATGTTAAAGAACAAAGCTGCGCTGTGGAAAAATATGTGCAGCATATCCAACAAAGAGAAATTGGATTATTCAAAATATTCCTGATGAAATGTTACACTTTGCAACTAATTATCAATCTGTTTTATCTCCAGACCAGCTGGGCATTTTTGTGCATGCAAGACCTGCCTCACCAATGATCTTAAGATGTCACCGTCGCGTTTACATCTTTTATTTCAAGATTTAAATAACTAGGAAGGAGCTAATCTAATTCACTGCTGAGAAGAAAGGCCAGTGAGTTGAATTCTTTCCAAAGTGATCTTCGACTAATGAACTTCGGTAGCTGTGAGTAATGAGGCTTTGTTCAAATAATGTTTAAGAACAGCTCTTTCACTCAGTCTAATTTTTATAGAGGGACCAATGTTTAATGCATTTGAAATATCCCTGTTCATATCCTATTGTTTCATATAGCTGGCTCCTGAGGTGATGGCCATCATTCTTCTTGAGAGATTCCATTAATGATGAGAAGGGTGACCCTGAAACCAGGCTATGGGGCTGAAGGATCAGTGTGTCTGTCCCTCTTCCAGTCCACACTTACTTGGTTGAGCATGTCTTGGTGTTAAAATGGGTGAAAGTAGGGTGAAATAAGGTGAAAAATGAGGTGAGAGACAGACCGGGAAGGATTGTAAATGCTAGCTAAAGAAGTCAGCATTATGTTCAGTTAGTAATAGGGAGCCCTTGAACATTTCAGAGCAAGGGAAAGACGCAGTCAGATCTGAGCATTAGGAAAATTCCTTAACAATAAACAGGGACAATGGATATTAGAGGCAGTATGGTTGGATACTTGTCTGTTCTACTGTGGGAAGAACTGGGGATCCATTAATTCATCTGGATATCAGTTTGTAATTTAGCTATAAAAGTGACTACACTTCCAGCCCTTCAACCCAACAATCCCCCAAGAGGTCAAAGACAGAGACCAAGGTTGCATATGCTGGAACTTTCTTAGCTACACTCTTGGGGAATAGTGAAGGACTGAAGACCAAGTGTCTGTGTGTTGGAGAATGACCAACATCCCTAAAGCTGGGGCATGTGATAGCAAAGGAATATTAGTGCATAGTAATAAGTGATGACTATGAAGGCTTTGGAGAGACCCAGGGATGTTTATATAAACTCCACAGGCACACCCTGACTGCAGCAATGTAAACAAAGTGACTTCTAAAAGGAGATCAGACTGGGTAACTGCAAAACTCAGCAATGGTTCTGCTGAACAGATGGCCACACTCCACACCAAAGATATTGGCTATCTTGCAGGCAAAATGGTCAATACATAAAATGTATTTGATGAATATTTTTCTTTGTTACAAAAGAGCCCAGATTTGGAGGAGGGGGTTGAATTGGATCAGAAATGTTTGTGGGGTAAAATATAAAGGTACTAAGTACACATTACAAAGAAGATAAGCATCCTAGGGCTGGAGCTGGAAGGAATCTCAATGGCCATCTGGTTCAATCCCCTCATTTTATAGGATGAGGGAACTGAAAGTTAAATAAGTTGCAGAAGGTCACACATTAGAACTCAGGATGAAGTAGGTGCCTATTAGTTGAGGAACAACTGAAAAATGTGATATATGATTACAATGCAATACAATAAATATTACTTGTAAGTATACATGAGAAATGGCACTTGAACCCAGAATTTCTATGACAAGGGCTTTGTCCATTTACAATAATGCCTGAGCACATAATTTTAGGAATTGATAGAAAGGGTGGATAGGAGAAACATGAAATTGAATATTCAACACCATTAGAATAGTCTAGGACAGAAGGGGTGCATACATACATCTCAGGAAAAGAATATTAGACTTCAGGTGGGCTGAAAAGGAGGGAACTAACTTAGGAAAAATGTAGAATGAGAATTAATAGAGCTCATCAACTTCCTGGAGAAAGGAAATGAGCAGGAGAGTGATACTGAAGATGACCCTGAGGTTTGCAAGTTAGCTGAGCAGAAGGACATTGGTACTGGATCCTAGGGAAACTGGAAGATGTTGAGGGATGTCTGACAGTTGGGTCAGTCACTGAACCTAGGGAGAACTCTACCCCTTACTCCCACCCTACCTTGTACAGCCATCAATGTGGAATCCAAAGCAAAAGGGACATTCTTCTGCCTGCTACTGCTGGATCGGATAGTAGAGGTCATGGCAGAACCCAACCTTTTTTATTTCTTTCACCCAGTATAGTTAGTGCCTGACATAACAGTTCCTGTTTGGGAAATGTTTGTTGAATGAATGAATGAATAAAAGGACTGCATTTTGGGTGTTCATTGTTATTCTAATGGAGCTATTTCTGAAGGACTTTACTCTGTCATGTTGTTTCCTTCCAATCATTCCTTTGACAACCGTGGCTGAAATACTCAGTGTGTAGAGATTCATGCTAAGCCCTGGAATAATTCAAAGGCATTTGAGAGAACAGTCTACTCACACCCAAAGTATAGTTTGCTAGGGCAATATAAAGAAACTTTTGAATTGTGGTGCTGGAGAAGACTTTTGAGAGTCCCTTGAACAATAGCAAGGCGATCAAATCAGTCAATATTTAGAGAAATTAATTCAGGCCATTCACTTGAAGATCAAATACTGATGCTGAAGATGAAATACTTTGGCTATGTAATGAGGAGACAAGACTTATTTGAAAAGACCCTATGTTTGGAAAGATTGAAGGTAAAAGGAGAATAGGCAGAGAATGAGATGGATGAATGGTGTCATGGAAGCAATGAACATGACCTTGTACAGACTTTGAGAGATAGTGGAGTCAAGACGAGTCTGGTTCATGTGGTCACAAAAACTCAGACAAGACTGAATGACAAGACAAGACACAGGCAACAGCTGCCCAGGAACTCTAACATGAGTAAAACACGAGACAAACGAGAGAGCAGTACAGAGGGCTCTGTGAAGTTTGGGAAAAGAAGCATCATTTTCAGCTCTGGGGTAAGGAGAGGAGTCCAGGGAAGCCTTGTGGAGGAGGGAACAGGTCAGCCTTGAAGTGTGGGGAAGGATTGACTGGTCAGTGGAACACTGATAGGAGAACCGGATGGACTTGAATCACTGAGCTTTCTTAGACCCAAGACTAATGACTCTGAGCCCCAAGATACTTCTGTCCTCGGGATTATCTACAAAGGGACTTTTCGACTATACCAGTACAAACTTAAAGCATCTGGACAAAATGTGAAAAGTTCCATCCGTCCCCCACATTCTCCGTCTTTCTGATGCAAAGTACTTGGCCATATGGATGCTGCCTTTTGGTCAGGTGCTTTTCTTCATAGAAGTGGGAAACCTATATTTTTGGAACACTCATCAATTCTCACCTTTATTCCGTGTTCCTGGGGGAGAATTGTCATAGTTGTTTCTGAGATTAATTGCCCCATTTAGTTGTAATCTGAGAAGATTTGTCCAAATTGCATTGTAGACATCTTCTGGAGGCCTCCTCGTATTCTTTGGGGAAATTTGGAGTATACTGTCCAATTAGAAAATAAATTTGTCCCCAGTTTTATGAGTCAGGAAGGGTTAATAGGGACTAATTTTTTCTTTGAGGGATGTTAAATGCTCTACTTTGAATAAACCCCTGGAACCACATTTGTTCCTTGGATACTTATGCATTGATTCATCTTTTCAATAACAATTTTTATTTGACCTGTATAATGGAGATCTGGCCAAAGGGAGCCTCCTCCTCAGGAGGTGCATTGCATGCTCTACCTGCTTCAACTCACCTGATGAGGGTAGGGTGTTATAAACCTACTTCTGGAATCATGCAAAGGGAGGACCATACTTCCTGACTCAAAGCTTCCACAGATATTTTTTGCTCACTTCTCTCTGTTTATCCTGCCACAAGAAAAGGCTTTTCACTTGGCTGCTGAGTTGGAACAGAATGTGTATGTAACTGACCCCTTCGGGAGCCCTTTGACCTTTTTTCTTTCCCTAGTTGTAAGTGAAGAGGTGGACAGACCGTTGCTAGCCTCTGATGCTCTCTCATCTGATCCCCCCATGAAGCCATGAACTCATGGTGAGGCTGCTCTCTCTCTGCTATGCCTCTTCTTTCAAAGCTTGCAAGGTCATAGCGGTCTCCACTATGAGTTCTCCTTACGCCCCTCATGGATTATATGTAGTATTTATTGAGCACCTTACAAATCCTACCTCATTTGATCCTCACAGTAACCCTGGGAAATAGGTACTGTTATTATTCCCATTTGATAGCTAAGGAAACTGAGGCCAACAGAGGCAAAATGACTTGCTCAGTCACCCAGCTGGTTTGTGTCAGAGGACGGACGTGAAGCCAGGTCTCCCTGACTTTGAGGCCAACTCTCTCTCCACTACCCCAGGCTGAAATGTTCAGATTCTATAACCCATTCCCAGCCAGGACAGGTGACGGCTATCTAGAAATGCAAGCAGAGCTTCCAAAGAGGTACTGAGGCTTCATGGAGACAAGTCGTGTTGGACTCAAGGCTATTGGATGGGTAGATCAGGGGTATACTGTCAATGTCATTTAGTTTAGCTGAATTCCAATGAAGCACAAGGTGCCGTATCCCATGCTCTTTCTGTGAACAAAATGAAGCCACAGGGACTAGGAGATAATATATGATTAGGAGAACCTGGGCTGTGTGGAGTGGCCCCATCTGCAGACTGCCCCAAGTTGAGGGGAAGAGCTCACATGCTGGATGAAGAGTCAGGATCCAAAAGGACCTTGACAGGCTAGAATGCTGTGCCAAGTCAAACAAGATGAAATTTAATAGGGCTAAGTGAAGATTCTAATGCTTAGGTTCAAAAATAATCTGATTCTTAAGTAAAAGGCAGAGGAGGCATAATGACTGTCTTCAAGTGTCGTCATGTGGAAGAGAGATTACAATGATTCTGCTTGGCCCCAGAGGGCAGAGTAAAGAGCAATGGGCAGAAATGACAGGAAGCTCATTCTCCTTCCTGCTTTTCCTGACTGTGAAGAACTACTTTCCTGAATTCTCTGTGGTTCTGGATTAGCACCAGAAATGAGGCATGAGTCCCTGGCCTCTGGAAATACATGTTCTTGAACTGTGATCCAAAAAGCAGCCAGTCATGTGACTCAAAGCCACTAGAATGGATTTTGTCCCATCCCATCAATGGAGCGGGTACCTTGGGTGGGTTTTGGGAGAAGCCCTGCTTGAGAAGCATGGAGGGGAAACCAAACAAAGTTACTAATCGTGTAACTGGGTCAGGGAGGAGCTGGGTCTTCTTTGTATTGTCCACAAGGGGTTAAGTCTGACAGATGTAGGGGGGCATTTCCAAAGCCCAGAATCCATTCCTTCTCCTGTGTTTGAGCTCCCTCCAGGGAAAGTGGTTTCAGTAATGGAGATTGAAGAGAGGAGGTCACCATGGAGTCAGGATAAAGGGTGTGGCAGAGGATCTGACAATCTGAATGACCCAGCTTGTCCCCCCACAGTTTCTACATCTTTGTGGTAGTTGCTAGGCCAGGCATGCTCTAGCCTCTCTTGGCTGATGAAATTTCATGGGGTCCCAAGGCTCAACTAGGTTGGAGGCAAATTGGTTGGTGAGTTTCTCAATCATTTTTTTTCTTTTGTTTGGTTTTCTATTGATCTTTTTCTTTCTGTAAGCAGTTGGGAGGGATCTGACTTTACTTGATAATCCTAATTCTACTTGTATCTAGGTGGAATAGAGTTCTGGGCCTGGCGTTGGGAAGATCTGAGTTCAAATTCAGCCTGAAACATTTAATAGCTTTGGGACCCTGGGCAAGTCACTTGATTATTTACCTCTTCCTTATTTGTAAAATGAGGATCAAAAGAGTGCCTTGGTTGTTGTGAGGATCAAATGAGCTAAAATTGTAAAGCCTATAGCCTGGTACCTGACACACAGTAAGAGCTATGTAAGTGTTATCAATATTATTGTTTTTATTTGGAACAAGAAGAGCAGGTAGGAATGGAGAAGCAACAGAGAAGGTTGACTCAAGCGAATCTGCCCGAACACACCTTGGAAGGATGAAGAAGCATCTCTTGGTACTTGTTCAGTTTGGACAGGAAATGACCCAGCTGTGCTCATCTGTTGGTGTGCATGCAAGTAAGTAGGGAAAGGTGGCCAACCTAGTAGGCTGGGCCAGTGGTGGGCTCTTCTGGAACCACTTCTTTCACTTGCCTTAGCTCACAGTCACTCTTAGAAGGGCTCCTTTATCAGGATGGAAGCCTGGTGTTATGGATCCAAAGACTTTTGGTAGGGAGTTCTGGAAGGGGGATTGAAAGTGAACTCTTGCTTTGGAGGCAGGAAATGCAGGACCAGGGCCTTGGTGGGAACATTACAGTAAGAACAAAGTCCTCCTTCCCTTGAGTTTGGCCTTCATCCAGAAATTGTACTTCTCTCCCTCTGCCACCTCGATGGGGACAAAGGAGTGCTGCAGAGAGAGCTCCTTGTCTGGAGCAGGTGATGAGCCAGCCTGGTGCTGGAGCGGGTCACATTTCCAGAGAAGGGATGGATTCTGGGTTTTGAAAATGACCCCTTACATCTGTCAGTGGAATTCAAATGGCAACAGCCACAAAATAGTCCTTCATCTTGCTCATCTGTCTTTCTTAATCAAATCTGGTGTGTAGAATACCATAGGAAATGGAAGATCTGGGGGTACAGGAAAAGGGTCTCTTGGGAAAGTGAGGAGACCTCAGGCCCCCTGAAGATCATAGCTAGGTTTGCCTTTGCTCCTTTTTGCCTGATTTAGGGCACTTAGGGCAATTGGAATCCAGGGTTGGTTTGATTTTTTTTTTATTTAGGGTTATTTGATGACTGATTTGCAGGATTTGGGGGAAGCACTCCTTCGGTGTAAGGGTTGGACTAGATGACCACCACCATCCCTTCAGTTCTCCAATTCTGTGATCCTGTGATTGGGGGAAGAGAGTGAGGATAGAGTTGGTTGACTGTGCATTGAAACCACTCACATTGGCTTCCCTTCTTTCCTTCCTTGGGAACCTGCATTTCCTCATGGTTAATCAGAACCAGGAATATTTAAAACTATATCCCTTTATGGAAGAGAACCTAATGTCATTTTTTCCCGCTCCCATGCTTGCCCTCAGAAGCTTAGTTCTCTTTCAGCTCACAGGTTGCCTGTCCTTTCTTCCCCTTCCTCCCTCTTTGTGCACTGAAAAGCTTACTAATCAAGATATTATATTTGAAAAATACATCATGTTCCTTGAAAATATAACAAGATAATTTAATTTTAAGTGTCAAGATAAAGTTCATTTTTTAATGGCTCTTTCTGTCAACAATCTTTCCTAGTGAGAAGACTTGGCTGAGCATCCCTGGTCAATCAAAGGTTTTAATCTCAGGAGGAAAAATGGAGGAGGGGGGTGGTGAGAGAAAAGAAAATCACTTGAAAATGGTTGGCGAAAACTTCTGGTTCCAGGCTGAATTTTGCAAAGGTGGACTCAAGGTCAGCTGAGTACTAAATGTTATTCCTGACTGCTCCAGTTGTCCCTGGGCACAGCAGTTCATAGGGCTAGTTGATTAGAGCAAATAGAGTTGACGACTTTCAAGATAACTTGTGCTGGAGCACCAAGAGGCTGTTAGAATCATAAAAATATATTTGGAATTTTAGGGGTAGCTGGGGCATATTTCTTCAGATGGTTTAAGAGGCAGAAAACAAGTTCAGCGTCCTGTAAGCTTGTGCCCAATTCAGTTTAAATGCTAAACACTGTGAAATGATCTTAAGCAGAAAAAAATCAATTTCCCAGAAGGCTCCCATGGACGATGTAACTTTCATATTTGAACTAAATCTAGGTAGAGTTAAATAATTGAGCTAGCTGCCTTTAAGTGATACAAATTTATTTCAAGCTAGAAATTATTCATGGGAGTGGAAGCAGCTTTGAGTTTGATCTGACTGGTTATGTTAAATGTATAGGCCTGAAAAAGCATGATCAATAGTGAAGACACACTGTCCGTTGTCCTGTCCTCCACGAAATGAGGCAGGGTATGATTGCTGAGCTGAATGTTTGTGAACTGCCATTGCCTGCTGACAAGCAGTTCTTTTCATTGGGACTAAGGAAGTAAAAAGGAACACAGACAAGAAGGTTAGCTTTGAAATCTACAGATAGATCTTCTCATGTTTTTTAAAAAGGAAACTGAGTTGTACCTAATAGAAATCTATAATTTTGGGTATGATCCTCTATAACTTTTCTTCTATGTGTATGAAAATATTCATTTTTTGGAGTATTTTTTATTTTCAGAAAAGAACTATAGTTAAGAAAAAAAAACTAACCTATGGAACTGATCACATAATTATGTGGGCTATGCCTCTGTGGGTATGAAACTTACCAGAACTTCATGGGAGTGACCAAGATTTGGGTGGCTTTGATGAAGTTGATGACATATCTTTGTCTTGAAGTGGGAAAAACGGGAAGGAATTAGAATGTTTTCTCATTACCATCATTACCATGTTCATTGCCTTGATTCACATCTCTGTCCTTTGGGTTTAGAAAAGAATCAGTCATCATTCAACAAGCATTCATTAAGTCCCTACAACATGCCAAGCCTGAGGAAAAAAAGACTGGGTTTGGCCCTGAACTTTAGTCTTCCCTTGTGCTCTCCTTCCATGTGTATGACAGTCTCAGGAGATGTCTGCATTTTCCCAGTTGGAGCTGGTGATGATTCAGCCCAGAAGGCAGTATAGACCAAGGACAAAGAAGAGAGCTTGAACTTAGAAGCTCAGTGGTACATCTGTCAAATTTGACCAAAGCAGAAGCAGAGACAAACCAAGCAATCATTTTGTTTCTCTATTGAGTTTCTTTCATTGAATGCCAGAAAAGAAAAAAAGAAGAACAGGGGCTTATGAGAAGGGAAATGGGTCCCAAATGTCTATAAGGTGAAGTGGAAAAATGTTTTATTAGAAGTCAAAGGATTTGTGTTCAAATTCCTGTTCAGATGCTGTGCACTAGGTGTGTGATCTCAAGCAAGTTAGCTCACTTCTCTGGGGTTGTTTCCTCATCTGTAAAATGAGGTAAAGGTCTCTAAGTTCCCTTCCAGTTCTACATTTTGTTAGCCCTCTCAGAATTAGGTTAGGGTCTTGGAAACTCTTCCTCTCATTGTGTTTATCTTCCTCCAATCAGTTTTTAAAAGAATTTGTAGCTATCAGGTGGTGTAAAGGGCTGTGACTGTGAGCCTGTCTGTCCCCCGCTCCTCCGCCCCATTTAGCCTCAGTAGCCCCTGCAAGGCAGAGTGGCATCTGTGTTTATGCCCAGGAGAAGTCTCAGGCTTGATTGCCTCTGTCTTTGGTGGGCTGCCAGCCACTGGGGGCCTGTGGGGATAAATTCAGTTTGCACATACACACACATGTGTGCATGAAGGTTTGAAGGACAGAATTAAGGAGTAACCACCACACACACACACACATACACACACACACACACACACACACATGCATACACACACATCAAGTCACAGGCATGCATCCGTGGAGCTGGATTTTTCCAAATCTGACCCTTGGTGTCCATTTCTGCTGCAATGACTTTCTCGATTTGTTGTGGCATCTGCTCAGTTCTCCTGGCCTCCCTTTAGACGAGAGCGCAGTTGTTATTTGTCCATTCCTCTTCACATCTGTATATCTGCATTGCCAATTTGGAATCCGTGGGTTCCCTAATGAAGGCGTTGATAACCAGCCGGAAGGGCAATGTGATGGGGATAGATATGGAGGATGGGATACACATGAAGGGGGTTTAGAGATGGGAGATTTTTCATAATGACAGCCCTGACCTCATTTGCAGGGCTTTGAACCTCAATCTTCCCAAACTCTGACCCCCCCACTTCAGGCTTGCTTGTGTCTCTTTGCTCCTTCCCCCCACACACATCAAAGTGCTTTCTGACATAGATTTGTCTTCTTAAAATGAAGAGGATTCAATTAATCTTATTTAAGGCTGATGACACCCTCTTGACATAGGGGACCCTATCCAACAAGCATTAATTAAGCGCCTATTATGTGTAAAGATGCTAGGGACACAGTGACAAAAATAAAACCACTCCCATTCCTCAAGGAGCTTATGTTCTGTTGGAGACAGATTTTGTGCACTAGACTGGGGGAGGGAGCAGGCACTGGTCCAGAAATATACTCAGAGATCTTTGGCACATAAAGACATCAGACATATTTACTAAAGTATTTTGTGTTTAATGCCTCACAACTTACAAACTTCATCTTTTAATTAAGAAAACTGGAAGACAATTTTGAACTTTTTTAAATTAAATTTTTTTCTCTAAATTTAGCATTTCCCAAAAACTACTAAAAATCACACAAATTCACCACTGGCCAATCTTTGTGCTATCTGCAATTTCCTTGGTATGAGTAGTCCCTTCATTAGTGTAGCTTACACCTCTTCATTCCTTAGTAGAATGCCTTTGCAAATTGTTGTAGCTGAAAAGAATGTCATTCCCCCTTCCCCCAGCCAGTCTGTGCCTTGGAGAACAGACTCCTGGTCCACCACTACACTTGTCCCTGGGCTTGATCCAGAGCCTGGCCTCCTCAGGATCCCCTCTCTCCCATGTTTTCGTCCTTTGTTGCTGAAGACCATGCTATCAGAGAAATAATGACATTACTTGCAAATTGACTTTGTTTTGAGTGAGGGAGGACTGTGCAGCAGATCACCAGCCTCACTTTTCCTCCAGAGCCATCTGAATCCAGTGACCAGATATTCATTAGGATGACTGGAGATGACACAGGATGAGGCAGTTGGAGTTAAAAGATTTGCCCAAGGTCACACAGCTTGTGAGTGTCAAGTGTCTGAGGTGAGATTTGAACTCAGGTCCTCCTGACTCCTGCACTGGTGCTCTACCCACTGCACCATCTAGCTGCTCCGGTGAGGCTCTGAGGGAGAAATGGAAAGAAGGGACTCTGCCCAATATGGAGCAAAGTGCCAAATAAAACTACACTATTTAAACTACTTCCATTTTGGTGGGAAACCAAAGCTTAGAGAAATAGGCATGTTGTTGTAGGAATTTTATTGCCTTTGTCTGCTCAGAAAGGTGAAGGAATTAGCCTGTGGGTCATCCCAAACAGTATGGTGGTCAGGACTTAACTCCAGGTCTGCCTGACCACAAGTCCAGCTCTCTCTTTGGTATAACAGTTAGATGGTACAATGTATAGAGCACTGAGCCTGGAGTCAGGGAGATGTGAGTTCAAATCCAGCCTTGTTACCTATAATTGCCTTAGTTTTCCCTTCTATAAAGTGGACTTCATAAGAGCGGTTGTCTCCCAGAGTTTTTGTGAGGATCAGATGATACAGTATTTATAGAATGCATGGTAAACTTTAAAGCTCTATGTAAATGCTATTATAATAAATGTTTCTTGATAGTAAGGCTATTATTAATGGTAGACTATGCTGTTTAGATCTATGACTTGCCAGTAAAGCTTCATGTTGGGCCACCCTCCAAAAACATGATAAGGAGCTCCAAGGAGCAGACCCCTGAGCTGAGCTTCTGACATTTGTGCACACTGTGGTAAATATTGGTCATGGGGGGGCCCTGAAGTTGTAATAAATGCCTTTGTGACGGATTTTGCTCTAAATTATTTCTTGACATTTCGACTAAAACAAACAGCTTAGGTAATGGATCTGATGGCAGTGCTCTGCATGTTCAGGGTTTGATAAATCTCTCACTAAGAGGACCTCCCTGAACAAGGGATTCTCCCCAGGCCTGGGAAGAAGACTGTATGTTAAATAAATTAATAGCAAGGGGAGGGCTCAGGCCAGAATGTAGAGGTCTGGGCTGGGGTACACAGTCTTGCTTCCACCTTGATCGCTGTGCACTGAGCCTGAGAATAATGGTCTCCTTGGGTTTTGCGTCTTGGACTGGACCACACTAAATAAACTTCATCACAGAAGTGACTTTATGGTTGTTCTACTTTCTAATGGGAATATTGACTCAAGAAAGTTGGGGAGGGCTGGGGAGAAAGAGAAGGCAAAGGAAAGGAAGGAATGAGTTAGGCTCTGGAGCAAAAGATGAGTCCATTCTTTCTCTTCTGGCTCATGTAGGCCACTGGACCTCAGGGAGGTGGGGAACCATGTCCCTTGCTCTGCCTTTCCTTCCAGGCTAGAAGGGAGGGAGGTATGGCCTCCAACCACCTTGGAAATATGGAAAACATCTTTCACACCTTCTTATCAAATCAGACTTTATTTGGAGGCAGCAGACATCAAGTGCCAGACACACAGTGGATGCTTAATAAATACCCTCTTCAGGAGGTGGGTCTGACTGCCTCATTTAAAGCCATGCCACTTTTCAAGGGCCTCTTCTCTTTCACAAGTGATGTTGGAAGCCAGTATGGGCATCTTTACGATCAATATGTGAAGATAGTCACCATGGGGAAAGCAAACTGAGCCAACGGGAAGTATTTTGAAGAAAGTTTCTCAGATTACTCTGATACTGGGTTGACCAAGATGAGAGGTTTAGCTCATTTGCTTCTGCAGCTATAGAAAAAACATCATGGAGACATCCAAAAAATTCCAAGTCACTTCTCACAGTCACTTGTGTCCTCTCCTTTGCCTCATCTCAATTGGTCCTGTGATCATTGATTACCAGTGTGGGCCACTGGTAATACTTTAGTAGATATTTAAGAAATAATTGTGCAACATTATTAAAATCAATTTATTGTCTTATTTCCAAACTTTGGATTGTCAAAAATTTACTAGATTAGGAAATATGATATGATTTTCTTTGAATATCTTTCACTGAAAATAATGATAATAGCCAATAATTAATACTTAGGTAGCAAAGTGTTTTATAGACATTATTTCATTTGTTCCTCACAACACTGGGACATTATAATGTAAGTTCCATGAGGACAGGGACTGTTTTTTGCTCCCTGTTTTTATCCTCAGGGCTTAGCCCAGTACCCAGCACATAATAGGTACTTAATAAATGTTTCTTGATTGCCTGAGGTAGATTCTATTATTATTCCTGTTTTACAGTTGAGGAAATTGAGGCTGAGAGGGTTAATTGATGTGGCAAGGACCAGAGAGCTAATGTCTGAGGCAGAATTTGAACTCAAGTCTTCCTGGTTCTAACATTTTATCTACCAGGCCACCTAATTGATTATAATGTACCTGGACTTTTTTTTTTTTTTTGGAGAATAGATGAGATTCTGACTTAATATACTGTGGGTGGAAACAAATTAAAAAGAGGCATAGGCTTGCTCACCACATTGGGCTGATGTAACTCAGGCTGGCACTTATTTGTTTAGGAATAATGCATCTTCTTTGAGTAAAGGGAGCTGATTCCCTATCTAAAAGTCCTCTTGTGTCTGGGCATTGGTTTGCTGTCTATACCCAGTATGCTGTCTATGAATGTGGAGTTCAACTTGTATTTTTGGTAGGTTATTTTGAGCCATCTAAGACAGAGTCAAGTAGACCCAAATAAGACTTGGTCTTTGCCTTTAGATTGGGAAGATGAGATTCACACATAGGAAATAGTTCAGATCAATATAAAGGCATATATGATGAAGTGGTAAAGAAAATATGGGTAGCCATGACCCAGCAGGTAGAATAATAACCTGACTGACACCTCTAAAGAGTTGTGCTACCTTCTTCTGGAATATCTGGAGATTCCAAGCAGTCACAGGTGAGGGGGTGCCTGAGTAAGGAGACAAAGAAGCACTCTAAAGGATCCCCTTATTCCCTGGCCTAGTAGTCTGCCCAATAGACCAGTGTACAGACAGAGCTTGCAGAAATAACCTTATGAGGGAGCATTCCCTGGGATAGCCTCTCACCCACAGCTGAGTCCCTTTCTTCTGGGTACTAAAGGACTACTTGGGTCTGTTTTCTCTCTACTAATAAGTAAGGTCTAGTCTGAGGTACTAGCCTTGAGTTCCTGTTTATAATTCACCAGCTTCTTGAGCACAGGGGTAAAACTCATACTTTGCCCTGGTCACATGGCATCTGTGATCTCCAGCACAGGCTTGCACACCACATTTTTGGAAGGACACTCAAGGAGATCATTTTCTCAGGTGGCTCTGGAGGAGAGAGTGAGGCTGGTAACCCTGCACAGCCCTCCCTCACTCAAAACCAAGTCCCTGGAAAGTCATGGCATCACCCTCCTCTTTGAGAAAAGACAAACAACAGCAATGATATTCCCTGGTACTTGGCATAGTGCCTGGCACATAGTAGGCACTCAATAAATGTTTATTGAATTGAAAAAAATAAAAAAATGGAACCTACATTTCCATCGGTTCTGTTGATTTTTGTCATGGCTAGAGGAAAGGGTTGTGGGCACTCAGGGCATGACTTAGCCAATCGATGAGCAAGTATCTCTCTATTGGATCTTTGAGGGTGATCAATTCAAACCCCACTCAGTACTCACTGATTCCATGCCAGGCACCATTTTGTGTAGACATTGAACAAACGCAGACAGAAACAAAGAAGTTCTAGCTTTTGAGGTGCTGCTACACTACTTTTGCCTTGGCAAGAGAGGGGAACATGGTGGTTATAAATAGATTATAATATAATAATCATGCAGACCTGCACAATGGCAGTAAGTATAGTATCAGAGATACATGGTTAAAAAGGAACTAGGGTGGTCTGATTGTGCGTCAGTCAGCCAGCCCAAAAAGCTTTATTCACTTACCATGTGCCTGACAGCTACAAACACAAAACAAGGAAAACAACCCCTGCCTTTACATTATCCTGGAGGAAAACAACAAAATAGGGTGGGAGTGGGACCAAAAAACTGCGGGGCTGGGGAGGGAAGAAGTCCAGTAATTCAGAGCTACAGCTAAGAGAGGAATAAGGAATGGAAGCCTGGGTCTCTACCCAAAGTGGAGGCCCCTAGAGAACTCTACAGTGGAGCCAAGGGGAGGTCTAAATGGAGCATTGGGGGAGGCTAGAGGGGTAGCCACTGAGTCAGAGGCAGAATTGAGAGAAAGAACATGAGATACAAATAGAAAAGTCAGATCATCCCTGCCCTCTAGAAGTTAATGGCAATAAATAGGGACGCTTTCAGCTGCCACTCAGTCGAACAAGTCCCAGGTACCTTAGGGGCAGCGCCAAAGCAATGGGCAGGCCTCTTCATTATTGCTATTCCCACTGGTAAAAATCACATCAGTTTCTGGTGCTGAGCCATTTGACTGTGCCAATGACTTCATGGCAAGCACATTCCCTTCTGTCTCTTTAGTAGCTGTGTCCACAGCACCTGCAGGTGCAGTTGGCCCCTGGGCTGCATCTTCCCAGGGGCTGCTTCTCAGGATACTGCTGAGGGCACCAAGGACTGAGCAGTCCTCAGACTTATGGGCTCAGAGTCCTGGGCTTTCCCCCTAGGGGCCCAAGAGCAGATTGGGGTTTGACTTGATTCACACGTGTTGCCCCCTGCCTCTCCCTCTGGGTGCCTTGCTGCTTCTGCCAGGCTGACTCACCTGTAGCAGTTAGTGGGGGAGGAGGGCAAAATCTTCTCTACAGGAGTTGATTCCTTGGATGAGGACTGTACAAGAAGCAGCACCTGTGATCTGGGAGATGCCACTATGCCTGGGGGGGGGGGGTTGTGCTTACCTGTCTGTTGGGGACAGCTGGTAGTAATGAGAAAGGTGGTTCTCCTCCCCTCAATGATGGCTCTGGTGATCAGACTGGAAGCAGATCTGGTTTACAATTCCCAAGGCTCTTGAGTACTGGACCTGGACTGTCTCCATCAGGGTCTACAGGGAGAGGTGGTCAAAGAGGTGGAGATAGTTGGATTTTCCTGGCACATGCTACTCCCTGTCTCTCCCTTGCTGTGTGCTATGGGAAAATCCCATCCCCTACTCCTTACCCTCAGACTTAGTTTTCTCATGAGTGAAATTGGGTGATAATTCCCCTATAAGAATAAGTAACTTCTTACTGGGTTGTCATGAGACCCAGATGGAAGTAATGCTTGTAAGGGACTTTGCAAACCTTAAAGACTCGAGAGAAGTCAATTATATTATCCTGAGGAGGTATTGGAGTGGGAGCTTCCTGGGGGCAGGGACTGCATGGGTCCTGGGTTTTGGAACTTCAGGGCTTAACACTTAATAAATTGATGCTGTGCCATGTCTGGCATGTAGTAGGGACTTAGTGTTTATTGGTGGTGAGGTTAATGGTACATATTGGACAACTAATAGGTGTTTACTGATGATAAGGTAGAGGTTGTCCATGATTTCTTTCCTGGATTTTAATGCCACAGTTTCTTTGAATAATAATTCTTCTTCTCACAGCGTAAGTATTTGTTTGATAACCTGCTTTGGAATCCATATGGCCCTGGTGCTTAGCACAATTCCTATACAGTTAGCTCTTAGTCAATGCTTGTTCATTGATTGAGTGGTGCACATTGCTAAACACACACACACATACACACCCACACACATATGCCACTGTTCCTGGGAGGCCTTTTAAATTAGAGTGAGGAGCCCCATGCTGTTCATGTCTTCAACGGCAAGGAGTGGGGTCCTGGTGTACTCCACATATAGTGAATTGGAGGTGGATTATACTACAAACAGTACTGACAAGGAGATGCTAGGGAAGTCTTGGCAGCACCTACTTGTCCATATTCTCTCAATACTGGGTCTATCAGATAGTTTCCATAGTTTCATTTTCTTTTCAGAGGAGAAAGGAAAGTCAGCCCAGACCCACTTATCCAGTCCACTTCTACTTGGGCTTGTGAAGCTTCTGTCTTGGCCTCAGCAGTTCCTCTCTCAAGTTGTAAGCAGATTTGGCAGCCAATAGGAAGAAGTCCACCAGCAGTTCCTCAGCCTTCCTGTAGTCTCCTTTTAGAGAGGGATGAGAACATCACTTAGGTGAGAATGTCAAGTGTGTACTAACCAGGTTAAGTTCATTTTGTTGAGTGTGAATTGGTATTTGTCCAGTAGAGTGGAAGCATGTTAGAACAGCAGGCACAGGGTAGAAAGAAGAGTGTACAGGCATTAGGGGACTGGAGGTTGCTTCCTATTGGTGGTATAGGGGAAGGAACTGGAATCCCAATTCTTGCCTACTTTAAAGAGAATGCTCATGGAATCCTTGGGAATAATTTGTGTTTTTAGATAGGAAAAAGAGTTGCTTTCAAAGTGAAAAACAAAAGCGAAGGGGTAGCACTCCTCATACCCAACCCTTTGCTTTATATTCATTTATCAAGACACCACCTTGCTTCCAGAAATGAGCCATAGATTTTCCACAGCCTCGTGTCCTCCAGATTCTCCAAGTCCCTTGTACCTCTAGACCTTCTTCAAGACTTCTTCTAAGTTTTCTTCATGTTTCATTTGAATAACAAAGTCCAAATGTCAGCTGTAGAGAGGCCTTCCTGGGAAGTGTTTCTTTATGTCTTTACTAACTCTTATACTTAGGCTTTCCAATATATCCCTGCAGTTATGGGTAGAAACTCAGGATCATTTTTGTCAGACAAGAAACCAGTGTTGACAGGCTCACCCTTCTAGTAGATTTATGTTTATCTTAGGAAGGTCACCAAGTCCATGTACAAATATCTGTGGGGATGGAAAGTCAGAAGGAGTACATCTGGCACCATTGCTGGCCCTGAACCATCTCTCCCATTCCATTTGCTTTTCTGCTGGTCAGTGTATCTCAATAAGGGAAGATTCCTTTGGAAACCTATGTTGAGCAGAACCCTTTTACGAGCCTCAAATTTCATACCTGTAATGCCCTCCCTCCCCAACTCTACCTCCAAGGTTCCCTCCCTTCCTTAAAGATTCAGCTCAGGGGGAGGAGCCAAGATGGCAGAGTAGAAAGATATACATACCCTTAGCTTTTACCCCACAGCCCATAAAATACTTGTAAAGACGAACTCTCAACAAATTCTAGAGCAGCAGAGGCCACAGAACAATGGAGTGGAGGAGATTTCTGTTCCAGAGAGACCTGAAAAACCGACAGGAAAGGTCTGTCATGCACTGGACCTGGAGCAGAGTCCAGCCCTGCCTTGGCCACACGGCACCAAGAGGAACAGATCTGAGCAGGCTTCAGGGGCAGAATCTCCTGCATCAGCACAGATCCCTCAACCCACAGGCGCCAAAGGTCAGTAAGAGGGTCTTTTTGGCTGGCCGAGAGGGGAGTAGGGTGTCCCCATAACTCAGGCCCCCTCAGGAGGCAGCAGCTGATGGGGACTCCCAAAGCAGGCAGTAGCCCACATCCATTGTTGAAGGTCTCCTTGTAAAACCCCTGAGGGACCTGAACCTGATGTAGCGACCCTGCCCCCACTTGAGCAGCTGAACTTAATCTCCCACTGAATAGCAGCCCTGCCCCCACCAAAAACCCCTAAGGCTTGGGAGCAGCTCATTTGAATCAGCCTCCAAGCCCTGGCTGGGTGGAACTGGAGGCAAGGTGGTTGTGGAGAGGAAACTCAGAAGTTAAGTAACTGGCTGGAAAAATGCCCAAAAAAGGGAAAAAAATAAGACTATAGAAGGTTACTTTCTTGGGGAACAGGTGTCTCCCCCCATCCTGTCAGATGAGGAAGAACAAGGCATACTGTCAGAGGAAATGAAGGCCTCTGCCTGCAAAGGGAACTTAAAATGGGCTCAGGCAATAGAAGACCTTAAAAAACAAGTTAGCAGCTTACTAAAGGAGAACCAAAAAATGCTGAGGAAAATAACAGCTTTAAACAATTGGAAAAAGAGGTCCAAAAAGCCAACGAGGAGAAGGAGGTTTTAAAAAGCAGAGTTAGCCAAATGGAGGAGAAGTTTCAAAATCTCACAGAACAAAATAATTCATTGAAAGAGAAAATTGAGTTCAGGAAAATGAATGACTATGAGTTAAACCAAGAAGTTAGTAAACAAAACCAAAAATTAAAAAAAAATAAAAGATGATGTGAAAGAACTCATTGGAAAAACAGCTGACCTGGAAAATAGATCCAGGATAAATAATTAAAAAATTATTTGACTACCAGAAAGCCATGATCAAAAAAGAGCCTAGACATTATCTTCCATGAAATTATCAAGGAAAACTGCCCTGATGTTATAGAATCAGAGGGCAAAGTGGATATTGAAAGAATTCATTGATCACATCCTGAAAGAAACCCGAACAGAGAAACTCCTAGGAATATTGTGGCCAAATTTCAGAGTTCCCAGATCAAGGAGAAAATACTGCAGGCAGCTAGAAAGAAACAATAAGAGTACTGTGGAAATACAATCAGGATAACACAGGATCTGGCAGCTTCAGTATTAAGGGATTGAAGGGCTTGGAGTGGGATATTTCAGAAGTCAAAGAAACTGGGATTGAAGCAAAGAATCACCTACCCAGTAAATCTGAACATAATACTTCAAGGGAAAAAATGGTCATTCAATGATATAGTCGAATTTCGAGATTTCATGTTGAGGAAAAGATCAGATCTATAAAAATTTGTCCCAAGACAAGATTCAAGAGAAGCACGAAAAGGTAAACAGAAAAGAAAAATCATAAAAGATTCTCTAAAGCCGAACTGTTTACATTACTACATGGAAAAAAATATTTTTAACTTGAATCTTTTCTCAGTATTTGGGTAGTTGGAGAGATTGTACATACACATACACATACACATAGATAGAGAGTACAGAGTGTGTTATATCAGAAGAGATGATATCCCCACACATCCCCACACACACACACAAAATAAAATAAAATAAAAATTAAGGGGTGAAGGAGGAAAATTCCTGGAAGAGAAAGGGAGTAATGGAATGGGTCAGGCTATAACTCATAAAAGAGATAAGCAAAATCTTATTCAGTGGAGGAGATAAAGGAGAAGGGGAGAGGGGGAAAAATAAAATGACTCTCCCCACGTGTGGCTGAAGGAGGGAATAACATGCTCATTAAATGTGATGTGAAAATTTAAATATACCACATGAAAGGAGAGGAGGTGACAAGTGGGGTGAGGAGAATGTTAGAAGGGAGGGCAAATGGGAGAAGGGAGTCACTAGAAATAAACACTCTCGAGGGGGGACAAGGTCAATTGTAGGGGGGAAATAAGGGGTGATAGGGTAGGTCAGAGTGCAATATAATTAATATTACACAACATGATTACTATGGAAGTCTTTTGCAAAACAACACATATTTAGTCTGTATTGAATTGCTTGCCTTCTCAGTAGGGCTGGGGAGGGAAAGGGTGAGGGAAAGAAGTTGGAATTCAAAGTATTAGAAACGAATGTTGAGAATTTTTATGGCATATAATCGGGAAATAAGAATTACAGGGATAGGGGTATGGAAATTTATCTTGCCCTGTAAGAAGAGAGAGAAGATGGGGATAGGAGAGGGGTGGGGTGCGATGGAGGGGAGGGTACATTGAGGGAAGGAGTAATCAAAATGAAAGGTATTAGGAAGCAGGGGGAGGGGAGTGATGGGGAGAAAAATTGGACATGTTAAGTCTAAAATTAAGCAATTAGGCATAGGACTTTAGACCAACAACAATAAATTAGGGTCCTTTAATTCTTAGTAATACTGTGGAGACAACTAGGTCAAGAACTTGTGAAGTTATCAACATAAATATTATTTGTGTCTCAGTTGATTAATGTTTAAAAAAAATTTCTTTTGTGGTCCATGTTGTAAATGCTTTAAAAAGAAGTATCACCTGACCAAAAGTTGGAATTGTTTTATCTATTATAAACTGTGTTTAAAAAATAACTGGAAAAAAAAGAAAGAAAAAAAAAGATTTCGCTCAGTCCCAGGCTAGTGCCTTTCCTTTGAGATTCCCTTCCCTAGTGTATACCTGTGTTTCCACAGGTATTTGTATGATGCTTCCCCCATTCCTTGGAATGTGAGGAACTTTTTTGTCTTTCTTTGTATCCCCAGTGTTTAGACCAATGCCAGCCTCATAGTAAATATCTAATAAACGCATGTTGATGAACTAACTGACTGACCTGGGTTTGTTTTTCTTGTCCCCTGAAGAGCCCATACAGACCAGAGGCAGGCAGGACTGTGGTCAGATTTACAATTCACCAGCAGGAGTAGCAAAATTTCCTTCTTCTTAAAAGCACAGATAAACACTTCCTCCCCAGAAAGCTTGGGTGATTGCTTCCAATGCAGGTCACTGGTTTCCTGAATCTCCCTAATGGCAGAGCTAACACTGAGGATGCTTGGTTCCCTGGCGAAGGAAATAGAAGGTTTGTGAAATTCAAATAATCCTGTGAAATGCAAACACAATTTCGTTATCATTGGTCACCAGTGGCCTATAATCAGTTTGTGGGATGGAATGATAGATGTGTACTGCATGATGTCAAACTGCGATAGAACAATAGAAATCCTCTAATCTAAGCCCATCAATTTTCAGAAAGGAGAAACCGAGGCTGGGAAATAAGGGACTTGCCCAGGGAGTGAGATAAAACATTTGCTTGCTTATAATTAGAAGGTAATTCTCACATTTGTACGCTGTTCTCTTCCCTTCTTCCACCTCTGCCGGGCTTGGTTTTTCTACTGAATCTATCCTCTCCAAAAATGGAGTCTCCAAAACATTTGCTGCTTAGTTATGATTGGTTTTCTCTTGCTTTGTGCCGTGTGAGCAACCCCAGTGAAGGGTACTCTGCCTCCTGTGAGAGCTAGCTATCCTCTCGGGTTGCCACTCTTGTGAAACATTTCCTCTGGGTAACTCCCAGAGCTGTCCTCTCCAGGAATGCGTTTAGATTTAGTCTCTCAAGGACTCTGACAGACTGGCAAAGGAGAGTGATTAAAATGTGGAAGAATTAAGCTGCCCGAGTGTGTTGTATCACCAAAAGATTTCTCCCAGTACCTACAGGGAGGTGATGCCCAATTAGCCATTTCAATGAGAAAGAGCAGAATGTCTCCATCTGACTTTAGCTTCAGTTGCTTGTCTGGTCCGGGCCAGGAATTCTAGAAAGTGCAATGATAGATCTGCCCTTTTAAGATGCCAATTAACTCACTCTTCTTTTAGATCTTCTCTCTGTTTTTGGTTGGCTGAGTTACCCTGGCTTCCTCCAACTGATGCTTAGTGATTCTCATCGACTGTAGAGATACCTGCTGGGATGTGGTCAACTCATCATAACAGACCTCCTCATTGCAAGCCTTCCTACCGCTGCCACACAGTTGCAATTCCTTATCCAAAGGCTGCTCTCTCAGGAAAGTTCTGAAAGGGAGCCTTGTTATCAGCTTTTTGATGTTGAAAATGTTTTGTTTTGCAAGTTGGCTGAAAAGCAAGCCAGTGTGTTTGGAAAGAACAGGGTTGGCCCTAGGCAAAATCACAAAGAAAGCAAACTTTCATTTCCATGCCTGTCCTCCTTTCCTTTTTTCAGTCTCTTCCTATCTTGTACTACTGAGACATCTCATCCACCCCCTCCAAATTTGTTCCTGCAAGGGTTTAATGAGTGATGATGGCTTAATTTGTCCCTTCTCCCAGAGTCCAGTTCTGCTTAAAGCAGGAGCCTGAGACAAGGAACTAATTAATGAAGGATGCTCAGAAGGGACTTGGGAGGTCATAAGATCATCAGTTCAGAATTGGAAGGCACCTTAGAAGTCATTAAACCCAACCCCTTTATTTTACAGATGAGGAAATTATGACCCAGAGAAATGAACTAATTCGCACCCAGGTCTTCCTGGCTTCCAGCTTTCTACTCACTATGCCATGCTTTCTCTCTTTTTGCAGAGGAGGAAACTGAGGCTCAGCTAGGTTAAATGTTCAAGAGATTAAATCATTTTTAGGGTGAAGATTTTTTCCCCACCTTTTAGATGACTTCCCAGTCGTATGAACAGCTGATTCCCTAAGATCAAGGAAGGTACTATAGTCCTGGGAACAAGGGAGACCAAATTCTCTGGAGATAATCTGTTCTATTTGCTTATTGTGTGTGAGATAGTGCAGTGTGCCCCTCTTCAGCTCTTCCAGGGGAGGCAGAAGAGTAACCCATGTGTCCCGATGCTTCCATAGTTTTTTGCAGTGGAAATTAGGAAATGCGGGTATGGAGTAATAACACTATTATTAAGAGCTAGACTTTATATAGAAGGTCAAGGATTACAAAATACTTTACATATGTTTCATCTCACTTGATCCTCGTAATATCCCGGGAAAGGAGGGCCTATTGTGTCCATTTGACAGATGAGGAAACTGAGGCAGACACGGGTTAGGAGACTTGACCTAGAGTCATATTTTGCCCGAGGCAGCACTTGAACTCGAGTTTGACTACAAGTCCAATACTCCATAGTACTATATAGATGACTAGGCTTAGAGTCTCACTCTGCACATTCTGCTTGTATGACCTTACACAAGTCATCACCCCTGAGTTGGTTTCCTCAAATGTAAAATGAAGAAGTCTGGATAGGATGCACTCTAATATCTTTTCTAACTTGGAATTTATGATCCTAATGCTGTATCAGGGAAAAGGCATATGGCTAAAAATAATAGGAAGGTGGCCCCTGCTTTGGGAAACTCCCTTTGGGAAACCTGAAGCCTAAGGATGATCAGTCATGCTAAAAACTATGGCATTCTTTATTTATAAAATGACTCACCATCTCCTCCATCCATTTCTCCTTATTTTATTCAGTCTTTTTCACTTGAGTCTGACTCTTCATTACTTCACTTGGGGTTTTCTTGGAAAAGATATTGGAGTGGTTTGCAATTTCATTCTCCAGCTCATTTTATAGATGAGGAAACTGAGGCAAACAGCATTAAATGACTTGCCCAGATTTACACAGTAAGTAAGTGTCTGAGGCCAGATTTGAACTCATGAAAATGAATCTTCCTGACTCCCAAGTCAAGCATTCTATCCCACTTTGCCATCTAGCTGAAAATTTCTCATTATACCTGCTTTCATATTCATCTTTCCTTATGCAAAGGCCAGATTGTTCCACCTCCCTGTTCAAAAAGTATCAGTAACTTCATGGTTATTATGAGAAAAAAGTCCTGGCTTTCAAGGCCCTCTATAACTCCAAGTCAAACTTCTAGCCTGATCTCATACTATCTATTCCTTCCATTCCATCTGTCAAGCTGGTTTATTTATCAGGTCTCTGAATATGTTAAGTAGGACCCATCATACCTCACTGGCTGAAATTTTATTCACTGGTCAAGACCTAACATTAAGGCTGCCTTTGCAAGAGGTCATCCGTGAACTTGCCAGAAAGGGGTGATCTGCCATTTCTCAGGGCTCTGAGTACTATGTCAGTTTGGGTATGTGTATTTGTAGAGCTTAAGCTGCTTGAGGACTCACCTTATAGCATCTAATACATGCTAACACCTACCTTATACATTCTCATGGATTTAATAAAATCTCCCCAGAGAATTTACAGGAGCAAAATTAGTTAATCACATTCAAGATGGAATTTACAATATTATTTAGTTTGGAAGATCTGGTAAGCACTTATCTTTTCAAGGGCACCACTTAGGCCCAGAAGAGGGCAAGAACCATTCTGACATGTACAGCTCTTTGACTAATTTCCTTCAACTTGCAGAATATTTTCTAAGATTTGAGGGTGTGTGGGCTTACCCTGACTGTTAAGATCAACAGATTTTGATTCGTGACTAGGAAAGAGAATTCAGAGGGAAGGTAAGAATTTTTAATATTTTGCCCAGTGATCCTTGGGCTGGATGCGGGAGCAGACTCTGGGCTTTCAATTGGGGCTAAGCTTCGAACAGGTTGTTGTGATTGTGCTATGAAGCAATGGTGAAAATGACCACTGGGGATCTTTGCTGTCTTTCTCAGTCTTTCTCTCTCCCTCTCGTTCTCTGTTTTTGCCTGTCTCTGTATCTATTCCAACCTCTTTCCATCTCTCTTCCTGTCAGTTTCTCTCTCTCTCTCCCTCTCAATTTCTCTTTCTGTGTTTCCTTCCTTCCCTCATTCCAACTTTTTCTCTGTTTCACCATCTCTATATCTATCTCTGTCTCCATCTGTCATTTTTTCTCTCTCTACTAGATTCTCTCTCCCCTTCCTCTATCTCTTGACATTCTGCAGGATTCCCCCTGCCCCGAGGGAAAAAGGAAGATGGACAAAGGAAGAGACTTTCAGGAGAAAAAGAGGCTCATAATCTAGAAGGCAATTACCCACCAGTCTCCTGGGACTCCTGCATCCTGGAGCTTGGCCCAATGCAGGTAGTGTTGCCTTGTCATTATGGGCCTCTGAAGCTGCTCTGGACAGCTCCCATCAAGGGCAATTGGCCACTTATACTTTGTTATTTGTTGTATTTACTGGTAAACATTATTTTTTTGCTCTCTGTTCTTAATTCAGATACCAAGTTAGCTCAAATTTTAATATTTTCCTTTTTAACTACTTACAAGCAAATTAAATCAACATTGTTGTTAACTTTTCTTTAGCCTCTGTGGTATATATGTACACACATGTGTATATACACACATGCACACATGCTTATGTATATGTGTATATATATACACACACATGTATATGTATATATTGCATATGCATCAGTAATCTTCGTACATAAACAGATTTTCCACCCACCTATGATATATAGCTGTACCCACCAGAATGTCCAGTCCCCCAGTAGATAGATTAGTGCAAGGCCCATCCTGAGAGTCCTTTGACATACATGGGGGTTGTGTGCATGGGATACCAGCCCCCCTCAGGAAGCCACTTCCTTTTAAACCTGATATCACAAATAGAAGAAAGGCTGATCATTTCCAAGTTAGGGCATGTATGTGGATCATGGTTAGGAGTCTGGTTTGGCAGAGCCTGGGATTCACATGGCCCTTTTAACAACTCTGCCTGTGGCTGAAACACGATTAATCACTCATTAGGTTACGGGATTTGTACTCTCAGAAATCCTAGGCTCTTGTAAGACAGCACAGGATGAGCAGAATTCACAGGAGTGTGATTAAAGCAGCATGTCATTAGGACCCAGGATGGGGCAAGTCTGGCCTGATTTCTCTCTTTACTGTCCCTGAATAAATTGTGTGCTTAAAGTCTGTTTTTGCCCTTCACAAATAAAGCCAGTTCTTATCATAGTCATTGACTCCGAGCCTGGCTCCTTGGGGACAATACCTGCAGCTGATTTTCTACCCTTGCTGCTCTTTGACATAGCATAGCCCTGGGAGATGGGGCTCCTTGTAGAAACAAGAAACAATCCTTGGGTTCCTAGCAAACTTGAACCATCCAAGCTGTGAATGTCTTAAGAGTGACCCAAGGCCCTGCACACAGTAAATGCTTAATAAATACTTCTTCATTCATTCTCATAGCACTCCAGGGTTTGTAAGGTGCTACATATATATAAGTTCATTCAACCTTCATAACATCCCTATGAAGAAGATCCTTGGTGCTACTATGCTCATTTTATAGATGAGGAAGCCAAATCTTACAGAAAGGAGGTGATTGGCCCAGAATTTCAGAGTTACAAAGGGTCACAGGTGACCCTATAGTCTTTCCTTGACTCCAAGGCCAAGAGTCTGGCCACTATGGACACTACGGATTTTTCATCAATATGTGTAGGAAGGTTAGAAATTCCCCTTATGGTGTATTTCAAAATGGAAATTAAAGATAATTCTAACAAAATATTAGCTATCAATGGGAAGAATCTTTAAGCATTTCTTATAGTAGCTGGAAAGCTAGGTGTGGACTTGGAAAGGCTTGGGTTTGAATTCTACCTCCAACACTATCTGATTTCTTGGAGCATCAGTTTCCTAATCTATCTATCTATCTATCTATCTATCTATCTATCTAATACCTTTGGGTTGTTGTGAAATCACATGAGGTAATTTATATAAAGTGCTTTGCAAACTTTAAAGCATACATATTATTTTCATCGACCACAAGATAGTCCAATTGATTTTTTAGCAAACAGAATCTTGCTTATATATTCAAATGTTACAGTGGGAAGATGGGCATTTGGTCTTGGAATCACAGAGTCTCAGATTTTGAAGAGGCCATTGAGTCCAGCCTATACCTACCCAGAAACATCTCTATAAGTCTTGGGAATACTGAGCCTGGAGAAAAGAAGACTCAGGGAACCTGAGACCTGTTCTCAAATATCTTAAGGGCTGTTATTGGAGAAAGAATTCATTTCATTCTGTTTGGCCTCAGCTAGAGGCATGGAGGGAGGTGGGGTGGGGGGTGGTGGTGGTGCAGAATTAAGAGCAAAGTAGGTGCTGGAAAACCAATTTAGATTAAAAGGTGGGGAAAACTTTCTCCCAACTAGAACTGACCCAGAGTAGAATGAGCTGAGCTTCCTTTAGAATCAGTGACTCCTCCTGCCTTTGATGCTACAAGTGGAGGTTGAACAAGGCTGGATATGTAATAGAGAACATTCTATCCTGTGCAAGCTGGACTAGAGGCCACTGAGGTCCCTCCCAATTCTCACATGCTAGAAGCTTCTGATTCTTAAGGTGCTACAGATGTGCCTAGTTTAAATCTCAGGCTTCTCACTAATGAACTGTATCATTTTGGGTTATTTTCTTTCCCTTGCTCAGTCTCACTTCTCTATCAATACAATGAGGCAGTTGGAATAGTTGGGGTACATAATCTCTTATCTCTTTCTGTGCTAAATGCTGTGAACCTTCAAAATAGTCTCTCTGAAGGACGATATTTATTTCCCACATAAATTGTTACTCAAAGTCTCTTTCATACGTATTTCAGTGCTAGCCTTCTGTTCTTGGGACCATTCTCATTGGTGGATAACCTTTGTTATTTAATAATGGGTCTGACATTTGGAAATAGACCAAAGTCATTAGGAGCTGAATCTCTTGAACGATCTGCGTGACCAAGCTGGGCAATACTGTTTTTGTTCTATAATGAGACATGGTGTAAAAATGAGACAGAATTCCTTTCATGGAATATGAGATAACTCTCAGGGCATTTCATGATTACTGTCTGTGTCCCATGGGCCTGAGGCTTGGGCCCCATAGGGACAGACTAACTGATACTGAGGATGAGGAAATTCAAGCCCCATCCAAGTATATTTTCTCTTTTTCTAAAGTTAGTAGTGGATAATTGAAATCTTCTTATGTAGCAAGCAAATAGAAGCCTCTCAAGTACTGTACCAGCCAGCACAGAGCCTTGGTGAACTAACTGGCATTGGGAATGTGGGATCTGTCCCTTTTAGTAGGAGTCCTAGAGATGGGATAGTGTGGTAGGGAGGAGGGACCTTGGAGATTGCCAGAGATTGGAGAGTGAGAAGTTAGGCCCAGAAAAGGGAAAGGATGTTCTCAAAATCATTGAGGGAGTAAGTGCAGAGCTGGACTTTGGATCCATACACAGTATCCATTTCACAGCACCTCAAGTATAGAGGAATATATCATTGGGACTCCACCAGGACAAGATGGCATCTTGCATCCATTTTTATTCTTGCAGTTAAAGGAAGGAAGGGGATATGGTAAAGAGAAGTAAGAAAGTTGCTGATATGCACATTTCTTCTTTTGAAGCCATGGAAATCCCTACTCAGCAGATCATGTCTATTACCTTCACATCATGGATGTGCACATCAGCAGAGGATTTATAAGCCACTAAAAGCAAAGAGACCTGGTGTCCTAGGACCATCAATAAATAATGGGAGAATTGATTCACAAATGGCTTCATAACTTGGCTGTCACAAAACAAACAAATGAAAACAAAACAAAACACTAGTAAATATCTTGTGAATGTTTGGTACTGGAGAGTTCAGGGATTAATATCCACTAGAGGCCCCAAAACTCACCCCAATGAGGTTCTAGTTCAGGCAAATATTTAAACTCTTTCTCTCTAGAGCTGAAGTTCTTATCACAAGTGCTGTAGGTTAAAAGTCTTAAGTTCCGATGCCATGCTGCTGACTCAGCAGAAAGAGCCCAGGATCAATCTATATCAGAGGTTCATAACCTGGAGTCTGTGCCCTTGGTTTAAATATATATATATATATATATAGTTAAGTATGATTCAAGCCAATTGACTTCCTTTGCAAACTTAAGTATTTTATTTTATGTATTTAAGAACACGATTCTGAGGAGTCCATGAATGTCCCCAGTTTTCCCAAGGGCTCCCTGATATACAATAAAAATCAAAAACCTTTGATCTAGAGTTGGGAATCCCAGTCTCAAATATTTTATCAGACCCTTATTTACTATGTGATCATGACTGGGTCACTTTCCCAGTCATGGGAATCAATTGATTTAACAGAAGAGGAAACTAGAGTCTATAGTCCTTTTACCTTCTACCTATATTTGTCAATGAAAGTGAAATGGGATAACATGCATGCAGTGTTTGATACATCTGAAGTGTTCTAAGAATCCCAGGGATAGAGGTCTGGCCCATAGTCACCCCAGTTGTGATTCTTCCTGGTGGCTTGTGAGGGCCTTGCTTAGGTGGGAAGTAGCACCCTAGCCCTGGCAGGGAAGGGTCATAATCTACCCTTCCCACCGTGACTGGAGTACAGAGGAGTCACCCTGTGATTTTCAGTCAGAAGTTCCTGGCTTTTTTCTTCCAAATGTCTGGATTCTTGGTGCTAGGGAATGAAACTATCCAGCTGTTTGCTGGCAATCCACTTATAACTTTGAGCTGTTTGGAGGCTCTTCAGTTAAGGGAAGCGGTGGCTCCAGTTTTCAACTTAGAACCATTTTTTATGTCCTTTTTCTTTTGTCCAATCATATATTGTCACTGGTGTAGAAAATTCTCTGGGTGGAAATTTCTCCTTCCAGCCTGCATTGACAACTTGTCTGGAACTTAGAGAACTGCCTGGGGCACTGGGCTGTTAAGTGACTTTCCCATGGTCACACATGAGTGTGTCCAGAGGAGGCTTTAATTTTTTTTCTTTTAGATTTGTATGTTAACATCAAACTGTACTTCTGTGGAACCTGATTAGTCTAACTCCTCTTACTTTCCTCCCCCCAACAGAAACAAGAGAGGGCTGGGGGTGTGTGTGAAAATGTTGAGGGTGGGATTTTTCCTGAGCTGGAGACCCTAAAGCTAGAGGGTGGCTTTTGTCTTTAGAACGATTGAGGTTTAAAGGTATTTTTGATGATATTCTCTACCTTGACTTTTTTCAACAATTTGGAAGGACTCTTCCTCCACCTCAGCAATCAGTCCTGAGGTTTGTGAGTTTCCCTGTTGTTCTCCCTGGAAGCAGGTGGGAAAAAGGATAGAGTTGCTTACAAAAGGCTTGGAGCTTGGGCTGTGATGGATGGTGAGGAGAAATCTTAGTAGGAATGTAGCTTCCTTTGTTTCCTTTCAACAGGGAAGCATACACATAGTGTTTAATATATGGTTAGTAATTAAGTATGTTTTGTATATGCCAGACATATAGGCATAAGGGCTGGGAATATAAAAGGCCACAAAAATCATTCCTGTTTTGGAAGCTCCCATTGTAATGGAGGGGATGACTATTTGAAACACGTGTGTGTGTGTGTGTGTGTGTCTGTGTATTATAGATGGAAAGTAATCTCATAGAGAAGGGACTATCACCTGAAGAGACAAGGAAAGCACTCATGAAAAAGCTGTGCTTTGGACTGTTTTTTTGGGGGAAACTATTATTTCTGGAGCAATTTCTTCTTGTGTCTGGAAGAATTCTTTCTGTGCATTAAAGAGGAAGAAAGGTCTGCTTTCCCTGGAACTTCAGGATTTGTTTGATTGGCGAGTTTATTTAGATGAATTGGACAATCTCTGAACACTTATTTGCAAGTCTCAGCTAAAATTCTACCTCCCGCAAGAGACTTTTTCATCTTTCTTAAAGCTCTTGTCTTTCTTCTGAGATTAGCTCTAATTTGTCCTTAGCATGGGAATGTATGCTATATATGCTATATCTCTATCATTTCTCTCTCTCTTTCTCACCCTCCCTTCTTCTACCTTCCATCTTTCTCTGAAGGGACTGTTTTTACCTTTCTTTGTATTCCCAATGTGCCTGGCACAGAGTAGTCTCTTCATAAATGCATGTTGACTGCCCTGGGATGGCTTCATAAATGGAAATCTCTGGTTCATTAAAAGATTTAGGTATTTTAAAATAATCAATGATATCTTTGAGATTTTTTATATCACCTTCATTTCCCAATTAAGCCCTTCCCTCCATCTAGTGAGTTAACTCTTATAAGAAGTCATAAAAAGAAAGAGAGAAAAAGCACCTCAGTAAAATTATCTAACACATCAATTGAGTCTGTGAATTGTGAAGCAGGGGAATGCTTCACAATATGAATATGTGAAATATGCTGCATCCTTGGTCCTCCAAATCTGAAGAAAGGGGAGGACAGATATTTTCATATCATTTACTTGGTCTTTATTCAGTTTCAAATTTTCCTTCTTGTTTTTTTCATTTACTTTGTTGGAGTTCTGCTTTATGTCACCTCACATCAGTTCATGTAAGTCTTCCCATACTTTTCTTACTTCTTGAGCAGTGCTCTTTGTTTTGGCACAATAATATTCTATTACATTCTTTTACCACACTATGTTTAGCCATTCTATAATCGATTAGCTTCTATCTGCTTTGTTTCCAGTTCTTTGTTCCTACAAAAAGCAATGTTGTGCTATGAATAATCTGATGTTTATTTTCTGTTCCCTTTCTTTGGCCTTTTTGGGGTAGATGTTGACAGTAACTCAGGGTGGTTACAGTTTGAGAAATAAACTCCTTCCAGAGAACTGTCCTCTTTGTCCAGGAAAGGAAAAGAGATATCCCATCTAACTGCATCTCTTCTCTTCCCCTTCTTGGATCAACTCTCCACATCTGGAAAAAAAAAAACCAAAAACTTCTACATCCTGTGCTGGGGTGGGGGTGAAATTTCCCTTCACTAGGATTGTTGTCTGATCCCTGAATGCTAGAAATCAAACCCCAGGGCTCCAAAACCACATCCTTTGCATGTTGGATCTTTCAATACATTGAGTGGCCAAGCTGGCATTGTTTTGAGAGGGTTAACTAAGATTAATGAGGAAAGAAACATGAAGCATGAAGGATCAGCATTTCCAATCAATGACAGAATAAATTCAATGTGCGTTCTATCTGTAGTTTACTTGGCACCCAACAGCCTGACTCCAATTCTGAAAGGTTTTGCCTTTTATGCCTCTAAATAACCCACTAAGACATGAGCAGTGTGCCCTTCCAGTGTACTAATGCTTTATGTAAGGTTTAGACAGCCGTCGATGTATTGATCAGGAGGAATTTGTAGAATGCAGAACGGCATTTAATAAGAGCTGAATAGACTCCTGCAAAGCTCACTATTCCCAGGACTTCCACATTTTTGAACTGCAACTTCAGCATCTCAATTTGGGGCAGAAAAGAAAAATGGAAATAATCAGAAAAGAAACAAAAAGGTAGAAAATGGAGATGCAACCTCCAAAGCCTGCCTGGTGGAAGAAAGTTTATAGAAAGGAGAATCGGTCTCTTTGGGGGTCAACTTCTTAGACTGGAAATATTTCAAGGTCTGAAAGAGCTCATGAGAGGACAGTATGGGATCTGGGAACCCCAATTTTTGTCAGCCCTGAATTGGTGAGATGAGGTTTAAGCAGCTTGTGTATTAATAGCTGTCTGTTCCTTTTTTTGCTTCAACATTTGAATAACAAATGTGTGGAAGCTACTTCATTCCCTATACTTTTGGGGATGAGGTTGGGGGGGTTTGAGTGGGGTACAGAAGAGGGTAGAGAGTCAAGCCTTTTAAATGTCTGAATGGCTTCACAGTCCAGTGTCATAATCAGATTCCAGACATTGAACTTGGAGAAAGTTTGTGCTAGCCTCGTGGATTTTCATTTCAGATGTTGTCAACTCAAGGGCATTTGGACCAATCAATATCTGTCTGTCTTCTCGCACATAGAAAGTTGGCTATTAGAAAAGAGAGGCTTACAGCAGGCTCAGCCAATACCATTAGCCCTAGCCTAAGGGCAGTTCTATCCATGTGCAGGGGAGACACCTGCCCCCTCCCCTCCCCCACCATTAAGAAGGCCACTGGGGATGTCATTTGGACATAGCGGGCAAAGAGCACTTCTTTATTCTTTCTCTTTTTTACACTCAGACTTCCCCAAAAATCAATAAATCTGTTCTTTGCTTATTTTCAGAACTTTACTTCAATATAGGCAAGGACTTTCCTTCCAGCTACAGACTCAAGTAACACCATGTCAGGTTTCTGTGTGTGTGTGTGTGTGTGTGCGTGTTTTCCTGCCTCTGTTCCAATTTGAAAAATAATTGGAAATAATATCTGATTGATGTGCATTTTTTTCCAGCTAAAGATTTCCTAGATGAAAGACCTTGATCTACTGACTCCATGAATCAGCCCTTGATTTTCTGTTCCACACCTTCCTTCCCATTCTAATGATTTTGTGAAATCAAGGGATAGGACTTTGTGGTCTCTTTTCTCCCTCTAAGAATTTCTTTCAAATTATGTTTCATTTGCTTTCATTTTCTCACCCAGGTATTACTGATTGTTCTCTTATGGTTTTTTAAAAAGCTAAACAGCTCCCCTGCTTAGAAGAGAGTGAGAAAGAGAGAGAGAAAAAGAGAGAGACAGAGACAAAGAAAGAAGAAGAAATAGAATTTCAGACGTGAATTTGTCAAGATTTTTAATATTCATGGGAAGATCTTGACATTTTGTATTTTCATTCATGTTGCCAGATTAGATAAGAACAGTGGAGGGGAACTAAAGAACAAGAAATTCGAGCTGCTCATCAGCTATTCTCTGGCACATGAGGCAACCAGCAAAAATGGGGCAACTGAGGCCAACTTTCCATAGCATCATGAAAGCCCTAGCATGATTGAGATTATGGACAGGAAGTACTTTGAAAACTTCCTGCCAATCTAGAAATATGTTATTGTTGTCATTGCCTCATTTTTTCTCATACTTTTAATGGAGTTCAGATAGAAACTGTCTGAAGAGAGGACTCATATCTTCCTCAGTCAACTCTATTTAAACATTCTTCAGAATGCCATGCAGGGAAATAGACTGATTGCCATTTGTAATTGAATAAAATATTGAGATTTCAGTTTGTGTTCTGTAGGTTTACTGAAAACAGCTTTGGGATACCTGAAATGGCAGATAGAATAATGGAGATGTTATATGTGTGCCTCAACCTGTTTCCATATGACTTTAATTTCTTGTAGTAGGTCTCTATATATTGTTGAAATGTTTTTCTTTCATGTAGCATAGAGATTATGAGTATTATTTTATAATTGTCATATATTTAGTAATTTTAGTATTATTAATACCAGAGTTGAGGAGTGAGTAATATCCTTAGTGGAGAATGAAGATTTTATCACTGTTAGATCTTTCCAGGAGAACAGACAAAGAATAAACACTAAAAAGAAGAGACAACAGATTCAAGAGGGCCACGTCCCCAGCAAACAAGGGAATTCAAGTTTCACAGGTGAACTGAAGGAAGTTCATGTTTAGCCATGGTCCAAGCTGACATTTGCTGACCAGGATAATTTAAGATTAATGGGCATCTACAAGAAATATTATCCATCTTAAATGTTCTTCAAGTAGATTGGAGGAACGTTGAATTAGTTGGTTAATGTCAGGATTCTGATCTCTTCCTCCCAACCTTGAGACTGAGAAGGACATCGTGCATACTAAAGACATCTGTTGGCAGACAAAAGTAAAGATGTTAATTTCATTCTTCCACTTTCCCCAGAAAGCACAATACTTTCCCATCTTCATTAATGCAGATGCAGATTGCCTTTTTTTTCTTTGACAGTTACTGGAGAGGAAGCGTAGACCCGCTGCTTGGTTAAACTCTATTGTCTTAGAGGTGTTCTTTATTTCATGATAATTAGCAAGGGTAATTTTCTGGCATGACTCCGGAATGGTCCATGAGGGGATTTCATGTTTGATAGCAGAGGAGAACTCAAGGTGAGAGCAGGAGCCTCTGCCTGGAGGACAAGCCAGGAGCTCAGAGGATGCTAGAGCAGAGGGGCAAGACAATGGAGGGCCGATACCACATGTCACAAGGGCTCCATCGCTGTATCATCTCAGCACTATCAATGAACCAGGGCTCTTTGACTGCCTCCTTTCTTTAGAGAGAGTCAGATCTTTGCCTGATGCTTTAGTGAGCCCCTGGAATGGATGCCTGCAATGTTCCTCACTGGTGACTCTCTTCTCAGAAATTCAGGAGGGAAGTGGCTGCAAGTTAAGGTCACATGGAGGCTTTGTAGGTGCAGTCGGATGGAATTGTCTTGTACCTAATGATTGTTTCCCCTCAGATTTTGGAGGGAGAAGGAGGGAAGAAAGAACACAGGAGACTTGAAGAACTTCCTGGAACATACCAATACCCCCATTTTGGCTCTTCTTCCTTGCTCTGATGTGGTTCCCCTGTAGTCATAGTCACACTGTCAATGAAATTGCCCTACTGACTACAATCTCCTGTCCAAACTCATACTCAGGAGATCATAGCTGTTCTAATCTAAAGCCTCTGTATTGAAGAGGAGGAAACCGAGGTTAAGAAAGTTGATGTGATGGCTAAGGTCATGCAGGTAGAGCTCTTGGTTTCTCCCGTGCCTGGAAATAAATCAATCCAACAAGCAACCAGCCAACCCACAGACATTTATTCAGTTCCTAATATGTGCCACATCCTATGAAGGTTGCTGGGGACACAAGTGGAATGAATGAAACAAACCTTCCTCACAAGGGGAAACTCATACCCAGACACTATTATGTGCCAAGCGCTGCTCTCACTACTGAGGGTGCAAAGGCAGAAGGAAACAGTTCTTGCTTTCAGTCCCTGTTGGTATTTGTACCTGGCACACAGAAGACCATGGGGAGTCCTTGAGTAGTGACTGATGGACAATCATTAGCAGAGCTGGGATTCTGAACCCTGGCCTTGAAGCTCTGGCTCCAGCTCGCCCGGTGACACAAAGGGGCTTGGGTACCTGCCTGATGTCTGGAAACCTCTAGGGTTGGATAGGCAGTCCACCACCCTCGGGGTGAGATCTTTGGCCATCCATTTCCGGAAAGAGGACCCGTCTTGTTTCCAAGAGCCCTTCTGTTGCTGAGGAGAAGGCAGGCAGGGAGGCATGGGGCAGCCCGATGTGAATCTCAGAGGCATGGTGGCATGGATAGAGAGCAAGTTCTGAATTAGAAGAGCCTGGTGGAGAGTCTGACTCTGCCTTTACCAGCAGCATGACTCTGGGCAAACCAAGTCATTACTCGGAGCCTCAGGTTTCTCTTCTATGAAATGATGATAACAGGACTCGTCTCACAGTCTTGTTATGAACCTCTGATAGAGTGAAGGATGCAAAATGATTTCTAATCCTTAGGTGCCATATATGAGTTATTTTTATCGTTTGGGAGGGTGAGGCTCAGACTCATGACTTGACCCTGGTATTGGAATTGTAATCTCCAGACCTTTCACTGGCATGTTCCTCTAGACCTGATGATGGTCCATAGACAACCTGAGGTCTCAAAGGCTATGGGTTTCTGAAGAGTCCATGTTCTTGCAGGTTCCATGAATCAGTAACATGAAAACACATCTGAAATGCCTACTGTGTGACAGGCACTCTGCTGGACATTGAAAATAAAATGACAAGAAAAAATGAAACAGCCTCCGCCCTCAAGGAGTTCCCAATCTGCCGGGGAAGATAATACATGCCCATATGAATGGATAACAAACACATTGGAATGTATGGTCCCAGTGACAGTCTAGATTCTTGTGGAAAGGGAGAGAAAGGGAATGAGAATTCATTAAACTTAAAGAGAAGCTCAGTGCCTGGATGGTTAGGGGATGATGAGATTTTCAGTCTCAATGACTTTCAAAACATCAAGAGACCTGGACAGGGGCATATCTGCATCTTTTATGGGATTTTTGGTTCTGCATTCTCTAAACTCTGCTCAGTGAAACATTTTTAAGCTCCAAAAACTTACTTTCAAATGTGATAATGTTACTAAAATAAATAATTAATACTCTCGATGTACATTATCCTTAGTATCCTTCCTTGCTTCCTTCCTTGCTTCCTTCTTTCCTTCCTTTTTCCCTTTCACAATTTGTTATTGATTAACCTGGCACTATACCAGGCTTCATCACCCCCAGATAAACATAGAAGACCTTTCAAGTAGAGGGATGGCTTCGTGTTATGCCATTTCCACATAACTTCATCCATTAGATATAAGATGAGTCCATACTGGAGAACTGTTGGTCCTTCTTTCAATAAATAGGACAGGAAAAGGCAGTTCCTCAAAGTGGGTGGTTGAGCAATATTCTGCACAGGTCACCAGGTGAAGTCAAATAAGCAGGGGGCATCTCTGAGCTTGGAAATGCTGTTGGAGGCTGGACAGTCTTGGATCGTGCCTAGGAATCACAGCCTTTCCTACTGTTCTGCAAACCACCTTCCCCCGCCCCCACTCTCATTTTCGGCTTCTGGTTCCATTCAGGGATTGTCTTATAAAAATAGAACTCCAGCTGAAATAGTTCCCAAGATAACATTGGGCCCAGCGCTGTCAGCTCAGCAGCCGCTATATGTGGAGTGTGGTGAATGCCGGCGTGGGCGCTGCACTTCACTCAGGATCCGTGGCTGCTGAGAGCACCAGCCAAACTCGGGTGCAAAGGTGAGCGTCCTTTACCGAGCTCTATTTAGAGATAGAGGACAGATAATTATGGGGAAAGTGGGGGATGGAGTCTGCGTCTTTAGTCCGAGCTGGGTAATCGAGCCCCAAGAATCCTTCTGGTCTTCGATTGTCTCATCCACTGCCCAGAGGCACTGATATACTTCCATTCCATTCCATTCACATCCATTAAGTACCCACTGTGGGTCAGGCAATGGGCTCAGACCTGGGGAGACAGGTAAAGAATGCCAGGCTCCCACCCCCAGGGTCTAATAGGAAACACACACACATTCTAAGGCAAGTGGAAAGAAGGTGGAAGTCAGAGGATTTGAGAGGCAGTGTGGTGCAGATTGGGAAGTTAGAAGGACCTGGATTCAAATTCTGCCTCAAACACTTAGTCATAGTATGATCCTGGGCAAGTCATTTAACCTCTCTGTGACTCATTTTCTTCATCTGTATAATGGGAGGGTTGACTTGATGGCCTCTAGGGCTAAACCCTATGTTCCCTGAATGCTCTAAGTGGATTTTTGTCCCATTTCTACTATTCATTTCCTGTAGAATCATGGGCACCTCACTAAGCTTAACAAGGGATCAGTCTCTGCATCTGTAAAGTGACAACACTGGACTTGGTCATATCTGAAATCCCTACTGGATCTGGTTCTTTGGCCTTTGAAGGTGTGAGAGGTAAAGGTGACCTGGGAAGATGCTAGAAACATCTTTGTTTGGGGGAGAGAGGACCCTATGTTTTGTAAAAACTGCACCTGGAGGGCACAAGCCAAGGCTCAAAGGAAGCCTCAGACATGGACCTAATGACTAATTCATCTGATTCTAGGGACACTGGTCACAAATGTAAGCTTCCTAAGGGCAGGTAGCATTGTTTTGCCCACGTTCAGCACCGTGGATGGCACATAGTAAGAGTTTAATAAAATGTAATGGACAGGTAGATGGATGGATGGATGGATGGGTGAGTGGGTGGATGGATGGATGAATGGGTAGGTGGGTGGATGTTTGCCTCTCTCCATGTCTAGGAGACCATTTCCCCAGAGGAAGCAGCTCTGTGCTCTGTGATGGCAGAAGGTATCCAGCGACATCACAGTTCCCTGAAGGATTGCAGTGAGTGAATAGGGACATGAAGAATATAGGTCTGCATTATTCTAGACTCTGGTTGTACTGAAGGTTGTCAGGCAAAGAACAAAATCAGACACTTTCAGGGAAAATTTATGGGCTGAGATGAAGGCCTCTGGGGCCTGTGGCTTCCAGCTAACCAGGGCCAATAGTACATTGGCTCTGGGTTATGGTTATGAACTGAGTCAAGGAGTCACAGGCCTGCTTGCAGAGGGATGGGCTTTTCAGGGGCTTCTCTCCATTTGTTTTGTAGAATCACTGAATTTCTGAGCAGAAAGGGACCTCAGAGGCCACTAGTCCAACTCAAGTCCACACTAGAATCCTGCTGCTTGCTGCTCCCAACGTCTGCCCGGCATTTTATCAAGCATAGGTTTTCCTTGGGCTTTGGGCAGGTACAAGTAACAGGACAGACAAATTAGGGAATAAATCCACTCCAAGATGTGTGCATGGAGGCTGCAGAATTGGACAGGAGCCCCTGTCTCTCCTTCTGCATTAGTCCCACTTTCATGTTCAGACCCAGGTTTGTCTGTCGGAGAGCTGAGGTGAAAAGGAGCGAATTATTGGCTCTGTCTTTGAAACCAGAAGCCTATCGCCTCCCTCAAAGTGACCTGAGGGACCATTCAGGCCAACCCCTCATTTTAGAGAGGAGGCTGGAGGAGGTTAAATGAATTGCCCAAGGTCACACAGGGTAGCAAGGTTAGGGATGGAATTGGAACCCAGGCCTCTGACTCTAATGAGGGTACCTTTTTATTTTTTTTACTTCTGCACCATAGGGCCCTTTGGGGGCTTTTGTTAAAAAAGAACTTGGACTTAATGACTCTCTAATGGCGCTTTTGGCTTTAATTCTTAGTATTCACTCCTTCTCTCCTCCTCTCCTTCCTTCTGTCTATCTGCCTCTCCTTCCTCTCTTTCTCTGTGCCTCTCTCTGCCACTCTCTGTCTTTGTTTCTATCACACACACACACACATGCACACACACACATGCACACACACACACACACATACAGCCTATACACCCTGCACTACTCCCTCCCAGTTTTATGAATTCTTGTTAGGGGTTGAACAGAAGAGACTCCTGGTCTGGGTAGGGGGCTGGACAAGTTATCTCTAAGGCTCCTTCCAACTTTGAAATTCTTTGATTAGGTGAATGATGGGGAGGGGGCAGAAGGTAGCATGGGAAATTCCCCAGAGCTGGGACTCACTGCCTTGCAAGAGACACTTTAAAAATTCCTCTCTGCCTTCTGCTCTTGCCTTTCATCTCAAATCAAAGAGGTGGACACTAGGTCTGCCTTCTCCAGCCACGCCTGCTGCTCACCAGGCCCAACACCACTTGCCTGCTGAGCCTGTGTTGCTGTGGCTGTGCTGGAATCAAGATGGGTGACCTCTGAGGTCTGCTTTGTATTTGGTCTCTTGGACAAAGAGCCGTCAGTGTGGTATCACAGGGCCACCAACGTCTGGGAGAGGAGAGGGAGGGAGAATGGAAGAGATTCTCAAACAGTTACTTTGGAAAGGAATTTGGGGGAAAAAATCTCTGGGTGAAAAAGCGGGGGAGAGCTGAGCCAAGCTGTAAAATCATTTGGGTTTAGGTTTGTGCCTATCTCCTCCCAACCTTGCCTCTTTTCTCAGGATAATGTATGTGAAGTGCCTTGTAGAGCTGAATGTGCTGTATAAATGTCAGCTATGATTATTACGAGAATTTTCTTTTTTATTATTTTACTTAACATTCACAGAAAATACTAATAAATTAATAATTAGACCAAACATAGAGTAATTCTCAAGTTAGAAATCAAAAATTTGACCTACTTACATCTGGAACAAGAAAACATATTGTAAAATATTTCTGTGATGCTTTGATGGCCCTGCCACCTTCATGAAGAGCCTAGCTTTCTTATCCTGCGGGCATGCTTCTCCCTCCCACATGTGAGGTCCATCCCATGTGCTGGACATGCAGAGAGCCATCTAGTCAATCTTCTACCCTTTCACAAGTATTAGCCTGCAAGGACTCCATACTATCCATCACTTTCACTACGGAATAGGTACTTGTCCATTTCTGATTGTATGCTATTGTGGTGACTTCTCTTAAGCCACCTCTTCCATCTGGACATCCTTCAGTGATCACATCCTGAAGTCATTTCCGACCCACCATGGCTCTCTACATTCCACTTGCAATGCCTGGCAAACAAGTTTTTCTAAGACTGTAGTGCCCATGATCTGAAGTCACACAATATTCCCCAAAGAATGGTGTTTGGGGTTGGATCTTAGTTCTTGGGAGAAACTTAGGGCCAGTAAAAGGACTGCTTACTTTCTCCAAAGCAATCATCCTACTGCTGCTTTCCTATAAATTCTGGGCCTGTTTATCATTTATCTTTAGCTTCTGTCCAAGGAGTGCATAGTTTTGAGTCAAAGTTATGACTCATTTGTCTTACTGAATAGCAAAGCCTGGACAAAATGTGTTATAGATATAGTTTAAAATATCTTATTTTTAGGGATATCTTCTGTCTTCACATTACCTTTATTTCTGGGAATATCTAGTTCCCCCTCCATTCCCCCCTCCCCCCACCAGAGATCCATTCCTGACAACAATGACTAAAAAGAGGTAAAGTTATTCAGAAAAACCAATCAACACATCAGTTGAGCCTAGCGGTGTGTATAATGTCCACCACACATTGTCTTCCATCTCTACGAAAAAGGAATATATTTTTAACAGGCATTGTTTAAACAGAGCAAGAATAAATGTATTTACTGTGTCCTTTCCAAAGCAGTCTATGGGTTTGTTAAACTTTGCTTTGTTGGTTAAAAACAAAACAAAACCTACAACTTGTCACCAAAAATGCTGGGTATTTTTTTAGGATACTTACCTTATTTTGCTTTACTATATATGGCTTTCCAGATTTTTTATATTCTTCACACACACATATACACATACATACACATTTAACAAGGCCATTATATTCCATTTTGAAAATAGACTACAACTTATCCATCTATTCCCCAATTGTGGGAGATCTAGGCTATTTCTAATCTTTTACTATTAAAAATAAAGCAACCATGGCTTTTTAAAAAAAGACTCTTTTTGTTTCTGTCTGGTATTTTTAGTTTTCATAAATTTATATATTTCAATTCATATGTATATATTTATATATTATATGAGTTATTAGGATTTTTTCAGAAAACTATAACTTATTTCTATAAGAACTCAATTTAAAAATAGGGTTTATTGTTCTCCTGAGTATGATTTTATAATACCTTGGGACCATATGTGTATGTATATATATATATGTATTTTTCAATAGCAATACATTTTCAATTTTTAAATAGAGGTTAGTAGGAGTATATGATTCAGTATATGGATATTTGCATCATAGGCAGCCTGCTTGAGAAATGCAGGCTTTCCATATATTGAGGGTTGCCTAGCATGGATTTCCTAATTGGCTTTCTCATGATAGAGATTCCATGACTAAGGGGCAGCCCTCATTGGTTTGACACAGGGCCTCTGCAGACTGACTTTCTCTCAATCGTTAGGCTTAAGTAAAATGAAGCAGGTCCTGCCATTGAAATGCCAATATGTTCTTTCCATCGGCACCATTATACTGCTTGTCAATTCATTTGGCCCCGACCTCCACCCATTTCCTTAACTTGATGTACAAGAAAAATGGAACATAATAAAGATTCTTTCACAACTATTGATTTTCATCAAAATGTTCCCTAAACAGCCTCTGGAATGTAAATGGTATTAGTCTGCTTTATTCTCTTGCCAAACCTTTATAATATCTTTTTAGTAATAAAAAGTCACCTTTTTTTCATTTAAAATACTTTTTTTCATTTAAAATAGTGTATTGCTTAGAGCAAGATGACTGTGTTTTGGATGCCAGTCTTTGGAGTTTTTTTCTGTTTCTTGGTCTCAAGACTGATTAAAAATGACGTTTCTTCTCCTGTAGAGGAAGGCATCTTATTCAGAACCATGGTTTGAAGTTAAAAGGGGGATCAGTAACCATCTGGTCTAATTCATATGTGGTAATGAATTCCCTCTAGAGCATCCCTATAATGTTCCCCTCTAGCCTTGTCCCCCAATGAGTCAGGATGGATGCACCCCCTTCTAGGACCATTTATGCACTTCCAGGATGTCTCTAATTGCTAGGGAGCACATCCTTCTGTTGGGCTGAAACTTACTTCCCTATAGATTTTGCTCATGAGTTGTCATCCAACAGGTTCAGGGCTAAGGGATTTGGTCCTGCTATTTACTAGTGCATGATCTTGGGTGAATAACTCACCTACTTAGGACTTGATTTCCTCATTCGTAAAGAGAACAACTTGGATGAGATAAATTGTAAGACTTGTTAGAGCTTTTCAATTATGTCATAGAACACTGAGAGTAAAACGGGAAGATACAGTATGTAGGTTAAAAATAAATAAAGTAACAAACCCAAAACATTGACATGGGGCAGCTCTCCATCAAGACCAAGGGCTCACAACCTGTTTTGGTCCCTGTATCCTTTGGTTTTCAGTTAACTTTCCTCTCTCCCCATTTAATATAAAAGCAAATAAATTCTAGGGTCTACTGTACACCTGAACATAAAAAATATACTAAAGATTTTAGTTAATTTCAAATAGGATAACTGTTATTTACCAAATATTTCCCTCACACTTTTGATACACTTCTTGCATCCTGCTGGGAATCCCTGGGGGAGATATCATTAATAGCCCAATCATCGCAATATCCAGCTCTTTCTCTGGCTAGACAAATCCACCTTTAGCCTAATTTGTTAATTCAACAATTCTTTAGTAATCTGATAGTCATTTATTCATTCAATAAGTAGTTAGTAAGCCTTACCCTGCACTAGACATTGTGATAGGCACAGGGGATGCAAAGACAATATAAGATGCTCCCTGCCCTCACGGAACTTAATTTCTACTGGTTCTGAATAATGAAGAGGTCTGAACTTGTAATCCAAGAAAGTTACAACAAAGGCTGACCAAGAACTAGTCAGGGGATTTTCATGCTACGAAAAGTCTCCATCCTCTCAGTCTGGCACAAGTGATCTTCCCCTAATCCCTGAAATGCCCTCCCTCCTCACTTCCATCTCTTAGAATGCCTGGTTTCCTTCAAGAAGCTGCTCCACAAAAAGTCATTTGTCATTCTCACAGTGCCGGTGTCCCTCAAAGAATGACTTTGAAGTTGCTTTGAATGTAATTTGTATTTACCTTGTGTGGACCTGCTGTTTCCCTCTAGTAGGAAGTAAACTCGTTGAGGACATACTTTGGGATTTTCCCCCCAGTGACCTCAGTGCTGAGCCCACTGCACACAATAGGTGCTTAATAATGCTTTTTGCATTAACCTGAGACTTTCTGTCCCTGTATTCAGTTAGCTTTGAGAGGGCAGAGGAGGCTGTGACTCCAGACCTGCCTCTCCGGTCTCCTATAACACAGCCTGACTCCAGCCAGAATAGATGAAAACTTCCTCACCTGGATAGAGCCACCATGCACTTTTTGTGTGGTGGAGGGGTATTACCTTTGGGAAGGCCCTCGACGGTCTCTTGGAGAAGTCTCAGACCATAGCTTGGTGTGAGGGCGCTGATCTCAGAATACTACTCCTGATGAATCCAGGTGATGTGAATGAAGCCTTCCCTCAGTATCATTGTGGGAACTCCACCCTCCTTTTTCAGCTCAATCCAATAAACTTTTATAAAGTTACCCATAGAGCATTTTTCTAGCACCTGGGGGAGATTCAAAAATAGGTCATCTGTGTCCCTTGTCCTCATGGAGCTTAAAGTCAGCTGAGAGAATGTCAGCTCAGTCTAAATTAGTGCCTGTGACTTCCTCCCAGGGCTCCTGCTTATTCCCTCTGAGGTCCAGCAGAACAAATCTAATCGCCTTCAGCACAATAACCTTCATGTACTTGTATGTAGACAACTATCATATCCTGCTTGGGTCTTCTTTTCTCCGGTTTTTCCAGCTGATCCTTGCATGGCATGATCCTGAGAAGCTTCACCAGCTTGGCTGTCCTCCTTTGGCCACTTCGGGGACCACAGATGCTATATTAGCTACAAATGTATTGAGCATATAATCCGTTCAGCCTCTTAGACACTTGAGCAGAAGGTCTGGGAACACCATGCCTTATCTCAGAGAAATGAGAATAGTGGTGAGAATCCTGGACCCTGTGGTAGGCTTGGGTGTGGTTTGGGGAATGTCCATACTCTCACCTTCACTGCCCACTGTGTACACTGGTCTTACTCTGCTCTGTGTTTTGGTAGTCATTGTTGTCATCATTCAGTTGTTTCAGTTGTGTCTGACTCTGTGACCCCATTTAGGATTTTCTTGGCAAAGATACTGGAGTGGTTTGCCATTTCCTTCTAGAGTTTATTTTACAGGTGAGGAAACTGAGACAAACAGGAGGAAGTGACTTGCAGCCAGTAAAGTGTCTGAGGCCAGATTTGAACTCAGGGAGACAAGTCTTCCTGACTCCAGATGGGGCATGCTATGCACTCTGGCACCCTGGTTGCCATCATAATTAGGGGCTATGATCTGCTAGGGTCATCCTTACCTGACCTGAGTGGGATTGTGTGGGGCTGAGCTCTCCCTCTCCTATGTGTTATGTGTGCCACCCATAGTCCAAGTCCTGGCTTTCCCTTACAACCCTTAGAGGTTGATGACCAATCTTGGCCCAGCTGGACTTTATTAACCTATCAAAGTGGGGTAGGGTGACTCCCTGGAGTTGGAGTTAGGGGATTCGGATTGAAGGACAGGCTCAGAAGGATCTTGGATAAGTCATGTTGCTCCTTGAAACCAGAAAGTCTCACCTGAGTTACCTACAGGCTGTATGCTCCTGGGCAAGTCACTGAACATCTTAGCACCCTGGACAACCATCTAACACTCAAAAGTCTCAGCTTAGGAGCTTGGGATGCTGTGGTCATATGAATGGGTGGGTCAGAGAGCCTTGCCAAATGTACTTCTAGAGTGGCATCAACCTCTTCGGCTTCTCATCCTTTCCATTCTGTCCTGCCCACACTATCATCAGTATGGCCCACGGAAACTGAAGACAGACTATTAGGGAAACTTTAGTCCAATCCCATTTACTGAATCCCGTATCTTCTCAACTTCTTCTGGTCAGGTGAGGGGAAGTGACACCAGTAGAGCCAGGATATGGCAGGGCGGGCTGGCTCCAAGGACTGCTCACTTCTCTAGAGAGAAGGGGCTGAGTGGGGGCTCTGGGGACATCCTTTGGGATGGAAGGGCTCCCAGATGTGTCATGTTATTAGTGCAGGGGGACCCCACCAAGGAAAGTTCATTAGCCACACCAAATTCCACCTGCTCAGTAATGTAGGGGTTCAACGACAGCTTAAGACACTTACCCAAAGTCACATTCTCAGAATATGTCAGAGGAGAGACTTGTATTCAGATCTCCTTTACCCCAATGCCACTGATTCACTACTTCTCAGCTGCTTAATAATTTAAACAATTTCCTTATGTTAGAATACTTCTATGCCTTTGTAAAAAACATTTTGTTTTAGTGCAATGAGAAATACCTTGAATAGACATATAGTGTGTCCATATACCAACAATAACACACAGGTATACATGTATGCCAACATGTATGCATATAAACATACACATGCACATATTTCTTAATAATCGTAACAACAGCTAGCATATATATAGCACTCACCATATGCCAGGCTCTGTGCTAAGTACTTTACCAATATTACTGGATGGTTATGAAGGTCATGTAGGAACAGATGTAAAGTGCCAGGGGCCTCTGGTTGGGACAGCAGATAGAGCCCCGGGTTTGGACACTTGCCAGCTGTGTGACCCTGGGCAAGTCATTTCACCTTTGTTGACCTCAGTTTCCTCATCTGCAAAATGGGGATGATAATGCCACCTCCCTCTCAGGGTTGTTGTGAGAATAGAGGTATTTGAAAGTGCTTTGTAAATGCTACCTGAGATTACTACAGATATTTCTGAGTGCATATGCATGCTTACATGTATCTGTGCATATATACACTGGTCACATGACTGGGGAAGCCAGTGAACCTCTCAGTACCCCAGGAAGTCCCCTGAGACTCAAAGCTGCAGGCAGGTGGTCATCTCAGGTCCTGTCAAAAAGGCTTATAAAGTACTTTATACATACACACATGCATACATTAACATGTTTCTTTCATTATTCAGTCCCGTGGCAACTCTGTGAGTGAAGGGCTATAAGAAATATCATAGCCATTTACAGAAGGAAGCTGATGCTCTGAGAGAGGACATGCATTGATCCTGGAAGTGACCCTGGATCTCTGAGGCTTGCCCCGAGGATGACATGTGCTGGCAAAGTGTACCAGTTTGGAGAGGGTCAAAGATAATGTCCCTCAGAGGCTGCTACATGTCTGTCATCAGAGGATCAGTTGACCATAGGCAACAATGCCCCTCAAAAGCTCAGCCTTGTAGGATGGACATCTCATTCAGGGCCTCTGCCTCAGGAGAGTTCAGGCCCCGCCTTGGTGAAATCGTTACTTCTGAAGAGATGGACACCTCCTAGCTTGCCTTCCATCCCTGTCCTTTCTGGGGTAGCTGCCAGGGGACTTGGGCTCAGGGCCATTTGGGTAGTGAGGCTGAAGCCTTTTTGACAGTGAGCTCTGGATCCAAGGCTTTAATCTGCCTGCCTCGAGGACTTGTCCCCTGCTGTTCAGACCATAACCATGAGGACTTGGCCCCTGCTGCTCGGGTCTTTCTTGTCATTTTCTTTCCAGTGGTGGTGGGCAGATGATGACTTTGGAAATGGGCCTTAGCTTGTGTGGGATGGGGAGCAAGGGCCTTTTCTGGGGGGTGACTGGCTAGAGAAGTCCCTTTGAAAGACCTACATCTGCTCCAAAGGAAATGCATTCATAGCTAGTGTTTCATAGACTAAGGAGAGCCCCCCCACCAAAAAAGTAACCAGCCAAAAAACTTACACATTTTAAATAATCTGACCCAACAGGGGTCTCTGAGGAGTAGATTCTCAATCTTGGAATTTTGAAACCCTAATAAATAATTGGCTCTGCCTGTCGGGCACCACGGCCACGTGATTTATTACGGACCTAGGAGAACATTTAAATTGCTTATTTACAGCATTAAAATCAACAAAGGTTTGGGCGTTTATGTCGGGCTTGGTACATGTGCAGTGCCAGGCTTCTCTCTCCCTTTCCATTCCTGCATCTCTGGGTCTGGGTTCCTTCCCTAGCTGCAATGAGTCCCTTAGGGAAGCAGCATTCTCCAAGTGTGACGTACCCAGCCCCAGCAGGCGAGGCTTGGCGAATTTTCTATCTAATGTAATACCTGTGGCTTCCTTTCTGCAGGAACATTTGACTGCAAGCGTTACATAAGATCTGCCATTTGACTCGCCTTGAAAGGCCCCTGGCCTCTGTGGTTCTCCCAGTTACTTGGTGGAGTGGCTCAGATCTCTGAGGGGGGCAATGGGCACCGCAGTGCTTGTTATAGTAAGGGAAGCCCATGAAAGGGTTGTCCGCCCCCAGGTAGAGGGCTTCAGGTAGGGAGGAGGTGAGCAGGACCTTGAATCTCTTAGTTGGCATGGGGCTGCGGCCCTCATTACCCCCTGGGGCAGGCTCAGATCCTATTAATTAGACTCTGTAATTAGCAATGTGAGTAGCTGAGGGTGGGCAAAAATCATCTGGGGGAGGGTATGAGCTCAGGGCTATACCTAGCATGGAAGGAGGGGGAGAAGGAGGAGGAGTAGGGGGAGGAAGAGAGGAGAAGGGGAGGAGGAGGGGGCGGAGGATGAAGGGGAGGAGGAGGAGGAGAAAGCCCAGCAGCCTGGCTCGGCAGCGGCATCTCTGCTTCCAACAGCTCGGGCTGAGCTGCTCTCCCCTCATTTGATAGAGTGACCTCTCAAGTGCAACATTGCCCCGAGGGCTAAGGGCAGTCCAGCAACTGTCAAAGCCCTTGGGTTGATAATCTTCTCCCACACTTGCCCTTAACACCAGCCACAGCACCATTAGCTGCAGCTCCACCGTGCTCATTAGAGGCGATCGATCGATAGAAAGAAACCGTCCAGGGCGGCTGCTGCTACCCCTTCTGTTGTATGCCACTGGCGCCTGGCCCGCTCTGCCTCAGCCGCAGCCCCCCGAAAACAGGACTGCTCTTCTAAAAACAAGCAAATCAAATCAAGGCCCAGAAGCGCACCTATTTATCTGCCTTGTTTGTGGCTTCTCCTTGGGGGTCTGGAGCTACTGGGGAAATGTGATTTTTCTCGAATATAAAAATGGTAACATGAAGGAGACATATGCTGCCTAAATCAGGAAAGATGGGGGAGACAGGTTTCCTGGTTTGGGGAGACTTCACCCCAGATTTCCTGCAGAGCTTGTGGAATGCGTTCCATGACTCAGTTTACCCATGACTGCCTAGATCCCTCCAGCAGAAAGTGATGGAGAAATTTTGCAAAAGTGGGCTACAGAATTCACGTCTGGCCAGCAGGTGTTGCCACAGATCAGGCTAAGGGCCCTAACTTTGAATCTGTTCAGGACATTTCTTAGACCCTGGCCCAATACAAGGATTTGAAGGGCACCTGTGTCTAGAGAGAAGGTAGTACTGTTTTGGAAGAGAGTAGACTTTCAGAAGTGGCAGGTCTGTTCTGGGTCAGGGGTAGGGATTTTGTGGGTGGGGAAGAGATTGAAGATACTGGTAAAATGTAATGGGGGAGGGAGGGCTGGTAGTAGAACTCTGGAGAATTACAGTGTGGAAGTAGGTGACACTGATCTTACAATAGGATCTCAGAACTGGAGAATTAGAATGATCTGGGTGGTTATTCAGTCCAACTCATACATACCTACAAGGATATACTGCTATAACATATAGGCTACATGGTCACCCAGAGTGCTCATTCATACCATCTGTGACCACTGGTTTACCTGCTGCTCCTTGGAATTTGGTACAGAGCTCTCAAGGACCTGGGAGATCTTTTTTTTAAAGTTTTTTTTTCTGAGAGATCTTTAGACAGTCATTGTCCATTGTTCTCAGTCACTCTAGGTGGGATTGGCAACCTCCCTGGCTTCTACTTGGAACTTCAAATATAATATTATCAGAGTGAATGGGAAGGACTGCCTGGATTTTTGTCAGACACTGATGAATGAATTGATGGATTCTTACCCACTATCTTAAGTACATTTATATTCATTTATGCCAGAGAGAAAATACTGGCATCATTTTGTGAGCCTCAGGACCTTCATGACTGAACAGTGGAGAAGGAAGGCATTTGACAGGGAGTAAAAAAACCTGGGTCTAGTTCCAGCTCTTCTTCTAATGAGTTGAGTCAGTGGCTTCCTTCTCTGGACCATAGCATCCTCATCTGTAGAAAGAGGGCATTGGACTCCAAGGTTCGTTTCAACTCGGCTGAGAGTGATGAGTCTATGAGAATTTGGTTGCTACTTGGAAAGCAATAAACTAATAATCCCTCCCACTTCCTAAGGGTCATGTGAAGCTTTGCAGAACCTTTCCCTTTCTCCACAAGTGTTATTTTCCCCATTCAGAGAGGGGAAGTCACTTGCCTGGGGCCACACAGCTAGTCAGAGAGCTGTATTTCAAGCCCAAGTCCCCTGAATATAAATTAACCTCCATTTATGTTGTCCCACAGAGCCTCTCACCCACGGGCTGAAATCAGGCCACTGTGTTTCTATTTATTATGAAACACGTCTCTGGACAGAGTGCCATAATGAAAGTTAGGAGAGAACACATGGAGCTTGTTTGTCTCGGTCATTCAAGAAGCAAGTGAACCAAAGGAAAACATTTTACTTGAAACATAAAGCAACTCAAGAGGAAACCTGTGTCCTGTTCATAGATCCCCATTGGTTCTTTCCTATAGTGTATTGTCTATGGCTCTTAGCCTGCTATGAACTAAGTGTTCAATAAATGTTTGTTGATCGACACTTATTATTAACTTGTGTTGATGTAGCTTCTTTGAAAAGCTGTGTGTTCTCATATTTTCTAGCCACTCCATTGTCTGATTTATTATTTCCAGGTATAATATCATGTGCACACTGTTCAATGATTTTTTTGTAGTGAATTTTATATCTGCCTTTAATCATTCATAAACAGCATTTCTACATGCACCTCACTACCAGCTAGGGGTCCTCTCCTGTAACAAAGACAAAAACAGTTCAGCAAAGCTACCCAATCTAGTGGTTGCTCCTGCTAAGGCATGCTCCATTCTGTCCCCATAGACCTCCACCACTGAACTTAAAAGAGAGAGAGGTGCATTCAGTATTGGTTGTCTGGGGCTGAGGGGGTCATCACAATTATTTGGAATTTGACTCCCTTTTTGCGATCTCTTTGTTTCCATATTGGTATCCATATTGGCTTCCTTCACCAGTATCAGACCCTTCATTCTTCTCACATTTCTCTGAACTCCTCATCTCCCCATTTCTTTGGGCATAATACTATTCCTTCATACTGCTGTATTCCAATTTATTTAACCTTTCCACAACTGATGGACATATTATTTGCTTCCTTTTTTGATATCATAAAAAGAGTGGTTATGAATATTGGCATATATTGGTGTATATATTGGGCTGCTATTTTCACTTCTTGGGATGAAGTGATGGGCTCTCAATATACGACAAGGGCTTTGAACAGGCACAGTCTTTTTCTCATGTGATCCCAAAGTGCTTTCCACAGTAGCTGGAGCAATTCACAGCTCCAACAATGATACCTTATAGTGTAAGGATTTTTCTAGTAAGGACTGGCCAACTTTCAAGGGAACCTGGTTCACTAAAGACCCTGGGAGTGTGATTTCTTCCGAGTATGGGAAGAAAAGCTCACCGGAGGGCTGCACTGGGGGGTGTGGTTTCCTAAGAGGACCCCTAGGAGAAGAGGGAGAGGCTGGGACTTTCCCCAACACCTGGAGGAGCATTAGAGCTGTGACAGCTAGGGATAGTGATATTTTCAGCTTTCTTCTTCTAACCCAAATCTCCCACAGAGACCCTGGGTCTAATAGAGTGCCCAACACCTAGGATTATAAAAGCATCATATATTTTGAACTGGAAAGGACCTTATGCCAATGGGTCCAATTCCCTCACTACACAGATGAAGAAACTTGAGTCACTGAGAAGTGAAATGACTTGCCCAGAAACCCACGAGTCTGAAGTGAGATTTGAACCAAGATATTCTTGACTCCAGATTAGATACATGAATGATCACAAAAATAACCAGAACTTTAAAGTTTGCCAAGCCCTCTCTGGAACTGACCTTCAAACTGATCCTTACAAATAGACCTGGGATCTAGGGATCATTATTTTCCCCATTTTCCAGATGGGAAAACTGAGTCACACAAAGGTGAAGACTTGCCCAGACTCCATAATTAGGAAGTATCCAAGGCCAGACTTGAACCCTCTACATTCAGTGCTCTATCCCCTGTGCCACCTAGAGATTTCTACTTTACTGTGTGTGCTCTCAATGCTTCGGTGTGTCTGTCTTTCCACAACTCTTCCATCATTGATGATTTCTGTCTTTATTATCTTTGCCAATTTAATGAATGTGAAGTGAAATCTTAGAGTTGTTTTTAATGAGCATTTCTCTTATTGCTGATTGATTTCAGTTTCTTTTGGGGATCAATGAAAGAATATGAGAGATATCTTGATGAAAAGCTACATTTGCTATTTTCCTATCACAGTTAAATTTGAATTGATATTTATGCTATTGTAGGATGTAGTGGATAGGGCCAGCCTTGATGTGAGAAAGACCTAGATTCCGGTCTCACCTCTGACTCAAACTGACTGTCTAACTCTGAGTAGCTTACCTCACCTCTCATGACCTCAAGCACCTTTCTGAGAATGTAAATTATAGAGGAGGTTTCAATCTTTGACTTGTTCATCTCATCAATAGGTCAATGCCTAAAAGAGATCAAAAAAAGAGAAAAAGGCCTTTCCTGTTACAGAAACATTTGTAGTAGCTCTTCTTTTGGTGGTCCCAAAGTAAAAGTGGAGGGCATGTCTAACAGATGAAGGAAGGCTACATCAGTTGTAGTCTATGGATCCTTTGGTGCTGTATGAAATGAGGAAAGAGAAGATTTTAGAGACACCGAAATACTTGTCTGAACTGATGCAGAAGGAAGCATGCAGAGCCAGGAGAATGACTTATCCTGGAACATCAATATTAGAAAAATGAACAACTGTGAAAATTTTCATAAAATGTTGAAAAATGAAATAAGTAAGCAATCTCCTGCCAGGACCCTCAAGTATCCTTAGAGGTCTGACACCCCCCCCCCCCAGGTCCCACCGCTGCTGAGACACTCTCTCAGTGAAACATAAATTTCTACCTATGTTCAACTTCCCTTTGCTTGGGGATATCAGCTGCTGCTCTACAACTTGACCCTACTGTAGATTATAAATGGGACCAATGGAGGTCACAACACAAAAGGACCTATGGAGGGAAGGAACATAATTGGAGGAGAGCAACATGAGAGAAGAATTTGAGATTGAATGAAATGCACTATTTGGAGTACAGTGCAGGAAACATTGCTTCTGAATGGAAATGAACAAGTTTGGAGATATGACCAATGAGAAATTCAGACAAGTGATGAATGGCTTTACATAAAAGAGACTTCAAAGGAAGGTCAAAGGAACACTATTTCATGAACCTCTCTTTGTAAAAATCCTTAAATCTGTAGACTGGAGAAACAAAGGCTATGTAACTTCTGTTAAGGATCAGGGTCAGTGTGATTCTTCCTGGGCATTTAGCACAACTGGTTCCCTGGAAGGTCAGTGGTCCCGTAAGATAGGCAAACTTGTTTCACTTAGTGAACAGAATTTGGTTGACTGAATTAAGGATGATGGCAATGAAGGTTGTAGAGGTGGTTTAATGGATAGTGCCTTTGAATATGTGAAGAAAAATAGAGGCATTGATACAGAGAAATCCTATCCCTATGAAGTAAGGGATGTCAAATGTCACTATCGGCCAGAATTGTGTTAGTCATTGGATATGTGGACATTCCATTAGGACATGAAAGGACTCTTGCAAAGTCTCTGGCAACTGTGGGTTCCATCTCTGTTACTGTTGATGCAGCACATCCATGCTTCCAGTTCTATCAATCTGTTGCTTATTATGAACCTAAATGCAGTAGTCAACACTTAGATCATAGCACGCTAGTTGTGGGCTATGGTGACATTGGAAAACATGGAAAGAAACATTGGATAGTCAAGAATAGCTGGGATGAAGAGTAGGGTGACAAGGGATACATTTTAATGACCAAGGACAAGAATAACCACTGAAATAGTGACAGCAGTCAGCTAGCTATCCTGAAGTATGATGTGACTGAAGGAGGATCGTCTCACAGAGAGAAGGGACCTGACCTGAATCATTTGGGATCAAACTCTTGAATTGCTCAGGATCCAAGTTGTAATTTGAGTTTCTTCTGACATTTTAACCTTTGTGATATGTAAACACTACTTTGTTATAAATAGGTTGCAATATTGCTCAATTAAAAAACTTATAATTTTTCATTTTAAAATTATATGCATAAAACTTTGCCTTTTAAAATAAACCTTGATTTGATATTAAAAAAGAAAAATGAAATAAGCAGGATAAGAACTATTTATATGAGAAACACCCTCTAAAGCTAAATATCTTGGAAGCTGTAAGATCAATGCAAGGAGCATTGGGATTCCCAAGGACCAATGAAACGTCATCCATAACAGAGGTGACAGATGGAAGGGGGCAAAATGTGAAGTAATTTTGGATAATTATGCATATTGGTTTCAAAAATTTAGTTTTTTTTCTCTTACCCCCATTCCAGAAAGAGAAAAAGAAGACAGATTTCTGTTATTTTAAAAAATAGGGAGTTAGGGATTACCACATATGTGGAATGTTGCATGTACATTTACATGAGGTCACTGCATTTTTAATTTTGCTTAATTGTTTTACTTTGTTAGAGGAGACCTTTCATAAAATGAGAGTAATCTGTAAATATTGGTAATGTAAGAGGAAAAAAGCCAACAACACATCAATAAAAGCAAAACAAACAAGTGGAGAATGACAAAAAAACCCCAAACCGTCTTGCATTGGTATAGTGCTTCTTCAGTGAGAGTTTCCCAAGACAAACAAATCTAAGTCTAAGGAGAAAAGCAATAACAAAAGCCAAACTAAACTAACAAGCAAACAATCATTACAGAAATTAAGAACCACCTCACCATCACTACACCCATGAAATCCTTATTGAGTGTTTCCTGTTTGTGGGTATTTTTAGTCTCAGGGAAATTTTCGATTCTGGTTGTGACAATTCACAACTCCACCAACAATGTATGTGTTTGTCTTCCAATAGCTTTCCCCATTATTGACCATTTCTGTCTTTTATGTTCAAGATTTTAGTCCCTCAACTTTTTTTTGTTAATGCGATAAGTTTGAGGTCATTATGTCCTTCTCACATTATGTTGGGAGAATCAGAAGATTAGAAAGGAATTTGAGATTTTCATCCTTACAGTCTTGGGAAATGGAATGTTTTTCATGTATGAGGACAGAGCGTATCTACCACCTTATGTGATTACTTCCTATTTAGCTGGTGAGACAATCTTGCACATGGTGAAGAGCATTGGGTTTGGAGTCCAAGGAGCTGAGTTCTAGTCCTGCTTCTCACTTACCAGTCATGTTACCATGGGATTCATCATGTTGTATCTCCAGATAGCATATTCCATACCTTTAAAATGAGGGGCTTGGACCAGGTGACCTTCATAGTCCTCTATGGCTCTAAATATGATCTAATCAGCCCAAATTAAATAGCTTTTCTTTCAAATGCCTGTATTTTGCATGGGTTAGTATAGAGATATGTTGGAGAATAACTGTGATTTTGAACAGTTGATGAATCCAAACCATACATTAAACCTGAAAAGTATCAAGGTTACCTAAATATAAGAGATCTATGGAGAGCATAGCATCACATAGTTAAAATAAGAAATTATTAGACAGTGTTCTTCCTTCTGATGTCTGTATGGACATATGCAGCTTGGCCTGGGACCACTTGGCTCCCCATCTCAAGTGACTTCAGTAATGGCTTGCCAGGGTCTTTGGGTCTCCATCTTCCTACCATGGTATTGGGTCCAGGGGCTTCCCTTCCTGACTAAATTTGTCTTAAAGAATTTAGGTGAGGTCTTGCCTCATACATTGCAGATCCTTCTGGTGAAAGCAACTTGTGACTAAAAGGAAGTAGGGGATGAAGCTGCTTTGGATTGTGTTTCTGGCTGGGAGAGGAATTCCAGGAGTATCAAGACTGAGGAATTAAAGGAGGCTACAATCTGACTTTGGTACAGGCTATAAAGCAGAGGGAAGTCCCAGAAAAGAAAGGGATGATGCTATGCAAGAATCAGCCCCTTTGTAGAATTAGCATTAAGGGATAGACCTTAATCACCCGGGGGATTTTCCATTTGTCATTGTGTCCCCCTGCACATTCCCTGATCAGGTACAGGAGTAAATTTGACTTTTTTTTGGGGGGGGTTACTGAATACTTTTATTCTGCACATAGAAACCACTAAAGATCTGGCCTATGGGCTTATCCGGACCCATCACAAGTACATGGCTACACACATCAACAAAGGGTTGGGAGTAAGAACTGATCATTCTATCCAAGTCACAAGATGATAAGGGTCTTCTGACAGAGAGTCAGATGATCAGGCAGTCTTTGGGGTAAGACAGTTCTAAAAAAGCAGTAAGAACATCGTAGAAAGGTGGAAAGGAGAGGAAAGTTAAGCAGCCTGCCCCCCAAAAAAGACTGGTCTAGTGCTTGGTGCTGTCCATTCTTAGGACAGGAGCAGAGGTGCCTGGTGCCTGTAAGCTCTGAGGTCTCCTGGCCACAGAACTTACTTGGCCTAAGGGCTTCTGAAATTTCCTCCAGCAAATTTGACTTTGCTGCCCTGCTCTTCCTCAATTCTGAGAAGCTGGTAGTACTTGACTAGATGCTTAGATCAGCAGGGGGTACCACTCTTGATCTGCCCAGTGCAGAGATCCATCACCAGGTCTGCAATAAAGGCATCTTCAGTCTGCCCCAAGCAATGGGAAACCATTACTCCCCACCCACTGGATTGAGCCAACTTCCCGCCTGGAGAGATTCAGTCATGGAGCCAATTTGGTTCACTTTTAGTAGGAGGCAGTTTCAGGTCTTCAGACTTTTCAATGTACTTGGAATTGGTCACTGTGAGATCAGCCCCTGCCACCTAGATGCCTGCAGTAGCAGTAAAATTTTTCCAAGCTTCCAAATCATTCTGATCAAAGAGATATTTAATAGACATCACTGGGTAATCTTTGATGAAGCTCTTGTAGAGGTCCCCAAGCTCAGAAGGGGGGATATATCTGCTGGAATCATCAGGAGACTTGAGGTCCAAGTCATATTTCCCAGATCAGAAGAATTCAGAGGTAACAGTATCTAAGCCAGTCACAAACTTATCAGTATAGCCAGCCTTACCAATAGCATTCTTTAGCTGGTCCAGAGCTTTTTTATTCTCCCGGATGTTAGGAACAAAGCTACCCTCACCCCTGTGTTAGTGGCATTCTGTCCATATTTCTGCTTACTCACTCTTTTCAGGTTGGGGTATCCCTCAGCTTCAATGCACATGGCTTCCTTAAAGTTTGCTGCTCCAGCAGAGAACATCATGAATTCCTGCATGGCCATGCTTTTTAACAGCATGGGAGCCACCATCGCATGGAAGGCTGGAACTGGAAAGATAACTTCATTGTTGCCTGCAAAGCCAGCAATATGGTGGTTCATGGAGAAACCTTTCTCAGAAGCTCTAGCCTTGCAAATAGCCAGAGACACTCCCAATATGGCATTTGCACCAAATTTAGATTTATTCTTAGTGCGGTCCATCTCGATCATCAATTTGTTTATCTTCTCCTGCTCCACAAAATTCAGTTTCTTAATAATTAAGATTAGGGCAATAGTTTTATTGATGTACTCAACTGCTTTTGAGATGCCTTTCCCTATGTGGTGGGTTTTATTGTTGTCTTGGAGAGCCAGGGTTTCATGGATACTGGTAGAAGCCCCACTGGGCACAGCAGCTTGGAACTGACCTTTTTCAATGCAGAGATCAACTTCAACAGTGGGATTTCCATAAGAGTCAAAGATCTTTCTTGCATGGATCTTGTAAATAGACATGTTGAGTTTCTGGATAGGGCTTCCTCCACTGGGCTCAGGGAACAGAGGCTGAGGGGTCTGCCTACACCAAGAGGGAGTGTTAAATGTGAGTAAACTTTATTTTTAAAAACATAGGAGAAGAGTTTTGTGTTCTTTTGGGAGAGAAGAGTGTTGAGGAAAGAAGTCATAGCCTTTCCTGAGGCCAGCTCTTCTTGTACTCAGGAAACAGAGGGATGTTGGTGAGAGAGGGAACCCAAAGGGCCACAGGGGAACTGAGAGAAACACACAGAACTTTAAAAGGAGGGGAGGAATTACACAGGATGAAGCTTCTAGGAGCAGAGAGAAACATGTGCCAGGCCATGATCGAAGGTCCAAATGAGACTGATTTCTATGACTAGAAATAAGAAAGAGCAGATCCAATCTGGCCTGTAGATGAAACACTCAGCAAGTTTCTGTAGGTTGTAGGACATTCCCGAGGCAAGAAGTTGAGATCATACTGAATCACTCCTACCTTGAAGTGGTAAAGTACTTAGCACAGTCACTGGCACATAGTAGGACTCCAATAAATATGTGTTCCCCTCCCCCTTCCATCTCTGCCCACATGGAACTCCCAGTATAGTGGAGGGACAAATACCAATCCAGACACATCTGTCATTCTTAGAATTATGGGGCAAGGGTCTTACAGAGAAACAAAACAAAGTACTCTCTGTGTTCTGAAGGGGAAGTCATTGAAAGCTGGAGGGACCAAGGAAGACTTGTGGGCATCCCAGGCAAACTTTGAAGGATGAGCCATGAGTAGGTGCAGAAAGGGAAGGAGGACATTTCTGACTAAAGGGGCTCAGATCTAAGCACAAAGGATTTTTTTTTTGTGGGGAGAGAGGAAAGCTGAGACAGAGACTTGTCTTATTTGTATGGAACTAGGGTAATGCAGAGCACCTTTTGAGAATAATTGCCTATTAATAGAAGCTGATAACTATACCATAATTGTGAGTTTGTTCACATTAAATGATAAGCACTTATTTGGCACCTATTATGTGTCAGGAATTGTATTAGGCACTGAAGACACAAGTACAAAGAATAGACCACTATCTGTCAGAGCCTTCCATTCTGTCAAGAGGGAGATAAGAAGGACCCCTGTGTATGTATGTATCACAATACAAAGTTAATAAATACATAATACATACATGTATTCCAAAATTTACAAGGCCCTTCTCTGACCAAGGGAAGTAGGGAGGAGATGGAGGCTGTGGCTGGAGCTCTTCTCCATTCTCCTTTAGTGCCTAGTAATTCCCTTTTAGAGTCTTGCTTGAATCCCCAATTTAAAATGAGCTCATTGGTTTGAGACAAGTCCCGCACGGTATGACCAAGTCCCCCAACCAATCTGTGCTGACATATCATTGAACTTCATCCAATGCCTCTTAAAGACTTCTACATAGATTGGTAGCTTTTCACATCAAACTGAATGTCTTTAATGTATTGATTCCATAGATGTATTCAGTAGATTCAATACATGCAGCTTTTGTTCACATTTAGTGCATACCTCTGATCGACTGATTCTGTCAAGTTACGACCTCTCTTGACAAAGGTATCATGAGTAAGTGGAGTGATTGGTTCACTGACTGATTAGCTCAATGGACTTCTGTCCTTTAAATATATAATTGTAATAACTCACTTAAAAGGTGATTTGACGTTTTCAAATATTCTTCCTCACAACAATCCTGGAAGGAAGGCATTTCTTTCCTTTTTTTTTAATAAATTTATTTATTTAACTTTTTACATTCATTTTCACAAGATTTTGGGTTCCAAAATTTTCTCCCCATTTGTCCCCTCCCCCCTCCCCAATACACTGAGCATTCTAATTACCCCTACCACCAATCTGCCCTCTCTTCTTTCATCCCTCCCTTCCCTAACTCCATTTTCTCTTTTGTCCTGTAGGGCCAGATAACTTTCTATTCCCCATTACCTGTATTTCTTATTTCCTAGTAGCAAGAACAATACTCAACAGTTGTTCCTAAAACTTTGAGTTCCAACTTCTCCCCAT